>VYXB01003807.1:340873-378679 GCA_013397135.1 Pachyramphus minor
CGGCTCCGCCCGGGCGGCAGCGACCCCGGGCCGGGCCCTGCCCGGTGCCCCCCAACCCCCGCTGCCTTGGGCGTGCAGGGCAGGAAAGGACACACAGAGGCTCTGGCAGCCTGAAGTGCCGCCCTCTGCTCCCTGCGGGATCCACCTGCTGCTTCCCAGGCCCTGAGCATTTTCCCGGCCCTTCCTGCCCCTCTGGGCCCGGGGCTGTCCCTGGGCAGGCGGCAGGGCCGGGGTTGATGGCAGCAGTGTTGTGCTGGTGCTTCTCTGCTGACCACAAACTTCTGGGCTGCCTCAGCACGTCTTTGCCACCTGTTCTTACTCCTTCACTGCCCAGGAAAAGGGTTTTTGCTGTGTTTCGGGGTGGTGTCTGTTTGGGACTGGGGTTGAAATGTGTGGATGACCGTTCCTGGTGCTCCTGAAGGCAGAGGTTCCCCAGGGGCTGTTTGCTGCTGCTCGGTTCCAGTTGTCCCTTGGCAGGGTGGTGGTGCCACAGAAACCTCCTTTGCTCCCTGTTCATGTGGATAATGCAAAGGGTGCCAGGGAATGTGCCAGATGGATTTCAAGGCCAGGCTGGACGGGGCTTGGAGCAGCCTGTGCTAGTGGAAGGTGTCCCTGCCCACGGCAGGGGATGGGACTGGAGGGACTTTAAGGTCCCTTCCAACCCAAACCATTCCAGGATTCCATGAGTAGAATTAGTCAATCAAAAAAGACCTTTTTGTTTCCATTGCAGCCCTGAGACATTGTAACAGACCCTCAGGATGGGATGGGTCACTGTAACAGGGGGGAAGGTTCTGCCCTGGAGTGTTGCTGGTGCTGGGTGAGGACTGGGTTTGGTGGCCTGACACTGTTACCAGAATCTCTGGAAAACAGCAGCAGTTGTTCTCAGGCCTGGATTTGTGGGGTTCTGTCCATAAACACTGCAAAAAGTAGTTCATCTTCTCTTCCAGAAAACCAAAAGTTACCAAATTTCTGCAAGTTACATTTGTCCACTTTCCTCCTTAAATTCAGTAACTGCCACTGCCTGGGGTGTCCCAGGTGACACCTGGGAGCAGCAGGACAAGGACAGGTGTGGGAACAGCAGCTCCAGGCCTGGGAACAGTGTGGGGCTGCAGCTGGGTGGGAGGAACACAGGTGTGTGGGGTCTGTGCACCTGGGGGTTTGTTCAGGCTCCTCTCTGTGACATTTCCTATTCCTCCTTCCTTTGAAAGCTTTCCTGCTGGGATGGAGTGTGTCCAGGAGAGCTGCACAGGGCTGGTTCTGCTGAACACACCTGTGGGTTCTGTGTCTGTTCAACAAAGGAACAAAGTTTCCTCACATGGAATCCCTGAATCCCAGACTGGTTTGGGCTGGAAGGGACCTTAAAGCTCATCCAGTGCCACCCCCTGCCATGGGCAGGGACACCTCCCACCAGCCCAGGTTGTTCCAACCTGGCCTTGGACACTTCCAGGGATCCAGGGGCAGCCACAGCTGGGTTATTCCCAATATCCCATCTACCCCTGTCCTCTGGCAGTGGGAAGCCATTTTACATCTCACATTTTATATCTTACATGTAATAAGAATGCAGCTACTTAACTATTTCCAGGGGATTATGGATTTAGAACTGGAGCTCCATCTAGAGAGGATCCAGCAAAGGCAGGTGGTTTGTTTTGGTTTATTTCCCTGTGATTTGCTCTTCCTGCCCAAAGCCCAGAGCCCCTCAGCTGAGCCCAGGGAGGTGTCAGGCTCAGGATTCCTCGGTGTGAGGGCCCCTGTGGGGAAATTCCCAGTGAGGGAAGTGACGTGGCCTAAAGCAGCAGCACCAAGTGTGTTCTGAGCGGGAGTTTCCGAAGGTATTTGTGCTTTGTGTCTTCAGATCCGTCGTTTGTTTTGGAAGATTCTTCAGTAATGAACCTGCAGTGAGTGTTAGCTGGGAAATGTCCACTTCCCCAGGTTTAAAATTAGCCCTTTGGTAACAGAACTCCTCAGTGCTGCCCAGCACACGTGTTCCCAGGCTGGGCCCCACAGCGGGAATTTCGGTGGATTGACTCAGTGCTGGGCTGAGCCAGAGCTGGGCAGAGGCTGTTCCCACCCACGAGCCCTGGACCTGTCACTTCCCAGTCCTGTCTCTTGGAAGTTGTTTCAGGAGCCCTGGTGTAGTTGGGATGCAGAAACAGTGTTGAAATACTTGGAATAAAGGTGTTCTCTTGGAATTACTGTAGCAGTGCGAAGACAGCACTGAGGCAGTTTGCTCTTCCCCCAGGAGAGCTCCCTGGAGTTCATGGACCAGGCACAGCTGGCAGGCCATGGAATTCCCTGGAGTTCATGGACCAGGCACAGCTGGCAGGCCATGGAATTCCCTGGAGTTCCTAGGCTGGCAGGAGGGCTCTGCCAGGGGTCAGGGCACATCTCATCACATGGAGCCCCTGCCCACGTGCCCCCTGGGAGGTCTCCCACACGTGCCAGTGACATGGAGTGTTGTCCCTCCATCCCTCCTGGCCAGACCCTTCCCTGGGGGTTGTTCCTGATTCCCAGCCCTGGCCATGGAGGATGGAGCAGGGGCAGAGGCAGCTCCTGCAGTGCTGAGTGGAGCTGCTTAAGAAGTGGGTGTAACAAACTCTTAATTAGATGGGAGCTAAAATAATGCTGCTCCAGATTCAAGTCAGCTCCTTGGAATGTGGCAGGGAAGCCGAGTCCCCTGGAAGTGCCAATTAACTGGGGTGAGCTGGTGGATGGACTCGGTGTCTCCTTGCTTGGATCAGCACATCCCAGTGGGACGTGGAGCTCTGCACCAGCACTCTGGTGGAGCCTCCCAGGAAATCCTGCCTGCTTTGCTTGGCCCCTCACGTGGCTGTTGGGAGGTGGGAACAGGGATGATCTGTGTGTGGGAAGAGTCCTCTGCTGGCTCCTTTGCTTAGAAAAAGCAGCCATCCTTGGTCAGAACATTGGTGTGGGAAGGTTTAGGTGGGATATCAGGAACATTTTTTTAGGGAAAGGCTTGTCCAGCCCTGGCACAGCTGCACAGGGTGGTGGTGGAGTCCCCATCCTGGGAAGTGTTCCCAAAACATGAGGATGTGGCACCTGGGGACTTGGGTTAGTGGTGAACGTGGGGCTCGAGGATCTTAGAGGTCCCTTCCAGCCTGAATGATTCCCTGAAAACCTGTTCAAAACCGTGGTTTTGTGGCTGTTGGAAGTTGGAATTCCTGCCTAAGTCTGGGCTCCCTGTGTCCTCCTCTGCCTCCTGCCTCTTCCCCTGCTCCCACAGCATGGCCCTGGGTCACAGTGGTGTGTTGGCAGCACATCCAGGGTGCTTTTCATCTGGGCTCTGCAGTTCCATGGGAATGCTTTCCCAGCACAGGGAGTGGGTCCCTGGGGGTGGTGTTGAACCAGAACAGCCTGTGCTGGTTTCAGATGGTTCCAGCAGAACCACATCCACCTTCAGTGCTGTTCCAGTGACACAGGAAATGAGAATAAAGTCCTGCTTTGGGGAGTGTTTGACTGTTCGTGACCTGGCTGTTGTAGCTATTGCCCTGAACTGATGGTTTGACCAAAACCTGCCTTTTTCATGGTAAGAACTTGTCCAAAACAGTGTGGACAACCCCCAAAAACTGTTGTGCTGCAGCTCCCTCACTCTGACACATGAGGTTGATGGGTTTGTGGGCATTTGAAGAGGTTCAGAGTATCTCTGTTATTGTTTTGCAGGATAACTGGGATGATGAGGAGGAAGAGGAAGAGGTAAAGGAGACAGAGGTAAAACAAGGTAAGACTTCAAGGTAACACCTGGCTCTGATTTTGTCTGGGGGGGTGTGAGGATCCAAACCTGGCCAGGGCTGGGGTTGGGTTTAACAAAAGGGTGTCTTTACCTCTGTGTTCAGGTCCCAGTAGCTGAGCTGGGTGGCTTTGAGGGTTTGTGATTGTGGGGAAAAACCCCTCATCCTCAGAACCCCTGAGAGCTGCATTTACTGTTCCATGTCTTACAGAACCGAAAGTTTCAGAAAAAAAGAAAATAGCAGAAAAAATCAAAGAAAAAGAAAAGCTACAGAAGAAAAAGCAAGAGGAGCTTAAAAAAAGGGTAATTCCTGATTTCTTCTGGGTTCTATAAATTTCAGAGGGCTGGTTTGAGGGGTTGTTTTGGAGGTTGAACAAGACCTGCAAAGGTTCTTGACTCGTCTGATAGAGCAGCCTGAGGTGTGGTGGGTGATCCTGTGCAGGGCTTCAGCTCCTGTGACTGAACCAGTGCTGGGAGCAGTGTTACCTCAGGTCCTTTGGGTGCCCCACGTGATGGCACAGGCAGCTGTGGGAGCTCAGTGTGGTGTTCATTCCCACTGCTTGTGAGGTGCCCATTTCTTGGCACGGGGCTCTGCTCTGCTCCAGGGTGGTTTCCAGCTCTGCCCATGTCCAGGCTGACTGGAGGCAGAGGGGAGCAGTTCAGTGGCCCTGCAGGAGCCCCAGGGCCCAAATGTGCCTTTTCCTCCTGTGTGCATTTCCCCAGTTAGAGGCACCAGAGGAGCAGAAGGAGCTCACACCAGAAGAACAGTTGGCAGACAAACTGCGGCTAAAGAAGCTACAAGAGGAGTCAGACCTTGAGTTAGCAAAGGAAACATTTGGTGAGTGTCAAATCAATCAACCTGTGGGACCCTGCAAAGGCCTGAGCAGGGCTTGGCTCTCTTCTTGTGGCACTGAGAACAAAGAGCTGGCAGAGATGCTGATGCACAGCAGCATTCCTCAAGCAGGGAAGCGTCTTCCCTTGATTGCAGGGAGTGATTCAGCTCATTGCTCAGGGGAAGTGGTGCTGGGAGTTGTCAGAGTACAGTGCTTGGGCTGTGCACTGGGTACTCCTGAAAGAACCAGCCTGAGTTCTGCATTCAGGAGCTTGAGACAGGAGTTGTTTATTTGAGGGGAAAAACTGGCTGAAACTCCTAAGCATGAAAGGGTTAGAGACAGACTTTGGACAAGGGGATGGCTTCCCATGCCAGGGGCCAGGGGTAATGGGATACTGGGAATGATTTTCCCCTGGGAGGGTGGGGAGGCCCTGGCCCAGGTTGCCCAGGTGGGAGGTGTCCCTGCCCGTGGCAGGGGTGGGACTGGATGATCTTTAATGTGCCTTCCAGCCCAAACCATCCCAGGATTCTATGAAATGACAGTTTTGCCACAAAATACCCTGCTGTAAGGCCAAGGGCTCTGTGAGGAGCAGAGCTCAGTGAGGTGGGAGCAGCCAGGCCAGCTGCAGGGTCACCTTTTAGGGTCCCAGCTCATGCTCTCTGTACCCTCTGTCCTTCCATGCAGGTGTAAATAACACTTGTGGAATAGATGCCATGAATCCCTCTACAAAAGATGACTTCACGGAATTTGGCAAACTCCTGAAGGAGAAAATCACACAGTACGAGAAGTCGTTACATTACGCCGGGTTTTTGGAAGCGTTAGTTCGGGACGTCTGTATTTCCTGTAAGTTCAGACAGCCCCAGCTCTGCTGCCACACTGGGATGGAGCTGGAGTGGAAAACATGCTGTGATAGGGAATGTTCAGTGGAGATGGCTCTGTGGAGTTTGCACTAAATGAAGCACTGACCTGATTCCATTCCCACAAACTCTGTTAGGGACTCTCTTGTACCAGAGCTGCTCTTTCTGCACATCAGTGAGAGACAGTCATTTAAAAAGTGTGAATTTTTATACTCATCTAAATCCTGCATGTTTTCCTTGAAGCCTTTTTAAAAGAGAAAAAAAAAATTATTCTCTAAGGCAGATAACTTGAGTTTCCCTCATTTGGGGGGAAACTCTTCTAAAATTGAGTTTGTGTAATTCTGGGACTGCAGATTAATTGTTCTGGAATTCAGTGTGTAACTACACAGAGAGAAACTACTTCAAACTCCTTTTCCCACTGCCCTGGTGGCTGAAGCCCTTGGAGAACTCACTGGGATCTGTCCTGTGCTGTCCCCAGTTGTCCTTCAGGGAGAGGTAACTCGATCCCAGTCAGGGTAAATCCAGCCATCCTGGCTGCCAGCTGGGACCTTCCATCTCAGACAGTCCTGAGCCCCTAAGGGGGGGACTGCCAACCTCTCACACCATTTAGTGACAATAATTTATTGTTAATCCACTGCTCCTTTTGATGCCTTTTACTGTATTTTACTGTTTCTATATTTTCCTCTTCAGATGCCTCATTAGGGACTCTTGTGTTCAGTAACTTAATTTGCAAGTTTTACCTTCTACAACACTCAGGCTTCCGAGGTACCAGCTGGAATCCTTGTTAGGATTGTAAGGACCAGAGCCTTTCAGTCTGATTTGGTGATTTAAATGAAGATCCTGCCCATAGCTACACTAATGGTTCTAGTTTTAGAGACTTGATGCTATTTAACATTTAACTGCCTTACAAGAACAACACTGATCAGGAATCTTTTTATCCTTTTTTCTCCCCCAATGCAGTGGAAGTGGATGATTTGAAAAAGATCACAAACACTCTGACAGTACTATGCAGTGAAAAACAAAAACAGGAGAAGGTAAGATGGCTCAGGGATCGCAGCACCTGCGGGGTCCCCTGGCAGTGGTGACAGGGTAACTCTGACTTAACTGCTGGGTTTGGGGGGAGTAGGAGCAGGAGGGGAAATGAGCCCCTTGGATGCTGCTGCAGTGTTAAATCCTCTTTGCTGTGTGAGGTGAGCAGGGGCTGACTGAATCTCGAGGTTCCAGGCAAAACACTGATGTCCACCCAGAGAGTGGGTGGGGTGGAAACATCAGCACTGGTACAGTGAGCCCAGGGCTTGTGAGTGCTCCTACCAGGGGGGCACTGACTGGGGCACTGACACAGCCCTGGGGCTGCTCAATAAACATCCTCCTCCCCCTCCTGCAGAATAAAGCCAGAAAGAAGAAAAAAGGTGTTGTTCCTGGAGGGGGGCTGAAGGCGACCATGAAAGACGACCTGGCCGACTACGGGGGCTACGACGGCGAGTACGTACAAGACTTTGAAGACTTCATGTGACATTTATCTCCCTTCTGTTGTCTTTCTGTTGCCCATAATCCCTTAAACATGTAGCACAACTTTTCTTCCTTTAAATTCTGCCAAATGCTACAATCAGAATTGCAGTATCTGTGTGCTGGGGGTTGGACGTGCCCAGCCCGGGCAGGAGCTCTGGGCAGGGGGAGAAGGGAAAAGCTCTGAAAATTGCAGTTAAAAACCCAAAATTCTGATAATGGGCACTGCTGCTATTTAATTTGATAGCAACAGCCACTAAATTGGGAAGGAATTGGAAAGGGGGGAAGGATTACAACCAGCACAGCTGCAGGGTGTGGCCTGACCTGTCCCTGCCCAGGGCGGTTTGCAGCAGGGCAGGGTGTGCACGTAGAGTTCCAGTCGCTTTGTCTTGAGTTGCAGCTTGAGGTTCTCAGTATTTTGGGAAGGGCACTGCTACCTTCAGTGTGGGATACTGCACCTGGGAGCCTGGCCCCTGGGCCAGCCCCTGCTCCACAGCCTGGGGCAGAGCACTCATGTCTCCAGGATGAACTTTAGTTCCATTCACCTACATTTCTACTAATGCAGCTGTTGGGGTGGGTGTTCTTTAACAGTTAATTAATGGGTTTAAGTGTAAAACAAAAACCAAACCATGAGACTTCCTTGGGGCTCTCCTGGGTTGTGGTGGGTCTTCCATGACTCGGCCCTTTTCTTTCATTAAAACCAAACTTGCTTTGCAAACTGCAGCAGTTCCTCCAGTTGGGCAAATTGTTATGTTAACAATTACAACATCTGCAATGTTTTATAAAGCAACTAATTTAATAAAAATCACTATTGAGGACTTCACCAGGTTGGCCTTGGAGCAGTTCTTGTGGGACCTGACAAGAGAAATACCTGAAAAGGGAGCTTTGCAAAGCTAAGCTGTGCTGGGTCTGGGCTGACTGCCTGAGTCTGGAAAGGAGGTTAATATTTAGATAAATACTTATATTTAATATTTATATTAATATTTAATAACGGTAAGAATTCATTTGCACTTAATTACTTCTTTTACTTCAGGACAGCAGAATTAGGAATGTGCTGTTTGGAGCTGTACAAGACCTTAGAAAACAAGCCCAGTTTAATCAGACTGGACTCAGAGAATGGATTATCCTCATGTGTACCTGAAACCTTTACTAGTTCTGTTTATTCCAGCCCCTTGTATGGGATACTCTGCACAGCTGTTTGGATACAGTTCCTGGGGTGCTCCCTCCCTCACACCCCTGACTTCAAGGGCTGCTGGATCCCTGCTCCTGTGCCACTCTGTAGCTGCTGCTGACTCCAGTAATTTATAAACAATAAGATTTATTACTATACAATCACAATTTTAGGTTAACACAGTGTCAGCATTTTAAATATTTACAACCACCACCAGATTTCTGGAGTACCTTTCTCTCAGCAGCAGAGCCCTGGGAGCAGGTCACTGATAAAATCTGTGTTATCAGCACTGACCCTGCAGGGAGCCAGGCTGTGCCCCAGGGCTGGAATTCAGTTGGATAACAGGTCATTGAGGCAGCAGCCAGTCTGGGGGTCCTTCAGCAGGGAATTCACCACGTCGTAGAACTTGTGGTCATAGGCCAGCCTGTAGTAGGTGTAAATGTCCTCACAGTGGGAGAGGAACCGCTTCAGGTTCCTCAGAGCAGCATCAGCAGGGGGCTGTTGTTTGACCCTGGAAACAATTGCACTGTAACTGAAACAGAAAAGCTTCCCAGGCACAAGAGACTCCTGGTCTGGGCCTGGAACAGGAGCTCCCTGTTTGTCCAGCTCAGGAGCAAGGGTGGAGCAGTGCTCCTTCCACAATGTGCTCAGGAAGCCAAACCTACAAAGAAATTGTCCCTGGGAGGGTGGGGAGGCCCTGGCCCAGGTTGCCAGGAGAAGCTGTGGCTGCCCCTGGATCCCTGGAAGTGTCCAAGGCCAGGTTGGACAGGGCTTGGAGCAACCTGGGCTGGTGGGAGGTGTCCCTGGGTTGGAACAGGATGGGCATTAGGGTCCCTCCCAGCCCAAACCATCCCAGGATTCCATGATTCTACCTCAGCCCATGAATATCACCAGAAAGGTTTAACATTTCCACGCTGTCAAAGCTGCTCCTCCCACAGCCCCTGTGGAGAACAAAGCTGCACCTGGAGCACAGAACTCACTTCTTGGCCACCTCCTCGAACAGGCCAGGCCTCAGTGGCCTCTGCTGCTTGAACTCCTCCAGGTAGGTGAAGTCCCCCTTGGTGATCACCTGCTGGTGCAGAACCTCAGCCCAGTCCGGGAGGAACTCGTAGGCCTCGGCCACGATCGCTGCCTGCAGGGAGAGCAGGGGCTGCACTTACTGACAGCAAAGGGCTCAGAAAACACTGCAACAGTGCAGGGCTCCTGCTTGGCCCTTCTCCTGATGCTGCTCTTAGAGCAGCTGGAGTGCAGAGGAACAAAGGTAACAAAGCACAGCATGGTAATCATCCTTAACCCCTAAACAAGATGTCAGAGGGGGGTTGTCTGTTCTCTTTTAGATAAACTCTCTTGTTTCTTATTTCCAAATTTACAAACTGATGGATGCCAATGTAAATTGGATTTAAAGCCCATCCAGTGCCACCCCCTGCCATGGGCAGGGACACCTCCCACTAGCCCAGGTTGCTCCAAGCCCTGTCCAACCTGGCCTTGGACACTTCCAGGGATCCAGGGGCAGCCACAGCTTCTCTGGGCACCCTGTGCCAGGGCCTCCCCACCCTCCCAACCAGGAATTCCTTCCCAATATCCCATCTGTCCCTGCCCTCTGGCAGTGGGAAGCCATTCCCTGTGTCCTGTCCCTCCATCCCTTGTGTATCACAGGATATAAATCTGGGACAACAGTCACGGGCTGTGGTGGCCCCCTGGAAGGGCTGGGCAGTGCCCACAGGACACACAGGGCCCACAGGGGACACAGGGGACACAGGGCCCACAGGGGACACAGGGGACACAGGGCCCACAGGGGACACAGGGCCCGGGTCCTGCTCTGCAGAACAGTCATTTCCAGCCGAGTGACCTGAGGAAGACCAGCTCACCTGGTAGAACCTGGGCAGGGCCAGGATGGTGTCCATCAGGCCCTGCCTGCCCAGGTTGATGATCCTGGTGCTCTGCCCTGAGCCCAGGAAGTGCAGCTGCAGCGTGATGAGCCTGGTGAGGCGGCGGCAGCGCAGGGACTGCCGCACACACGAGTCCTGGGACACAACAACAGCCTCTGAGCTGGGCTCAGAGAGTCACAACAGCCCTGGGAGCAGCCAAGAGCTGGGCAGGGATGGAGAGCACTGCAGGTTTAGCACTGATCATACTCCAGCAGTTTTAAACACAGCTTCACTCCCCACAGATACTTCCATCATGATCGCACCGTGTTTTAAACACTTTGTTCTGTTCTTACTCATTAAGCTCATGGTCCCTGCTCTGAAACTGGGGAACTGAGCTGTAACCCCAGGGGTTAAAGCCTGAGCAGGGGCCAGCCCAGCACCCTCGGGCACAGCTGTTACTGGGGCTGCTGGAGCTGCTGGGCTGGCACAGACAGAGATTCCTTGCTCCTTTTCCAAAGGCCAGGATGCTGCAAACCCTCCCCAGAGCAGCTCTGTGTTCTCCCAGCTCAGCCCACTCCTGACATGCTCCCAGATCTATACACAAGTCATTCCACTCCACCTCACTTTACCTTGGAGTAACTTTCTGCTGCATCAATGAAGAGAGTCAGAGCCTTCAGCAGCAGCTTCTTTAAATTTGCAACATCCTGGAGAGACTCCTCTGAAATAGGAAAAAAAAAAAGGAATAACCAATTATTTATAAAGGTAAGTTACAAAAATCCCTCCCAGTACCCAGTCTGTCCCTGGTGGTGCCTCAGAAATCAACGACAGACTAAACCAAAATTTTTGTTTCAAAGAAGCAGGAAAAAACACACTGCCTTTCAGTTAAGGGACCACAGGTACTGCTGGAGCCTGGTCAAGGGATTGAAATGGAAAGGAACCCCAGGCACACATTTGTGGTAGATCCCAGCAGTGGCTATTAACAGATCAATTCAGAAATTGCTGGCACAGCTCCTGCTTTAGCTGCTGGTCCAGCACTGGCTGTGTGTGCCCCCAGCACCTCCCAGAGCTCACACAGGGCACGTTGAACACTTCCCTTGCACAGACAGAAACCCAACACTTCACATACACTGTACACAAAACCACTGAACCCCCGTTCAAGTGAGGAAAACACGGCTTGTCCCACGTGAGGTACCACAGGAATGGCACATCAAGTAAGTGCCAAAAAGGCCCCTCTTTGGAGAACAGCACGAACGGCCCAGGCCTCCAGGCAGGAGCAGTTCCAGGGTGTTACCAGACACAACCAAAGCAGCTCCCCAGGGTGGAGCACTGACCCCAGGGCCGGGACTCGATGAGTTTGAGCTGGGTGCGGGCGGCAGCCTCGTGGTTCTCCCCGATCTCTCGGCACATGCTGAAGCACAGGGCGATCATGTTGTGCTTCTCGCTGTCCCCGGGCCGGCAGCGCTTGATGTACTCCAGCAGCGCCGTCTTCAGCGTCCCACTCTGGGGAGGGAGAGAGAGACACTCTGAGCCCGGGGCCTTTGCTGTCACCCACACTTTGGTACCCAAAAGCAGCTCTGGTGCAATGTCCCAAAAAGTGATCATTACCCTCTCCATACTTGGGACTCATCCTTGGGCTCACCTACATCGTGCTGGGCAACCCAGCAGCTGTGCATTTCTCTACGTACAAATGTCAAAGTGACTTGATCTATTTTAAACAAAGCTATGAATATTTATGATTTTTAAAACCCCCACCAAACTTTAACTGGAGGTAAAAGCAAAGCAGGACATGAAAACTCTCACAATGCCAAGTCTGAAGTTTCAACGCCGCTCTTATTGCAGCCCCGAACCAATTAGAAAGAACTGGTTCAACTAAACCTAGAATAACCTCAAAATTAATTTATTTCTATGAAACTTGACTTACAGTTCCTGCACTCCAATAAGTAAAATCCCCAGGTAATTCCACACTGTGTAAACAGCAGTTTCTGAGGCAGCCACACCAGTCCCTGAGTGTTCCCCTCTCCACGTACCGGGTCCAGTTTCTTCCTCATGAGCACCTCGAAGTGCTGCCTGTGGTGCAGCAGCTCGAAGATGTAGCTCATCTCGTTGTACCTGCCAATGCCCGTGAGCAGCCGCACCTGTGGGACCAGGGCAGGTGAAGCAGCCCTGGCAGGGCAGGGCCAGGCACAGGAGCCACCCCAGCCTGGCACATGGTCCCCTGGAGCCAAGGGGGTTATTTTTAAACTGACTATTGCATCCTTTTTACAGTGAGATGAAAGGACATCATTTCACCAAATAAAAACAGGCAAGGAACACTTTAGCATGGACACCATTCTGCTGGGCATGGATTCCAGACTCCAGGAACCCTCCCAAGACAGGAGTGACAAATGCCCAACAGCCCAGTAACAGAGATCATCCCATTTCACCAGTGACTGAATTACTCTGTTACTCCCATTCCAATTTACTACACTGTTGCCACCTCACTTTTCCACTGTCTCCACCTCTGTTTTTCCAGGGAAGTCATTTAAGAGCTTCTGTGACATAAAAATCATGACCTGCACACAGCAGACCAAACACTCAAGACCAATCACCCAGAGGTGAATGACTGAACTCCATCCCTGGAGTGTCCAAGGCCAGGTTGGATGGGGCTTGGAGCAACCCTGGCTGGTGGAAGGGGTTTTGGGATCCCACCACACACCTACTCCCCACACTGCTCACAGCAAAGCTACTGCTGCAGTGCACAGGGACCCCTTCCCACAGCACCAGGACAGGCACAGGAGCCCCCAGGCACCTACCACCAGTCCATACTCCTCCTTGGGAGCCAAGTGCTGGTCGGTGAGGAGCCGCGCTGCCTGCAGGACTCGCGTGATCCCTTCCATGTGACAAGTCAAACTGAAGCACTTGTGGGCCAGGATCAGCAATTCTGTAACTGAAGAACAACAGAACTCCAGGTGACTCTCCAGAAGCGATGCCATCCCTGCAGAGGGTGCCCAACCTCCACAAACAGCAGAACTGCAGGAGAAAGCTGAGCTACGATGGTTCTCGTGTGCAATTCTAAGGAGTAACAGTTTCCCTAAGAGTGTTCATTCAGTCTGGGGGGTTTGGATCATTTTCTGAAACATTTTATTTCACACATACGAAACTTCCAATGTCCTCCACCAAAAACTAACAGATAAATGTATCTGTTATATATAGCACCCCACCACCTGCCAGCTCTGCACTGGGAAAGGGAAGGCCACAAGTTTTGCATCTGGGTTTGAAAATCATTCCATTTCTAACTCTGATTAATATGAAGAAAGCCACAACATCCTCCTTCAAAATTTCAGGTCACTTACTGTGATATGACACTTCAGCAACACCCTGATCTACTGTGCACATACTCATCTCTATTACTTTAATATCAAATTAAATTTAATATCAGATTTGAGATCAGTAATGAAGATCTCCCTCAGCACTGCTTTTCCTCTTTGTGCTGTGATTTTAAACCACACAATGGTTACTCCAAGTATGATTTGCCATTTACTCACTGCACGACAGTTCCCCACATGGGACAGAGGCAATTTTATCCAGTAACTTCATGCCAACCAAGGTGTGATCCTGGCACAGCTTGGCAAGCTCCAGGAATGCCTGGCTCTCCACTGCAGGGTTCAGAACCTGCTTCTGTCCTGTGGCCAGAGAGAGAATCATGTCACCACTGCTAACGGTTCAGGAGAGAACAGTTCTCATTTTTTAGTATTAATAAAAAAAATCCCCAACAAACCAATCTGACTCCATCCAGACTGACTGAGGACTTCGGGCTACAATCCTAGAGACACTCTTGATGTTATTTCTTAAGTTTAAGAACTAGTTCTTTGCCAATCCTGCTGAACAACCATGTTGCTGTACTCCTCATTTCACAAAGTAAAAGAAAGGGAAAAACCCTCTGGCCTTTTTTTAAAAAATATTAAATTCATTTTCATGAAAAATACTACTGCAACACCACAGCCTACAGAAACCCACCATAAATAAACATTTGTACAAAACCTCCCACAAGGGCTGCCTGAACATTACTGACTGCAATTAGCACTAATTATCTCGAGGGCAGGGCAGCTTTTCACGCACGAGCACCACACTCAGGACCAAACCCACAGAGAAGCAGGGCCGGGGCTGCTCCCACCTCTCCCCTCCGGGGGTGCCAGCAGCTCCTGGGTGATCTCCTCAGCCAGCAGCTGTGCCACGGTGCCGGGCTGCAGCCCCTGGCAGGCGATGAAGGCCTGGGCCCTGCGGCCCCGCTCCGGCCCGCGGCTCGACAGGATGGCCCGCAGCACCTTCTCGGGGTCCTGGGCTGAGATCTCGCTGAAGGAGCAGCTCAGTTCCTGCAGGACACATGGCCACTCAGCAGATGCCAGCCCAGGGCATCCCTGGCCCTCAGCCCATTGTCCTAACCCCGCTCTCCAGGCAGGATTTGCAGCTCCACACTCCCAGAGCTGTCGCCAGGGGCAGAGGGGATTGCCTGAACCAGACAGAAACCTTAACACATGAAGTACCAAGACAGGAATATTTCCTGAGGTCAAAGGAATTGTGTTTTACTCGTGAGTCTCCTCTCCTCTACACACCACAAACTCCCACTAAAAGAGAGAAACTAGGTTTCACTTTTGGAAGAGCAGTGGGTGAGGCTCTGGCTGAGGCTCTGCTGTAACATCACAGCTTCACAATATTAAAAATCAATCAAAAAATGTACCTCAGAAACACACTCCCTGACCCTTAATTTAGAAGTGTGGACATCCAGGTACAGGCCAGAAGGACATGGATGGGATAACAGGGAACAAGGCAGCCACATGACTGATTCTCAGCAGCTCAAACCTAAAACACTCACTCTGATTATTCAAGGCACAAAGAAGTGCAGGAAAATCTAAGAACCTCTGTGATACAGATGATGCCAATATTTTCAGCACACATTCAGAAAAAAAATAATGCTACATTCCAAAAATACAGACCAAGTGCCAGGGCAAGGGGTTCTGTCCCCTGCAGAAGCAGCTCTGGTGGCTCCTGTCACTCCTGGGGTGAAGGAGCAGAGGGGCACAAACACTGCACTGCTGCCCTGTCCCTGCCTGGTCAGAGCACCTGGGCCTGCTGAGCCCCTCAGGCCCTGGGGACAGGCTGAGCCCCTCAGGCCCTGGGGACAGGCTGTCCCTGCCCTCTGTGCTGAACTCCACAGGAGCACTGTCCCCACCAAGGGCCTGAGGCAAAGGGCTGGGTCAGCAGCATGTGCTGGGGAGGTCATCACAGGGCACAGCAGAGAGCCCCAGGCTGAACTGTGCCTCAGTGGGGTCAGGGCAGGGCCTGGGGAGCTGGGGCTAGAGCTCCTTTCAGGAGCCCAGGGAGCATCCAGCCTTTTCCCACACAAAGGGTCAGTAACTTCACCCTCTGCAGCTTCTGAGCTCCCTCTCCCCCCTTTGTCCCTCCTCCCCTGACACACATAGAGCCAGTGTGGCCTCAGGGGTGGTACCTTGGAGAGCTCATACAGGCACAGAACCTGCCTGCAGTAGTTCCTGCCGTGCACACACTCCTCTGTGAGAACCTTCAGACTGGCCACCACCTCATCTGCTGCACCGGGAGGCACGAGGTGTGTCCAGTCTTCTAAGCTGGAGGCTGGAAACAAAAAACAAAAGAACCACAAGGTTTTAGGGTACAAACAATATGACAGAACAGAAATAAGCCAGAACACTCACAGTATCTCAAATATAACATTCCTAAGCATAAGATTATATAAGGGTTCAGTAGACTTTCTGATGGCTTAGGATTCACTTACTCTGTGCCTATCCAGCTTTGCACATGTCAGTATTAGTTCCAGCTGACAGTTTCTCACTCAGACTTCATAAACATGCAGAGAACTTAATAGATAAACATTCTCAGCCTTAGTCTTGCTATTAATAAATACTAAACCCTTTATAATGCACAAAGAAGTCAGGGAAATCTATTGCTTGAAGAATATCCCTGTCTTCAGCTCCAGAAAAAAAATATTTCCTAGAGTGTTTATTCCAAAAGCAGGAACTGAGATGAAGTTCAGTGCTGCTTGACCATTATTGGGAACTACAACAAATGAAAGGTTCAAGGACTACAGAAGCTGCACACAGAAACACCCTGCCTGAAGCACACAGAGGCAGTGAGCACTGCAAGACCTCAAATTC
Source organism: Pachyramphus minor (assembly GCA_013397135.1). Classification (NCBI taxonomy): domain Eukaryota; kingdom Metazoa; phylum Chordata; class Aves; order Passeriformes; family Tyrannidae; genus Pachyramphus; species Pachyramphus minor. Next base: position 357,021 of record VYXB01003807.1, read on the forward strand.
CTTCCATGAGAGGCTTTCTGAGCCAAGAGAAAGCACTGCCACAACCACCTATTTCCTGCACAAGTCTGGGGAAACCAGCAGTGTAAGGAGGGAGGAAGAAGCCAGTAGAGGGCCAGTACTGGCACGAGGTGAGCTGAGGGAAGGAGTTACTGCCTGGGGCTGTGCCCTGCTGAGGGAAGGAGTTACTCACTGCCTGGGGCTCTGCCCTCCTGGGCTCCCTCGGCCGAGCTCCGGCTGTGTCTGTGCTCCACCAGCAGAGCCTGGACGTCCTCGTGCAGCTCATGCAGCCCTGCCTGCCCCGAGGCCAGGGCCCTGCAGTGCAGCACCAGGGCCAGGTCCCTGTGGCAGCACTGGAAGTACCTGCAGGCCCTGCTGGCCTCGTGCACGCTGCCCTCGTCCAGCAGGGCCCCCACCAGCCGCCGCAGCGCCGCCTCCTCCGCGCCAGCCAGGGCTGCCCGGGGCTCCAGAGCCACTGCCCCCAGCTCCAGGTCCCGTGGGCAGTTCAGACAGGGCAGCTTGGAGAATGAGAACTCCTTGGCCAGGTTGTCAAAGGACAGGTCCCTGCTCTCCACGGCAGGGGAGGGACACGGGCACTGCTCCAAGCCCTCGGCTGCCCGGGACATCCCCTGTGCGATCCGACAGATCCACATCTGCTTCTCCACTTCCTCCAGCTGGTGCAGGGACACTGAGGCATCCTTGGCCAGCCAGTGGCCAGCCAGGGTGAGCAGCAGGTGTTTCTCCATAATGCTGGTTACCCCCTTCTCCCCTGAGGATTCCAACACTGTGTTTGCCTGATCAAGGAAAAAACTGGCTGCGGCTTGGCTGGAGATGGAATGTTTCATGAAGGTGTCGTTGCACTTCTTCCAGAACTCAGCTCTGGTCTGGGTTTGATGCCACTGTCCAACCTCTCTTAAACGATGTAGATCTCTCAGAACCTGTAAAATTCACAGATGTTTTAAACAATCCTGTCCCCAAGGAATAAAACTCACACTGAAACACTGAATTTTGGCAAGTGTCTCAATATGCAACAAGTCACAGAATCCCAGAATAGTTTGGGGTGGAAGGGACCTTAAATATTATCTTATTCCACCCTCTACCATGGGCAGGGATGGGTAAATCCATCTATTTTTTCTCCCCAAATAAAACTGACTGCACAGCAAGTAAAAAATAGTAAAGAATAAGGACAGCTGTACTGTCCTTTGCAGCTCGGCACTTACAGCCAACAAGTTTTGTGCTCTTGCATTTAAAATAAAAAGTGATTTAAGGGAATATCTGTGTTTCAGGAGGCATGAGAAGTGGCATCCTCACCCTGGCAGTACCAGGAGGAGGAAGGTGACCATCCTGACTGAACTGCACTGTACCTCCTGTGTAACCACACTGTCCATGGGCAGCTCAGCCAGCGCCGCGACCTCCCGGGCCAGGCAGAACAGCCCCTGCTCCTGCAGCTGCTCCAGGATGGACCTGCACTCCCCCTGGAATGTCTCCAGGCTGTAACTCCTCAGGATGGAGCGGTCAATGGGTATGGAGGAATCCTTCAGGATCTCACTGAGGGCACACAGTCTCTTCACGTACGGGCCTGGTTGAAGAGGATAAACAACACAAGGCAGTTGGTTTCAAACCTGAGGGAACTCTGCTGCTTCCCTCAGTGTCCAGCCCTGCCAGAGGGCACAGGAGTCACAGGGGAAGCTGTACTTACCATCCAGGAGGAGATTTTCTGCTGCAGCAAAGAGCTGTAGGAGCTTTCCCAACTCATAGTCCGTCCTGCACTGCTGCATCATCAGCTCCAGAAGGAACAGTGCTTGTGATTCCAGCCATGGCACAGGGAACTCGGGGGCTGCTGGTTCTTCTTCAGTTTTCAGCTGTGTAGGTAAACATTTTTAAGTGTTGGGGTTTATTACAAATATATTCTGCATTTTGGTGGGAATGGCACTGGGAATGGAAGGTGGACCAGATCTGCCTCCTCCTCAGGGAACAATGACCTGCCATTCCCAAGGGAGCTCTGATCCATTACTGATGTAGGTTTGATCTGAAAATAGTGACTTTTACAGCAGGGTGACCACCAGTGACTCCTGATGATCAAGGAAGAGAGAAAAGAAGGACCAGAAGTGTACAGATTAAATAAATTGCTGGATAAATAATCCCTATCACTGCTGGATTCCTTACAGCACATCTGCTCATGAAGGGACAGGGTTAGGGTCAGAGCTCAGAGCTGGCCTGAATTCCAGGAGGGAAAACCACAAATGACATGGAATGTTTGTTACCAACATATTCAGGAAACTAGAAAATTGTGCAGGAAAGGGAAGAACTGAACTAACTTGTGAAAACACCTGTCTGTGACAGACAAGGCACATGGTGTGGAGCCTCTGGTCCTCCTAAACCAACTGCTCCACCAGGGTTTGGTCAAGTGTGACATTCAGACCCCTGAGTCACCTTCCAATACCAAAACTGCAGCAATAGCACAGACTTCTCTGAACCTTTCAAACACATCCAAAGAGCTGTCTCTCTTAGATATTCCCTGTAAGTCACAGGTTTATCAGCTCAGTATTGACTTACCCTGGTCAACACAGAATAGAGAATATCCCACAAATAATTCAATTATTTGAATTATTCCTTACTCACTACAAGTAATTCAGTTTACCAACAGTGGTCAGTGCCAACCCTCAAGCAGTGAACTGCTCACAGCAGGAGGATGACTTTGTATTTCACTCTGCCCACAGCAATTTAAATCAAACTCATTTAGGAAAATGAAACATTTTTTCAACTGTCAGCAATAAAAAGAATCTGCTGAAACCTGCTGCTTTCCAATCACTCCATGCACAGCCCTTTCAATTACTCTCACATGTGACACTGGATGCCCATCACTGCCAATAAGGGCAGACCCAAGCAGTGACATTCAGAGAAAATTAATTTCCTTACTTTTGAGAGACTTTCCTGAAACTTGTCCAGTTTGGTTTTAGCTTCACTGTACTTCTTGCAGTTCATACATAGTTCATACATCTCCAGGATGTGCAGTAAAGGGGAATCCTTTAAGACACAAAAATAGGTTATAATTATTTTCTACAAGTACCTCAATAAATGTAGAATTTGTCTTCCTTAGTATCAAGACAGTAAAGCTCTAATGTATTAAAACTGCATGCAAAATTGATATAGGATCTGCAAATCTGTGATACTTGGAAGAACCTCCATCCCAAGACTTTCTTCCTTGACTGAGATTTCAGTGGATAATCCAGGTTACCCTAGAGGGGGATTTACAGGCCACCTCTTCTCCCAGATGGTTTGAGAAACACTCAAATATACCCCCAGAAACACATTCCCTCACCTTTAAAAAGAGCTGGAAGCCATTTAGAAGTGTTTTACTTTTCTGCTTCCTTAAGAAGACTTTCCAGATAACTGAGAGGTCCTGCAGGTCCCACTGGTGGTTTTCTGCTGAGCTCTGGATGTGATTTGTTGCCTCAGCTCTGGTGGCAACATCCACAGAGGTGATGATCCAAACACAGAGACAGGGAATGATGCTGGCATCCTGGGAATGCCAAAAATGACGGCTTTAGACATCACCTCACTAGAAGTCATTTGGTGAAATGTGTCATACTACTCACAATTACTACAAAACCAGAAAAAAACAGCTTTTAATGCAACTGCACATCTCCCACTGACCATGTGCCCAACCCTCAGTTTTTGCTGCTGGTTTCTCTGAGGGACAGAGGATACTCACAGGGACACAGGCAGCCAGCACACTGAGGACAGGAGCCTGTTCCCTCAGCCCTGCAGCCAGGAGCTGCTGGCAGGGGCTCGGGCTCCCCTGGCACTGCAGCAGGACCTGGAACAGACTGTCTGCAGCTCTGCCCTGGGCCACAGCTCTGCCCTCGGGACACAGGAACTTCCCCAGGGCCAGCACCAAGTGATCTTGTAAGGTGGGAGGGAAATCCTGAAGGATGGAAATGACCTGGGAAAACAGAACCAAAAACACCTCTGCAGTGACATCCAGAAAGAGGGAGGGGGACAGAGGACTCAAGCATTAAATACACAAAGGTAAAAAAAACATTCTTCAAATTCAGCTTTTTAGAACACTCTTGAAATTCAGCTTTTTAGAACAATTTCAGAGACAGAGAGAGCAAAAAGGGTTCTGCAGTTGTGAATTATTCTAATAAAATATTGACGTTCATCCTGTTCTGTGAAGCTAAAATGCCCCCCAGAGACACTCAGTTCTGCCATGTCTCTTGTACTGCCAACAACAGAGCATGAAAAGCCTCTAGTGAGGTGCTTTTGTATGATTATCTATTTTTCTTCTCCAGACAACAACAAAGAGATCCAAGTTAAGATCCCAGACCTCCTAAATATCATCTTACCTGGGATGTTCCAGTTAGCTTCTGCACATTTCCCGAATTGCTTTTATATACTGGTAATATTTCACCAATTTTTAAACCATGTTCAACACCAAAAATGGAGGATTTGGATTTGCAAAAGTTTAAGTATCTTTACACAAAGATCAATGTGAGTTTTGAAAGGAAAGACAAGTGGCTTTGTTAAAGCTTCCACTGAACATCTGGCAATTCTCCAACAAAAAAAAAAAAAGCACTAACTAAATGGTTTTAAATTAAATTTACAATCAGCATGAGCATGTAATAATTTTAACTAAATTAAAAATGAAAATTAAATTCCTTTTTGACAAACATCCAATTCATGTCAAGGAGACACTCTAATAACTGCTCTCTGAAAATTGTCTCCACGCCGATTAATACAATCACAAATGATTTTTCCAACAAGCGGGTTTTTTTCCTAATTTTTTTCCTTTCATATCTCACTTCCATGCTCTCAGACCCATGTTACTGGATCTGCTGGACAGTCAGTTCCCTCTGCAGCAAATTTCCTCTCCTTGTGTCAGCTTTTCACACACCACGAGGAGAGAAGAGCAGCAAAGCTGGGAAGTGTGGCTGCAAGAGAAGGGCTGTCACATCCAAGAGCTAAAGCCCTGCAAGTGCTGAGTTTTCTCCCACCCAGAAGCTGTCTGAGCCCCTTCCCCTGAGGCCCATGCACTCACCTGCCCTGGCTGGTGGCCGTACAGGTGGCTGTGCAGCAGGAACTGCAGCCAGTCGCTGGAGCGGGCACACTCCCGGAGGTAGGACGTGCTCAGCCCGATGCTGTGCAGTTTGCAGAACTGCATGACCAAGGCCCACTGCCTCCTGGACTCACTGGATGTCCTGCACGGAACTCAGAGAGTGTCAGCTCTGAGGAACTGCAATATTTACACCAGGTGTGCCTGTATAACCTGACCCTGAGGCTGAGACCCACTGCCTGCAAAAGCAAAGCAGCACTTCCAGGGGCTTCACTACAGGCTGGGCCACATTCCCCTGTGGGAGCTCCCACACTGCACCCTGAGGGCATTCCCACCACCAGGGCAGGGACACTGTCCTGTGTCTTTAGCATTATCTGATACACAAATGGCAAAATGCAGTGCTCTCCCAGCATAACCCTTTAAATCACACTGTTCTCACCTCTTTATTCCCTGATGCTCAACTGCATCCCAGAAGGCTTCTTCCAAGGAGGGAAGAACTGCTGCTGCTGCTGCTTTTTCACCATCAGCCAATTTTGTTAACTTTTCAACTGTTTAAAAGAACATATTACTATTGCTGAGATGCCATTTGGGATCTGAGTAAGGGCAGCACTTTCAAAAGCACAAGTGATTTCCTAGTTGGAACAAAGACATCTGTGGGCCTGGAGTGAGAAATCCAACTTTCTAAAGTTATCCCTAGGATAAATTAAATTTCCCTACAGCTTTGAACACCTGATTTCACTGCTGTACTACAGCTTTCAAACGTGAAAGAGAAATGAGATTTGCTAATGGACTTTGTTTAACCATTAAATTATTACAACACGAGGTTGAACCTCACTAAACATTACAGATCCTTAGGCAACTGTGGGACTGTCTATTAGATCCTGATGCAGTTCTGAATCCATGATTTATTAGATGTTATACAAGTCTTCCTGCCTTGACATGACAGGTTCAAAATGCACCTTCAAAACTAGTAAAACACAGGAATAAAGGAACAAAATTTTTCATGCTTTTCTTGCATTCCTGAGCCATCAGTCACCATCTACCCATCCCTCTCTGCTGCTCTTCCCAAAAAATCCCCAGCACTCCATTTCAAACCAGACAAAAGACACCCTTACCCAAAGAGTCTCTGATTTGACTGTGATGAGATTCCTCATTTCTAGCTCTGTAGCTGAAAATCATATTTGCAACTTTAAGATCCACCCTGAGCTTGAGGCTGTCGAGGCCCAGCAGCTCCAGAAAACACACACAGGCTGCTCCCACCGAGGGGGCATCGAAGGAGGACAGGGCTAAAACATGGGCCTCCTTCCCTGCCTGCTGGATCCTGCAACAGAAGGAACACACAGTGTTTGCAACCAGTTTTCCAACAGAAATATTCCTCACCCAAATCAGCACCTACAGGGTTTACTCTGAAAGGTAATTACAAAGCAAAAATTTCATATTTATAAAAGACATAGGTATGAGAATACATAGGTATTCTCATATCTCGATATTTTATAAATAAAAACCAATATTTTAATTAATTTATTTAATAATAATAAAATTATTATTATATAAATAAAAACTGATCTGCTCAGAAACAACAAGGAGGAACAGTGACCAACACACCAATCAGACATTCCATAGCAGGGATTTGGTCTGATAACTCCTACCAATCTTGAATATACTCAATAGGAAATTTAATATATGGAAGATGTGTAATCTGACTGTATCCTTTTGAACACCTGATTTTGAAGCTTCACCCAGAAAATCTAATTCCATCAGCCTCCAGTACATTATTTGCCTTGTTAATTTAACTAAACAAGTGTCACCCTTAAGAAACATCCAAGAAAAGGAGCAATTTTTTTCCCTACAAAGTGATCTAGGGGCTCAGAACAGCCCACCTGTGTTTGATAAAAGTGGAACATTTCCCATTCCTTGTTTTCCTTGTGCAGATTTTATTTAGGTAACTCAGAACAAAGCTCACCTCCACTCAGGTGACATTTATCTCTCTCCTACTCGATGCTGGACTGAACAGACTTTAGGACACCCGGAATTGCCCTGCTCAGCACGTGTTTGCTGCTGGGGAGGCTCTAACTTCTAAAGAACCCTCTGTCAGTTTGGAGGAGACTTACAGCTGCTTGGGGGTTTTGCTCTTGCCCAGCTGCTGCACCAAGAAGGTGCCGAAGGCGAAGGCGGGGCGCGCGTGGTGCAGGTAGAACAGGAAGTCCAGGCTCTCCAGCACCGCGTGCTTCTTCACCAGCCCCGGCCGCGAGAAGTGAGGGAGCTCGCTGGCTGCATCTAGGAAGAGCATCAGCAGTGCTGGGAGCTGACTAACAGTTGAATTCAACACCCCAAAATGGCTTTTAGCTACAAGACATGAGATGGCAATCAAATCCCTTTCCTCTGGTCCTAATTCAGACCTTGGCATATCCAAACCCCACTGAAATTCCACTTCTCAGTGGAAAATCAGAACTCTGGATCCCTTCTGAGACCCTCGGCTTGCTTTTAAAAGAAGACATTGCTTTTCTATCTTATATTTAGAGAAACACTGCCCATGAAGAGCTTAATGCAAAAAGGTAACTTATGTGGGATTTCAGTTTAAAACACAAATTTAGTAAATTACACTATTTTTTTTGTGAAAGAAATGGCCCTTTGAGTCACTTTCCCAACCAAATCATTCCACTGGAAGGTATTTTTTTCTAGGCTAGGAAAGCATCCAAACCTTGACAAGGAACATACCTGATACAGCAAGAGTGTTTGTTGACTGCCAGCCAAATAATTTCGAGGGATCAAAGGGAACTAATGACTGAAAGATTAAGAACAAAATACATTGAGGCAGCTTAAGAATTTCCCATCACTGTCCTTTAACTCTCAATTCTATTTCTCTTAAGACTGTTAAAAACATTTTAAAATTTAAACATTTTCATTTCTGCAACACTAAACAACTCTCCCACTGAACACTGCAAGAATATCCCTCCCTGACATTCCAGGGCTGCTCAAGTTAAGCACTGCAGACTCACAGCATTTACACACCACTTTAAGATTTAGCTGTTCAGAACAAAGCCATAAACTTTAGCCCCAAACCAAGGATTCCAAGAAAGCAACACACAGCCCCCAGTCTCCAGGCATTAGCTGCAAACAAACTTCTCTTTACTCTTCTCCTTCTTTGTTACCTGAAGAAGATGGTAGAGAGAGATGTCAGGTGGCAAAATTCCATGAGCAGTACAGGAGGGAAAGAGAGCAGCCTTGAGTTTGGGGTAAGGGGTCAAGGCCATTTTTAAGAGCTGTGGATCAACTTTCTTTAGGGGTTTTTCTGCATCTTCATTCTGAAGAACCTACATTGCAAGGAAGCAAAGTTAATTAATTGAGAAGAAAGTGCCTGAATAACAACACAATTTCTGAATGTGCCAAACCACCTCAGGGGAATCTGACATGCAGTGACAGCAGAGAAGTATAATTTTTTTTCCTGTAACATGCTTTTAAGTTGTATCAGACATATCTTCAACAGCACCTGGTGTTTCAGGTGACTGTGCAGTGTATCAAAACACCCTCTGTGTTTTTTTTCTATTCCAAACAGAACTCGTGGTTGCAGAGAAGTGGTTGAGGGATGTGGTGCCCACCCCAGTACCTGGTCGATGCCCCCAGGTGAGTACATGGTGGTGGCCAAGGCCAGCAGGGTCCTGCCCTCCAGCAGGATGCTGCTCACACTGGCCTGGTTGCTGGGAATCAGGATCTGAGCATTTGCCAGACTCGCCTGGAAAATCATCTTTGGATCTTAACAGGAAAAAAAGTGAGATTTAGTTTCATGCAAACCCAATATTAAATCATTAATCACACCTTACAACTGTTTTCCAACTATGAAAAATCCTGAATTTTCTGCTTTTTGTTTTTAATACTGATTTTTCTCAATTTACTTACAAATACAGACAGGCTGAACTAAATTTTACCAAGTTCCCCCCAGTTTCAAACCACAGTCTTGCCTACATGGATAACTGTGGGGCTCAGTCCCAGTCAAAACACTGTGTTGGTTCAATTCTTTAGCCTACACTGATCACACTTTCTAAAAAAAGCTTCACTTGGGCTTATTTTTATCTTTTGTTAATGTATGACTCTGCAAAAGATGAAAGGTTTAAAATGTGCAATGAGTTATAGGCAGAAATTCTACTGATTTGCAATGACAGTAACAAAAAAAAAACAAAAGCAAACACATAATCCAAGGGCAGAGAAGTCAAAATGCACCAGAAGGGCTAGAGAAGGGTTTAATTTTAGTGGGATGTGCATTTTCTTATGAATTCTCCTTCTGATCAGCCTGTTGGGAACATAACAAAATTGTGGGTAATGATGATCATCCACAAAATAATGCTCACATATCTACAGCCTCCAAATCTTTCTGCACAGGTTCAGGAGGAATTCTAATCCAAACTTTAGAGATGGGGAAGTGATGGCCGTGTAGGTGATTTGCCAAGGCCACCAGAAGGTTTTCAGCAGAGCAGAAGATTTAATCCAGCTGTGTCCAGCCCTCAGCTGCAGCAGAACCCTGAGCCCCCTCTGGAGAGAGATTCCTACCTTGGGGATTACTGGCAACCCCTCGGCACTGCACCAGGAATTCAAACCAGGGATGTGCTTCGTGCAGCTCCTTGTTGTCCAAAATAGGGCAATTGGAAGGGGTTAAGCTGGAATTGAACAAACAGCAGAGTGAAACCCCAGTATTTGTAACCATCCTCTGCCCCCATGTAACGCAGCATTGAAGACTGGGAGCACCTGACTGGGTGTTATGCAAACTAAGATCGATTAGGCAAATAACAAAAAATGACTTGTTGGCTTTTTCCTGGTCCACTTTTACCTTCTTGATAATTCCAGTGTTAGAGTGGAGTTACAGAAATTTTAATTGCAAAGTATTCATTAATTACAAAGAATTCACACAGTTCCGATGCCTAATATTGCTTCCTCCCTCAAATCCCACCTCATCCTAATTTAGATGGAAACAGCAATTCATGAATGTATCAAGAATGAACTCACACTTGTGTTCAAGTGACAGTTTCTGAATTCTCTAATTCTGAGTTTATGAAGAGCAAGTTGTCTTGGCTTATTTAATGTTCTATTGCTTGTAGCATTATACTAATTACAACTGTAATTAGAGAAAAACTCTTACCAACAACTGTTAAAATGGGATTTGAGGGACGAAAAGCATTCCTACCTGTAATAGTCCAGGTAGGTGTACAACAGGTACTGCAAATTGTGCTGTAAGCAGTGAAGGACAAACTGAGCATGGAAGTCCAAGCCACTGGCAGAGCTGTATTTTGGGACAGGGTGAGGATTTTGCAGGACTCCCCCGAGGTATGACAGTCTTTGGAGCAGGAGCTCAAAATCTTCCAGCTCAGAACGCACAAAAATTCCATTTCTGTCAGAAAGCAGAGAAGCACAGACCCTGATCAGACAGTTCTCTTTTCAACACGTTCTGAAGGGTGTTTTCAGCTTAAATTTAAAGCAGACCTTTCTTTCTCAGGGACTAATTCACTGCTGAGGAAAACACCATGTGCCCAAATATGTTTGATGGTGCTCAAACAACACTGTGGTTCCTGCAGGTCACTGCAGACAACAAGGTGTGAGGGGGGAAATCCTGTGTGCTCAGAATTCCCACTTGCATTAAAGTGGGCATCAGGAACATAATCACCAGGAAAGATCCACAGGCCGAGGGAGGATTTCTCCTGCTCTCATGTTTCTTACTGTTTTCAGTTAACTGGAAGTGCAAAACTAAAATTAAATTTTAATGGATTTGTGCTGTTTCCAAAGAGAGCACTAAACACAATATAGGAATTAATTAAGATTTTATTACCTTCCCTACCCATCTGATTTTGGCTTCATACAGGACAGAGAGTTAGTGCAAAGCACTGAGGGCACACACCTGGCCAGCTTGTTGAGGATCTCATGTCTCATGTAGCTGCTGCACAGCGTGTTCTGGTCAATGACGTCTGCACTCAGAGGGGGCCAGGCAGCTGTTCCACACACAGCCTGCCCGGGCTCTGACTCCTCAATCCAGGAACAAACACTCAGCCAATCGTGCTGGGCTGTCAAGTGCATCCAAAGAACCTCAGGACTGCATGTCTTGAGCTCTGTGTTTCAAAAGAGCAAAGGGATGAAATCAGCACAAACAAACACTGCTGAGGGAAATCATGGCATGGTTTGGGCTGGAAGGGACCTTAGAGCTCATTCAGTCCCAGGGGCAGGGACACCTTCCACCAGCCCAGGATGCTCCAAGCCCCATCCAACCTGGCCTTGGACACATCCAGGGATCCAGGGGCAGCCACAGCTTCCCTGGGCACCCTGTGCCAGGGCCTCCCCACCCCCACAGGGAAGAATTCTTTCCCAGTATCCCACCCAACCCTGCCCTCTGGCAGTGGGAAGCCACTCCCCCTGTCCTGTCACTCCATACACTTATTTTTAATGAACAGTTGCAAATATGATGCTGAGATGAAGGATATTGTTACAGCTCATCGGAGCTTTATGTTGGCAAAGCTGGAAGTAACACCAAGGTGCAAAGAGCTTGGGAGAATGTGGAGAACGTGGCAGAGCAGGACCCATTTACAAGTGGCCATGCCTCAGGCAAGTCCCTTTCAGATAGTTCCAAACTTTTCTCTACAGGAAAAACACAGATCCAGGATGCAGCAGGATAAAGAACCACTGTTACCCAGTTTCACTGCTGAAAAGTGACCCGCTGTGGTAACTCCCACTTTACAGCAGTGTCAGTCCTACACCACTGCAATGCACCTCGTCAAAGACAGGTTTCTAATTCCCAACTCAAGTCCTTATTCCCAGAAGACTTGCCTTGGCGTGGTTTCCTGGGGAGAAGGATCATTTCCTGCAGGAGTTCATCCCACCACTGAGCCCAGTTGAACATGAGCCGGAGTCTCCTGCTGTGGGCCCTGTGTCTGTCCCAGCCCAGCACCGACTCCAGCACTGCTGCGTGTCTGGAGAGGTCCTGTCCCCTCCTCCAGCCACTGACACTGCAAGGGAGGACAGGATTAGGCTGTTCCTTATTGCTCTTTTAACAAACAGTCACCAATCTAACAAACAGCAGGTGATGAAAAGGTCAACAAGTTTTGCCAGTCCATTTTGAAGAGCTCTGGAAGTGGCAAAGGGACTGACCTGAACCAAAGAACTACCTCATTTTCCCAAAACTGACAAAGCAAATGGTAAGTATTGCAATGTTTTTACAATTATTTAACTGTAAATGGTTTTTCTAAGTTACTTTAGCAACTTGCTATATATTATGGATATACATCAAAACCAGCAAACATTCTATCAGAATGTTTAATTTGATTGATAATTCCAACAATATCACTTGCTATTAAAAACGCTTCATTTATGGTGATGGCATGAGCAGAAGGGCTCTGTTACCCTGACAAGAGTAAGTCATGACTTGGTCTGGAGAGAACGTGACAGCAACTGTTACATTAATGAGCAAATTACTTTGTCCCCCCACTGACCCTGATTTCTGCAAACAAAGACCAGTGTGAAATCATTTAAATTGAGATTGTATTTGTTAGTGCAGTAAATCACACAGAATGTAGAAGCCAGCACATTTTAAATCCTATCAACATTATTAATTAACAATTAAAACTGTTAACCCACATTACCTGGAAAGAGACTGAATCTCTTTATTTTCCTGGAAGGATTCCGAGTAAAAGCTTTCAACCTGATGCACAAAGTCTATCATTTTCTTCTCTTTTTCAGAAAAATAATTTTCTTCCCGTAAAACTTTCACCTTTAATTCAAATTAAAGTATTACCTCCAATTGTCATTTTGATCTATGTTTAATATATTCAAGTTGCAAATGATCCTGCAAGTGCAAACAGTCACCAACTGCAGGAAAAAATGCTGGAAGCAGAGGGCAGTACACTTAAAGGACAAGAGGACTCCATAGTTTGTGCAAGGACACGAGATCTAGAGCAGAGCCAGGACAAAGAAATGACATTTTAACTGATTTTTACTTGAACTACACATACAAAGGAACATGGGCACGGCACTGTCATGTCTCAGTAACTACACTGCCAGGATGCAGGGACAAAACCTGCCTGTCTGTTCTGAAAGTGAGTCCAGCACACTGGTTTCCCTCAGATAAACACACATGAGGTTCAGGCCCGAGAGCTGGGCAAGCAGAGCCTTTGCTGCACTTACCAGCAGATCTCTGACGTGTTTATCCACTGTGTAGAAACAGATCTTGTGCAATTCCTGCTTCACATCGAAGCCCTGGCAGGAAAGGAGACACTCACTGTTTGCCAACTGTAAAGTGCAGCTGTCTAGGGATGGAATAATGCACTTGCTTCCCTTCCAAAGGAAGCTGGTGATGTTCCCTCCAGCAGCTCCTGAAGTGTCACAGTAACCCAGGGATGTGCCTGAGGTCTCCAGCTCGTCTGGGTACCAACCCTGTGCCCTTTAACACTTCACCTGCCAGAATCACCCTCACACCTTGCAGACCATGACACAATCCCCTCACAAACAGGCTCCCTCAGCCTTCTGAGGGCACCAGAGCTCAAAGCAGCTCTTCCAAACAAGTCGATTTTCACTGCAATACCTGAATCTGGTGGAATCACATCCATAGGACCCCTGAGCTCCCCATACTCCCAGCATTCATTGACCACATCAGTCACAAGGTGTGCAGAACCACTGAACCCCTCTCACCATATTTCGGAGCAGCTCCGAGGCCTCTCTGGTGTTGCCCTTCAGCAGACGGTCATAGACCAGATTCAAACCTGTCTGAATAAACTCCTGCAGATTCTCAGCAGGATGTTGATGCATTCGGAAGAAGATCTGGGCCTCTGGCATTTTGTTGCTTAAGATGGCCTCAGCAATGACCTCCTGAAGCAGAGAAACAATGGAACAAACATGTATTGTCGGTGTTACTGTCCTTACAATCCCTATACTGATCTTTTCCCCAAAACTTTAAGACATTTCTACATCAGTGATTTCCTTAAACATATTTAACAAGAACAGTAAAAATTACTCGTTTTCACCTCTGGTGTCAGTTTTTCCCACACATGGCTTTCTTCTATCTCAGGCAGGTCTTCATCCAGATCATCTCCTGTGTGCACTGGATTGATTGGTGGGCGAGGATATTTTCTCAGGAATTTCCTCAGTTTAATAATGTAATCAGTTAGAATATCTGCAGCCTTCTGCAGGAACTCATCAGGTTCTGTCAAGAGCATCCAAGATACCAGTTAAACAGGAATGGACAAGACAGGATTTTTGGTGTTTGGAAATGCTGAATGTTCTCCTGCTTGATCAACAGAAACTTTCACCAGTTCTTTCACCTGCACAGGTACTTCCCATGCCCAGCAGTCTCTGCATCCTGTCAGGACACAGTCACAGCCCCACCAGTGCTTCCTGCCCTCACTGAGGTGTTTTACCCCTCAGCAACCAGTAAATAAGAAATTTTTTATGGATCCAACCAACTATTAGTCAGTTAAGTCCCTTTTAAAATGCAGGGATGAAAATCTTTCATTCACTCACCTCTGGCACTGTCTTGTGTTAATCCTGGGTAAATGTAAGCTTTAAATAAAAAAAGTTGCTATTCTCACTTAACAATGACACATTATTAGATATGACTCAAAAGGAGTAACCTTACCCTCTGTGTGCACAAAGATTTCTTCCAGTTGCCTGGTAAGGAAAGTCAGTGTGAGGTTCAGGAGCTGCTCAGAGAAGTGTTTGCTGTGAGGCTCCATATCATTCTCTTGGATTGCTGAGCAAAGCAAGTTTAAAGCTGGCCTGAGCTCTTCCAAATCTGCAATGGTGACAGACAAAGGTAAAACATCTGCACTGTGCCACAGAGAGAAAGGCAGTTCACCTGAAACCTCTGTGCAGCTGCAGGGATTGACTTACTTCTCAGGTAGGTCTGGGATGCACCATCACTGCACTGCCCAGGCCCAGAGGAGGGAGCAGAGAGACTGAAAACACTTTCTTTGCTTTTTAAAAATAAGTCTACTGTGTCCAGCTGGCGATTTTCCAAACCTGCCTAGACAGACATGCAGAGCAACAGTTATGCATGGATTCTAAATTCTACACATATTGTAGGTTCTCCTCCAGCTTTATAAGAATGGTACAACAAACCCAAAATCTAGTTCCAAGGATTTCTTTTAATATTTCACATTTTTGCAAGAAGACAAAAACTGCTGCAGAAATGCAAATTGGCAAAAATGCTTTTGAGTCCAATCAAGAGGGATTTTTGAGCACTGCTTACTTTAAAATTCTGGTTCATTTTATTAATGGGCATTCACTTTCTTCCATATTTCTACTTTTAATCTGCATTACTTGGGGCTTTATTGTTTATTTAATAACTAAACCACTTCTTTTTGCCCCTAGGTTTAAAGTTTTAATTGTGTCTGAAACCAGCATTAGCATTGCATAAACTGTGTTTGTTACTCGAAAGAAGCACTTTTGTTATTTATAAGACATGAACCAGCTCTCCTTACCTCCAGGGCATGGATTGGAATGGAACATCGCTCCCATCCATTGAGGTGACAAACGGAATCCACGACTCCAGCACTGCCAAACATCATCAGTCTGTTCAAAAACTCCTCTTGGGTCACACCAAACAGAACTAGGGACAGACCACGCTCTAAAGAAAACAATCAAACCATAATTAGAGATATTCATTATTAAAGCATTTCCATCCACTGCTTCTCTTCCCAAAGGATGGCACAAAGCTGCAGTGGCTCCGACTGCATTTCACCCGAGCAATGCAAGAGCCATGAGCCCACAGCAGCCAGGCTGAAAGAACACCAGAACCCCCTCCAAAAGCTGAGAACAACCCATGAATCCACAAGCCCTCACCTGTGAGCAGCAGACACAGTGGCAGCTCTGCACTGCACTCCACATAAACACTGTTTGTGCCGAAGTGGGAACATGTCACGTTGTGGGACTCAAAATCCCAGAGAGCAAGAGACAACCCCATGTCCTCTGTCAGCACCACAAACACAGCTTTAGCTCCAGTGACCACTTTACACTCCAGTTTCATCACTTCTTGCAGTGCTCCCCCAGGGATTTGTGTCCACTGCTGTCCTGCACCCCCGAGCTTTGTGCCGTGGCTGTGGAGGGGTCTGGAAGCTGCCCACGTAACAGCCCGTGGGACAAAGGCCACCATCTTCTCTGGATCCTCATAAATTTCAGGATCATGATCTTCAAGGTGGGTAAAAAACTGATACCAAGGTAAATTCAAGTCATCCCCCAGATGTGGAGAACCTGGTCTTCTTCTTCGTACTCTGTCCCACAGTGAGGACAAGTGTGCCTTCCAGGACCTGGGGAGAAGGGAAAGGCACCTGTAACACCAGGTACTACTCCAAGAACAATGCAGATAAAGTTTCCTCAGTTAAATAAAATGCATTTTAAGCTTAGAAAATCCATCCAGCATGTTTTAACCTTACCATGGCCTGATTATTTCTATTTAAATGCTCTCTGCAGCCAAGCTGAGTGATTCCAGCTGCATTAGATGACAACATTCACATTTACCCTTTTTCGTAGAAAATTTTCTTCTCCTCACAGAAAATGCCCCCTCAATTAAAAAAATGTAGAATGAAATGAATTCTGGACTTGCGTATTTATTACATTTCCATCAAGTTATAATTAACATGTTTTATCAGTACTAATGCCCCTAAGGTTCACAACCAGTTAAAATGTTTTACACGAACACAGAGTATTTCGAAGGCCACACACACTCATTTGTGCTAAACAAACAAGGAGATGTAAAGTCCTTGGGACACTAAAAAATCTGCCAATACTATTCAAATGAAAGGTAACCCCTTATCAGCAATTACTGTTTGGTAGCTGTTCAATGACAAAGGTAAAGTTCTCTCAGCCCATTTGCAAACATCATCCTCAATTCAAATCTTCAGAGCAGAATGAGCTGATTTTACTTCTCACAATTACAACTGAAAAAAACCCCCAGGATTTATTATCACAGATGCAAAGGAAGCAAAGCCCAGCCTGCCCCAGGAAGGGTTTTCCCTCAGTACCTGTCCGTGCGGAAAGGTGAGGACAGGAGCTCCATGCTGTACTCAGAGCTGGCAAGGTCATCCTCATCCAGCCCTTCAGGAGGCTCCATGGGAACACTTTCAGGATCTCTCTTACAGAGCAAATGCTCAGGGAACTGCCTGTAGAGAAATCAGTATTAATTTTCACCTCCCTCCTGAGATTTTTTTGCTGTTTAACCCCTCCAGGAACCCTCAGCAAAGCAGCTTCCTCTCAGGCCACGAGCACTCACAGGGAGGTGTCCATGTGAGCCATCAGACCCTGCTCCTCCTTCCTCTCAGTTACAACCTGGCCTAATTTACCAAGCCAAACAGCACAGGTGTATCAGGAGTTTAATAATCCCAGACCCCACAGCACCTCTGAAAGGTGCTGCCACCCACCCTTGGCACTGAGAGCACCTATACTAATCTTCCTAGGAAAAACAGTCCAATACAAGGGTTTTCTACTTGTTAACATATTTAATAGATAAATTAAAACAAATAGATGTTAATAGATAAATTTTCTTTTGTTAAAGTGACAGAGTGTGAATTGGAGCAAATAATAAAGGACAATCTCTAAACAAATATGAAATTTCTGCCCTGCCACAGGGCCAGAACTCAAAAAGGTGACAGCACCTCAACTATTGCAGGACCAAGCTCAGGCAGTTGTCAGGGTTAGCTGAACCCAAAGCCTTCCTTCAGGAACCCACATACCTGAAGTAGCTGTTGAGCCCCACGGAGAGGGCACAGTGGGCAGCACTGAGCACCACGGCCACGCTGAGATCCTGGGACACCCTCAGGGCAGTGAGTGGGGATGGCAGGGCTGGGCTGCTGCCCCCAGCCTGCCCCTCTCCCTGGCACAGGGCTACACTGATCCTGCCTAAGCTGGCACCATCAAAACAGTCAAATATGTCTTCAGACAGCGTCAAGGAAAACCCCAGGGCTCACAGAGTCCAACAGGGGAGTTACACAGGAGGGGCAGATGGTGAATTTTGGGTAACTTGTGGTCCAGGCCAAGCTCTGCCCCACGGAACATGGGGAGTGTTTGTTTTCCAAGAGCATTCCAAGCTCAGCTGGGATCAGCAGAGGATTGTGCTGCACAAACATGCCACTTGTGCCACCTCAAAGGAGTTAAGTGATACTTGGAGTGATCTGTCCTGGCAGTTCTGTGGGGAGGAAAAGGTTCCCTGACTTCCCTGCACTGTCACAGGTGTGAATGGCCAGGAAAAGGTTCCCTGACTTCCCTGCAGTGCCACAGGTGTGAATGGCCAGGAAAAGGTTCCCTGACTTCCTTGCACTGTCACAGGTGTCAGAGACAATGGCCAAGCACAGGTGAGATGGAGCCCTCGTGGAACAGGCAGGTCTGAGCCCCTGTCCAGTACAATACACACATCTGGGTCCCAGGCTGTGACTCCCTGTGTATCTCTGGAGAGAAATGAGCTGACAGTAGCTGTCAGTGCATTATACACAGACCCACAGAGCAAAACCACTGGAAAACATTAATCCAGTGGGAAACAGATTTCCAGGGCTGTGCTGAGAAACATTTGATACACAACTCTGGCATTTTCACTACAATAACCAGGATTTTGCAACACAACCCTTTTTGGAGGCATCTTCAAAACAGATACTTGAATGTCTTTAAAGAAATTTCTGTTCAACCCTCCCAGAAAAGAAAAACACCTTTGTTCTTCCTGATCATTTTCCCTGAGAGCTCCTCTCTCTTGCAAAGGATACAAATCCAGCCAGCACTATCCAACAGGAACAGGATCCCTCTGCAGAAGTAGGAATCTGTTATTCTCCCCAAAACCTCTGGAGGTAAATCCAGGGTGAAGCAGTCACAGGTCTCTGAGGGTGAGTCTTCCCCAGGAAAGGTCAGATGCACAAGGATGAACTGGTTGAGCAGAAGTTTGCACTTGTTGTTTCCAAAAGACAGAATCTTCACAGAGGAAACTGAAGGCAGACCTGTAAATTTAAAGATATTTTAGGATTACAGCCAGCTGGGAATTTTGATTTTTAAAGGAACCCCAAGAAAATGACAGCCCAAACTCATTCTCTCTGCTACCATCTTAACAAAATTTGGGACTGGGGAAGGGGGTTTGTTTTGTTTTAAATCTCACTCTCTATGTCACTAATTTTAGAACAGTGTCTTAAAACTTTTTATGTGGCTTTTTAAGTGGACAATACTGTGAGGGACACAAAAAATCATCCCAAAATAATATTTCAGTCAGCACTGAAAATAAAAGTTACAAATTTTGGAAAGAGAAATATTTTAGGAAGGGAGACTGTTAAAGAACATGTAAAACACCAAAGGTCCTGCAAAGTGTAACTTGTACATTATGTTTGCTAATCATAATACATAAGGTTAAACACTTATGTCTCTGCTGGGATAGTCAGGAGCCCTGTCTCTGTTTTCTTCCCATCAGCTCCAATATTAAAGGGGAAATTTGAGAGGGCAGGGTTGCATGAACATGCTTTATTAAAATTTAATTTCGTATCACCCGAACACGTGACCCTACAACAGTTTAATTCCCTCTACCAATGTCACCTTTGAACACAGAAATGTCCCTTTTACTTTTCCAGTCCATTGATCCTGATGATGACTCTAAATCAGGTGGAAGTACCTGACACCTCCCTAGTGCTCTATCCCACTGCAGGCATTTGGCCCAGCAGGTGCAGCAGAACCAGACCAGCAACAATTTCACACAAGGAACACACACAGAAATTTACTCACTAATGTTTTTCACTTCAAGGAGCTTTTTAAGTGTCTCTTCCTTACAACTGTGCAGGAAGTTCAGGCTGTACTTCCCATCTTCTACGGAGAGTTCATACACAAACAGTCCATGACTTTGTCCAAGAGCCAGGAGTTTGGACTTGTTTTCTTGCAAACCATCATCTTCTGTGTTCTCCCACATGAAGCTGGAGATACAACATTCAGGAGGGTTATTTGCTTTATTTATTCCCTTTTCACATTTCCCACACTGACAGTTCTGGCCATGCACTGATGAAGGGCAGCACCATTTAACCTTCAGATTAAATGACTCTGCTGTCACCCCGTCCCTGCCAACACCAGAACACCAGCTCTGTTCTGCTGCCTGGGCTGAGGAACTGCTCCTGTGTGTCTCAGACCTGCCCTGCGTGGGTGGGGAGGAAGCACAGAGGAACCACAGAGCAGAGCCCTGCAACAGCACTGAAACACTGCCCACCCTGGAATGCTCCACGCCAGGCTGGACCGGGCTTGGAGCAGCCTGGGATAATGGAAGGTGTCCCTGCCCACGGCAGGGGTGCCACTGGATGGGCTTTAAGGTCCCTCCCAACCCAAACCATCCCGTGACTCTGTGGTGCTCTGAACAGTGCTGGTGTTGCTCAGCACTGCAGATGTTCAGGATTAAAACGTGACTGCGGTTTTGGCTCAGCACTAAAAGCCACTAAGGCAGGTCACAAGCATCATGTGAGCGACTGCCACCCACGGGGGCCAGGACTGGAGGTCAGGGCGCTGCGGGGTCCGAGGAGACAACTGCACAGACAAATTCCCTTTTCGTTTGCTTTGGCTTTTTGATCACCAGTAGCGAACTCTCCCACAGCTAAACAAGTAAGATGCAAAACAACGCTCCCTGTGGCACCGGGGCGTTACGAAGCCTGTCCCGTTTCGGAGCAGGTTCGCAGCCCCTCAGCCAAGCCCAAATCCAGAGATTGCTCCCCGCGGGTCCCCCCAGCCGCCCGTGGCCCCGCACTTACTCAGCCCAGTCCCCCGGCAGGGCCGTGCCCCGGGGTCGCCCGGCATCGCCCGCCGCCAGCGGCTCCACGGAGATGCCGCCGGGGACCTGGAGCGTGCCCAGAGCGTCCTGGGCCCTGCTCAGCCGCACCCGAGCCGCGTCCCGGAGGGCTCCCCGCGGCTCCAGGGAGCGGGGCGCCAGGAGCACACGCAGCTCCCGGGGTGCCATCGCCTCCTCCATCCTCCCGCTCCTCCGTCACCCCCCGCCCGCCGCCATCTTGGCGGGGTAGCGCCTCCTTCCGCCCAGCTGACCGCGCCGCCCAGTGAGGGGCCAGGACTACAACTCCCAGCAAGCACCGCGGCGCGGGGCGGCAGCGCGGGGCGGCAATGCACCCTGGGAGATGTAGTTCTGCGATCGCCTCGAATCTGCTCGTGTGTGAGTGCGATTCGCCGTGCATGAAAACAGAATTCTCTGTTCATTTTAATTCTCTATCTTTAAGCAGAATTTCCCGTCTCTTTAAGCAGAATTTTCTGTCTCTGCCTCTTCCTTTGATCTCCATTGCGGATGGAACTGTGGGTTGGACGGGTATGAACTTCAGTTTATAAATCTTGCCGCTTTTTACCTCCTCGCACGCTCGGTTTGTGGGAACACCCACCCTGCCCCGTGCGTACGACAGACAGCGCCTCGTTCCTAACCCTGACTCTGTGCTTAGAGAGCTGCTCCCATCCCGCAGTGCCCCCCAGCCGCAGCTTCCCGGGGTCCCTCTGTCCATCCCGGAAGTCTCTGCTCCCACTCAGGACAGCCGGAGGGGGCGGGTGCACAACCACGCTCCGCCCCCAAAGTGGGACCGGCACAGCACAACCTCCGTCCATTGGTCAATCCCCCGCGCGGCCCCGCCCCCGGCCCCCAGCC
>VYXB01003807.1:378791-424618 GCA_013397135.1 Pachyramphus minor
CAGGGCCGTGAGGGGCTGTGGGGCGGGGGGCTGTGCGGTGATTTTAGGGGCCTTCCTGCTGTGCCCTTGGGGGGCTGAAGTGAGGGAACCATTCCCTGTCCTTCCCTGCTGCCCGGCCGCGCGAGTGAGAGCTGTGCTCGGGAGCTGGGAGTGCAGGAGCGCCCGCAGGGGTCCCCGGGGGGCTGGAGGGGCCTGTGCTCCATGTAGGGCAGGGGGAAAGTTTATTTGGCTCGTTAGAGGATTGGAATCGGGTGGGAAAGGGTTCCCTTGGGGTGCCGGAGGGTGCAGGGGGCAGAGGGGCACTGGGGGGTTGTGTCCTGGGGGTGCTCACGGTGAGGGGGCACCCCGGGCCAGGAGAGTGGCAGAAGTGTCTCCGTGCCCCTCTGCAGTGGAAGGGGCTCCCAGACCTGGGACAGGCCTGGATCGCTGCCCAGCTCAGCCCCTGCCTCGGGGACACCACCGAATGTGGCCTCACTGAGACAGAGGAGCAGCTGGACACACCTGGAAGGGCCGGGAATTCCAGGGTGGTCACCAGTGGATCCAGAGAAACGGAGATTTGTGTTACTGAGCGACTGTTTCTGTAAAATGGGGAGAGATTTCCCTGCTGGAAGTTCTGCTTGGGGAAGATTCCAGACACCTTGTCAAGCCTTGGAACACTCTTAGTTCAGAGAACTGAGGAGTGGGGTTTGGGCAGCACTTCACAGCTTTATGTAAAAAGAATAAAGGAGGACACAATGTCAAACAAACTCAGTTTTAAAACTTGAGTGGTTTCAATAGAGCTACTCTAAAACACCAGTGGCCCTAGGTAAAAGTTATTACTCATAACCCAGGTTATGAACCTGGACAGGGAGGCAAATCCTGAGGACTTTGGTTCATCCACAGGGTTGGGCTGGTCCATGACTTCTGCAGAATAAAGCACCTGTCCCTGTATAATTAGATTTGAAAGAGCAGAGGAATCTCTGAAGTGCTGCTGAACTAAGTCAGAACTGATGGAACATGAAAAACAAACCCACAGTGAGCAACAAGTGCCTCAGTTTGTCCCGTCCCAAAGGAATTTGTCAGATAAAGTGTCCCTGGTATTTACAGCTCTGCCCCTTGCAGAGGGGCTCAAACAGTGCTAGGAAGCTGGTTGATAATGAAAATACCTTTTATTAAATCCTGGAAAGCTGCTTTACTGTTGCTCCCTTGCCTTCTGCTTCAGACATAATCCGGACCATCCGGGACCCGGAGAAGCCCAACACTCTGGAAGAACTGGAAGTGGTGACAGAAGGTGGTGTGGAGGTGCAGGAGATAGGAGAGGATGAGTATCTGGTCGTCATCAGATTTACACCAACAGTACCTCATTGCTCCTTGGCCACTCTCATTGGTGAGCTTTGGGTCACTGAACTGGAGACCACGAGCAGGAGCTTCACGGGGGGTTTCTGAGTAATGCCAGTGTTAGTTACAGTTCAGCCTTGTGCTGCTTTGTTGCTTTGACCAGGAATTGCATCTTGAGAGCCCAACCAGCAATGCAAACAAACCAAAAACCCAAACCAAGCCCAAATCCAGAGAAATCCATCAGTTTGTATCCAGCCAGGGAAACTCCTCAAAAAGAACCTCTCAGAAACCTCCTGGGAAGGGGTATAGAATTCCTTCTTTGTATTGGCCATGTTATTTCAGTAATGTTAAATTAAAAATTTGTCAGCTCTTAAATTTAAAAAAACTTATACTTAATGCTTGTCTCCCTTCCCTATGGGCTGTTCTTCATTCTCACACACCAAAAATCCCCACATGCAATCCAGGAATCCAGAAAAAAGTCCTGAACCATCAGGAGTTGGAAGGGAATTACACTGAATGAGAATTTACACTGCCCTGTTTTGCCTTTTTATTCTTCCCTTATGATTTGTGGTGAGATTTCATCTGAAAAATCCCATCTGAGAGCTCTGACATGATTTGTTTGAATAGAGCCAAGGTTAGAAAGTCTTACCACTAGTATCAGAACTCAGATTCCTTGGTGTGTTTTCAAGATTTAAGGGAAATCAGTTCTTCAGTCTAATGAGGAAACTGATGTACTTATGCTAAAATAGTTTATATTATTTTTTTAAACAACTATTAAAAACAAACCAAGCATTCCCCTCAACATAGGTGCAGCCTCAGGGAGAGCTGGGGAGCTCTATCAAAAATACCAAAGCAAGCTGGAAAGGGAGGAATTTCTCTCTATTTAGTGTTTCTAGGAGGTTTTCTAGAGATCTCCAAGCTTATAAGGCAGGTGTGAACTTACCTGAAAAGCTGTGTCCAAGGGGTCAAAACAAAAATTCTTCAGTCCCTTTGTGGCTTGTGCTGCTCAGAATACAAGAGGAGGTTGTCAGTCATACTGATTGTTAAATATGGGCTCTCTGAAAATGCTCCTCAGCCTTGAATTTTACAAGGAAATCTTTTTTTGTTTTACCAGGCCTTTGTTTAAGAATAAAGCTCCAGAGATGTTTGCCTTTTAGACACAAGGTAAAGTACCTGCTTTGAAACCTGTTCTGAACTCTGTGAATGAGGGTCAAGCTGTGAAACAGAGCCTGCAAGGCAGGAGATGGCCTGCTCTGTCAGCAGACATCTGACAGAGGGGGCTTGCCATCAGCCAGGCAGTAAAACCTTGGGAACAGGTCTGGAAGAGCCCAGGAAAACTGCAGGATTAAAACACTGGAAGTGCTCTGAGGGAATCTTTATGATCCATGCCTTGGGAGCTGATGGCACATGGCCTGATCCTGTCCACGTGCTGTCCCTGACCCCTGCACTGTCCCTGACAGGGGCCAGCCCTGGCTGGGGAGTGTAGGGACTGGAACATAACATATCCCTGAAGAAATCTCATTGGGTCTGAGCAGGAGCAGAGCAGACCTTACTGAAAAACACAGTGATTTACAGACTTCTAGAGACTTGCCCAAAATAACTTGCAGTATAAATTAATTACCTGGGGATTTCTGCTGGTGATTTTTCACTGGTTGTTTTGTTTTTATAGTTGCTGTCTTCATCTTTCCAGTTGAACAGTGTAGAGTGAGACTGGCAGAAGATGAGGTAGATGTTGTTTTTTGTGGTGCCAACCAGGTTCAGCCTCAGAGAGAGCAGCTAAAGGCCCAGGGCTTGTCTCCTTGGTTCCTTTGGGTACATCCCTTTCAGGAGATCTCGCTGCTCTCCAGCCTGTGTGAGGGGGTTTTGTTGTTTGTCCCAGCCCTGGTAAATGTTGGAGGTGGTTTAGATCTGCTTAGATCCCAGTCCCAGAATCTGTTCCATGCAGGAAGAGGCTGTGTCACAGCCAAGTTCAAACAGAATATCTGGGCCTGTCATCCCCGAGCAGATTGTCAGGAGTATCTCACGGGGAGGTCGTGTTGTGGTTGTGTTGCAGTGAAGTCCAGGATCAGCTCTTCCCAGGGGTGCCTTGTTTCTCAGTAGGAATGTGGGAGTGCATTGTATGTGCACTGGACAACGTTTTCCCTCCAGCAGTGAATAACTTCTGCTTTGTGACTCTTCTAACATTGCTGATCTCTCCTCCAGCTGGAAATCTACATATCTGAGGGCACACATTCCACCGAGGAGGACAGTGAGTAGAGCTTGGGAATGAGCTGCTGCAGCCTGTCTGTGCTGGTTGAGTCCTGTCCTCCCCTGCCTTCCCATCCTTTCCAGGAATGAATACCCTGGGAAAGCTTTGAGATCAAACATGCCCTTGAGGCTGTTCCCAAAGCTGTGGTGGCTCTGTGACCATGTGCTTGCTGGGTTTTCAGCGCAGTTCTTGCAGGTGTGAAGTTGTGTTTGTGACAAAAGAAGCTGCTGCTAAATAATTTAACATGAAGAACCAACTGGTTGATCTTGCTGTCCTGAAATATTCATAACAAAAATATGTGTTTCTCAGTCAGTGCTTAAAGTGAAACTTGAGGGCATCGTCAGAGCCCTGAGGGCTGCTGGAGCCCCTCCAGGAGTGTCCCAGTCTTGAGCACTGGGTGTCCCTGGCAAAAATTGGTTATTTTGGTGAGATAACTTAGCCATTGTTAACCTGGAGAACTCGGACTCCTGATTGATCATGATTTTCACACTTAATTTCAAGACATGTCCTTAGGGCACCTTAAATTCTTTTCCTGAACTAGAGAAGTATGAGAAATGATGGATTTCTGATGGTTGGTTGTGACTGAGCTTTCATTTGCCTCGTTCCCCTTGCCCTGTTAGCCCTGTGCCTGCTCCTGAGCACCCTCATCCCCACGTGTCCCCTGCCCCTGGAGCCTCCTGAGGTGCCTTTTGCTGGGCTGTTTTGCAGTCAACAAGCAGATCAACGACAAGGAGCGCGTGGCGGCGGCCATGGAGAACCCGACGCTGCGGGAGATCGTGGAGCAGTGTGTCACCGAGCCCGAGTAGGGTCCTGGGGGTGCTTCTGACAACAGCTTTGCCTGCAGAAAATACAATAATAATCAAGGCCTTGAGTTTAATACTTGAGTTCTTTATACCTTCCGCGTGTTTTTTAAAAAGAAATTGTTTTATAAGATAGATTTAAATTATGAGGAATCGGTCTCTGAATGAAGTATATAGTGCTGAGAGCTTGGAATTTCTGGTGTCCAGAGGGATATTTTGTGATTAAAAGCAACACGTCTGCATTGCCTTCTGAGAGACATTGTGATATAAATACAGTTTTGCAAGTTAAATTTCTACATTGTTTTCAGTCACTGCACTGTAAAAAATAAAACAGATTCTTGTAATGAAATGCTGCTTTCTGGGTTCTGAATTGTTGGTTTTTTTCTTTAAGCTTAAGTTTAGATTTCTGTTAGAGAAGGAGAGATTCCCTTCTTCATTTTATTCAACTTCATTTCCACAGACACATTAAAGCTGAAATCAATTAAGAAAAAGAATTTGGAGCCAAGAGACTGGACCAGAACAGGTTGATTTTCACTGGGACACTATTCCTGCTAAATATTTGGGCTTTTTTCCCCTGTTAAGTGCATTTCTAATTCTGGAGGCTTTGCTTTGTAACTATCCTGAGGGTAAAATGTCCCTGTGGCCAAGATCTTGTCAGTTTGATCCTGCTTTTTGTGATGACTTACCTGCAGTGTGGAAGGTGAGAGAATCCCACAGCCCTTCATTCCCCTGCTTCCCACTGCCCCGTTCCTCGTTCCACTCCCTCCCTCATCTCACCTGGAGCATCCATGACCTTTCCAGCTGCCACACCTTCCTCCTGGAGAAGTTCCTCCGGGTTTGTCTCCCCTGCAGCTGTGGATGTGCCCATGGATTTACCTTTCCCTGGGGAATCAGGCAGACACTCCCCTCCCAGCTGCCCTTCTCCCAGGGGCAGTGATGTCCAGGATGGGCTCACGAGGGATTTTGGGAGCTGCTCCTCCCTGGAACTGAGTCCTCCAGTGCTTTGTGTTTGGTTCAACAGTGAGAAATCCTTGGAGCTCAGTGCAAACATCTGGTTTGATTTCAGGGATTTGTAACCATTTTAATAATCCCCATAAAGCTTTCCTGGAGGCACAGAATGAGGGAATGGACTCCAGCATTATAAACAGGGGGAGGTTTCCCTTTGTAAAGCAGTGAACTGCCCCATGGCACAGCTGTGCCAGCAAGGGCTGCTCCCCTGCCCCATCCCGGGGCCAAATTACCCTAAAAAAGAAATTTAAAAAGGGGGAAAAGGGTGGGGGAGAGAACAATCCCCCTTTTCCACAGGTTTCTGCCCAGCTGTAGAACCCTCAGTTCCAGCACATGTGGAAAATTACTTTTCTTAACTTCAATTACTCAGCTTCAATTAAATTTTAACTAAGTTTCAAACCCCTTTGTACCCCCATTGCTGAATTGAGCTCCTTGAGAAGCCCAGGTCTGGTTTGAATTACTAAAACAACTAAAATGGGGTTTTCCAGGTTGTTTTGATGATCAAACAATGCAATTTTCTGGAAATACTGAACAGCTGAGGTCCAACCAGGCCAGCACATGTGGCAAACCCTCATTTCAGGGATATAATGCAATTTTTGGGACCAGGTTTGCTGTGTGCCCACAGGATTTCACTGGATCCGTGTTCCTGAGGGCACAAATGTCCCAGGCACTTGCTTGGGGGTGCCAGGAAGAGCCTGTCCCAAGCAAGAGCTCCTGGGGCTGGCAGAGGATAAAGCAAAAAGTTATTCCAACTCAGGCTTTAGGAAACCTTTTAAGTAATTACTTTGGGCCAAGAGTGAAAACCCCATAGAGAGAGAACAGGAGCAGAGTCAGGCAGGAATTGTCCCTGTCACATCTGGAGAACTGCCAGGGAAGGGCTTTATCAGACAAAGGCCCATCACCTTGGTGGAAGACAAAGCAATCCAGGGAAAGCAAACCCATTTTTTAATTTAGTAGACCTAAGGCACTTACTTCCTCTTTTCTCTCCCTGAGAGTCCCTGTACAGATATCTGGACAGGGAATTTCCCTGCCCTGGCAGCTTGTCCAGCTTTCTGAGTCCAGAGGGGAAGCAGGTGTCTGTGTCCCTGTGCCAGGACAGTGGGGACACGTGTCCTGCCCCCACTCCTGTCCCGGGGAGGGTTCCAGGCAGGTGAACTCCTGCAGGGAGTTCAATGCTCTGGAGAGCAGGAGCTGCGTTATCTGTTGGCTGTTTTCCTGGAATGTGCTTTCTTTCCTCCTGTCCAGCATGGGGGTTGGTATTTTCTCCTCAGAAATGCTGATATCTGAACCAGCAAAGAGGGTTTGTGGGTCCTGAGACCACGAGATATGTGGCTTCACTTCTTGGGTGAGGTGCCTGGTGGCTCTGTGGGTGCCTGTGCACAGCTCTGCCTGCACCACCAAAACAGCATTCCCAGCTCAGACAAAGGCTTGGGGCACTGGGAATAGGATGCTCTCATGACCCTAAGAGGCCTTTCCTGGATTCTGCAGTACCTTGGGATCGGTAGTTCCAAGTGCTTTGTGCTGGAGCACAGAGGTCAAATGTCCTTCTTCAGAGCTGGGGAATTCCAGCAATTTGGGAAAATGGATCTGCCCCCAAAAAGCAGGTGTCTAAACCCAGGAATATTCCCAATTCCTCAGGGAACGGGTCACTGCTGGGGGCACAGGGAGGTGACTCCCCAGGAGCTGCTGCACTTTCCAGCATTTCCATTAAAACTGGGCTTGGAATCTCTGCCAACCCCGTTGCTGCCCCACAGACAGGGGTGGGCAGAGGCTTTGCTGCCACAGGGGACTGGGGACACTGTGGGGGTGACACCATGATGTGGGTGCCAGAGACACAGCCAGGAGCAGGTCACCCTGAGCCGGGAGCAGCTCCAGCAGGGGCCTGTCAGGCAGCATTTGAGGGGTCTGAGGAGCTGGGGTGTCCCTCCAAACCCGGGAAGACACACACGTGTCACCCGCCCTCACTTGTGTCACCCCTACCAAAACTGTCCCTTCAGGTTGCTCGTTGTGCGTTTCCAGTGAGGAGGAACAACTGCAGAGGGCACCAGCAACCCGCAGCCCAGAGCTGTGGAGAGGAGCAGCGCCGGCCCTGCCCGGGCTCCCGGAACCCCTCAATCCCAAACATTCGGAGCTGGGGTGACCCAGCTCTGTTCCCTCGTGCCCACCACAGGGGGACCGGGTATCACAGCAGGAGTGTGGGCACCTGGGGGGTCACCTCTCCAGAGGGAGCCCGGGAAGTGCCTGCAGGGGTGTGGAAGGAAGCAGAGACCCAGGACACCCCCAGCACGTGGAGCTGTGAGGGTCTCAGCCAGGGCAGACACTGATGGGCACCTTCATCTCCATCACATCACCCTGCAAAGAGGGGAGTGCCCCAAGGCCAGGTTTAGCTCCTGTCTTGCCTCAAACCTCAGCACAAACATGAAGACAGACCATTCCCCCCTCCAATCCACCCAGAAAGAGCAGCACCATCCTTTTGCCCCTTCATTGGGCTCCCCCAACAGGCAAAGAGATTCACAGCAGCCTCTGGAATAAAAGGTTTAAAATCCCCTTTCCAACCCCAGATCCCCAGGCTGAGTCCTTGCAAAGGAGGAGTAAACCCAGAGGTGGAGGAGCTGAATTCTCCATCTGGGGTCTCACCCACAGCAGGGCTGTGTGGAGGCCTCGTGGGGCTCCTCTGCAAACACTTTACACAGGGATGTAACTATTACTCACCAGAGATGGCAATGGAGCTATTGCATGTAGACACAGAGCTATTTTTAGCCCATAGATACTTCTAAATATTTACACCAGCCCACTGAGCCTTCCCTCAAGTGCAGATGCAGGTCTGGGGGTGGGGGCTGTGAGTCCTCCCTCCCCTCCTTCAGCACATGTGAAACAGCTTTATTTCCTTTCCCCACAGAAATGGTTGCTCTGGGTGAGCAAACAGGCTGTGCCTTGGTACCAGCTGAGGAGTGAGGCAGCTCATTTCCCTCCCCTTCCTTCCCTCCTCCTATTTTCTGCTGCTTTACTTCCCATTGGGAATGTCCCTCTGCAGTGGGCAGCCCTGGGGTGACCGTGACCTGCTGGAGCACTGGGTGAGATCAGCACCCCAAAGGGCTGTTCCCACCCGGAACAGCTGCCAATTCAAAGCCAAAAAAGAGATAAACCAGCAAAATTCTTCAAATTCTCTCCTTGC
Organism: Pachyramphus minor; assembly: GCA_013397135.1. Lineage (NCBI taxonomy): Eukaryota > Metazoa > Chordata > Aves > Passeriformes > Tyrannidae > Pachyramphus > Pachyramphus minor. The sequence continues at coordinate 387,340 of VYXB01003807.1, forward strand.
TGTCCTGGCTTTGCTGACCCTCAGCGCTGTGCCTGTGAAGCCTTTGTGTGTAGCACGAGGAGGGTTTAAGGCCAGGAGAACACAAATCCATCTCTTATTCCTACCTATTACCTACTACAGAGCACAGATGGAAGCTGTGAGCTGTTCCTGGCCCCACTGGACTCGCTGCCTCCCCGTGTGCTCAGGTCACCGGCAGGACCAGGGTCCCTCCCTCGTCCTTGCAGCTGATGAAGGACTGATGACCCCTCTGGCTCTCTGGGAATTCAAATCCTCCAGCTGAGACCATCTGGGCCAGACAGAAGCACTTGGTGAGGTCTGAGAGCTGCAAACCACAGGTGCTCTGCCAGGCAGACCCGACTGCTCCCGGAGCTGCGGAAGCGCTTCAAGTGTTACTGTGAGTCCCAGACACAAACAAGCTCCTCCACAAGTGCCTCCTGCTTCCCAGTCAGTGAGCTCCCTTCCTTCCTGTCTCCAGGATGGAAATGTCTGGAGATGACCAAGGGAGGCACAAAGGTCTGATTTCTGATCTGAAGCCAAAAGCCTCTGACTCCTCTCAGAGAGGCTTTCAGGAGATCACGGAATCATGGAACCCTGGAATGGTTTGGGAGGGAAGGAAGGGACAGGACACAGGGAATGGCTTCCCACTGCCAGAGGACAGGGTTAGATGGGATATTGGGAAGGAATTCTTCCCTGTGAGAGTGGGGAGGCCCTGGCACAGGGTGCCCAGAGAAGCTGTGGCTGCCCCTGGATCCCTGGAAGTGTCCAAGGCCAGGTTGGATGGGGCTTGGAGCAACCTGGGATAGGGGAGGGTGTCCCTGCCCATGGCAGGGGGTGGAACATGGTGATCCTTAAGGTCCCTTCAACTCAAACCTTTCCATGACCCTATTTCAAACATCTTTTGATCCATAAGCCCTTTCCCCCACTGCAGCAGCTGTGTCTGAATAACATCCTGCTTGTGTTGAGACAATAAAAGCAACTTTAAGAGAAGAAAAAAGGCATTTCTACATTCCATCTAGCCCTTCCCTCTGTCAGTGGGAAGCCATTCCCCCTTGTCCTGTCACTCCAGGCCCTTGTAAAGAGTCTCTCTCCAGAGAGACTCCCTCTAAGTGTCTCATTGAAAGAAAATGAAGCAAGATGTGTGTTATCATCACTGATAATGCAGTTTCTGTGCTGGTGGGAGGCCTGGCTTGCTATGTGGCTACAAACCAGACAAAATGTCCTTCCAACAGACTCCCACACTATGATCCAACCTCCTGCAGCCTCAGTGCCCACCACACCTCCACAGGTTGGCCACTGTTGGGTTCAGGGCTGCTGTGCTTTTGGTTTGCATTAAATCCAATCCTGCTGCTCCCAGTCCAAGCTTGGGAACGGGCTCAGCTCTTCCCAGAGGGACACCCAGCCCAGGGCTGTGTTGTGACAGCTGGAGGTCCCAGCAGGGCTGGGGTCACCACACTCTGCAAACCCCAGGGCTCCCAACCTGGCGGGGTTGGCCCTTCTGGAGACACACAGGAGTTGGGGGCGAAAAGGAAAGGATTTGGGGTTGAAAAGGAAAGGTTTCTGGTTGGAAGGAAGAGGTTCCCCCTGGCTGCTGCAGTTCCCTGTGCCAAAGAGACACAGCCTTGTCAGAAGCACAGAGACACGAGGTGCTGGTGGGCACTGGGCTCTGCCATGGACCGGTGCAGTGGTTTGGCTGAGTCTCCCATGGGAGGGATCATCCCGTGCCCTCATCCCAGCTGTGGACAGGCACTGCAGGAGGGGCTCACCTGGCTGGGTACCCCCGAAATGAACTGATTTGCAGAACTGATTCACCCCATCGACCCAGCTCACATTTTAATCAACAAATCCCAGTTGCAAAAGGCCACTGGAAAAGATTTTCAGATGCAAACCGATCCCCCTCCTGCTGCCAGCGCCTAAACCACCCAATCAACTGAAAACCCCCTCAAAATTCCCCAAGAGGAAGAGAAAATGTGAAACCCACCTGTTTTCTTCAGTAACTCTTTAATTTAACACACTCATGGGCTGTGGCCATGAGACCCCAACACAGGGGTTGTCCCTTAGCAAACCTGGGAGGGGACGGAAGCGCGGGACGGAGGGAGCTGGGGAGAAGGAAACCAGGACTGAGCACAGGCTCTTGGAACATAAAAAACTGACACCATGTTGGAAAGGAACAAAGCACAGCTGGTGAAGTCATGAGTGTGTTTTACATACAGATCACACACAGGGATTTCCTGTTCAGGGACTGAGTGTTGCTCCTGACAGGTGAAGAAACACACCTGGAGCTGTGACCCAGGATGGGTCCAGCCTGGCCCTGCTCAGTGCCAGGAGGGTTACCCTCATGATCCCCCAACTTTTGGGCATCCTCCACAGCCTGAAGAGTAATAGGGAAAGGAATTCCTACCTGAATGCTCCTTCCCTTCTCCAGGGACCAACCTACCAGCAAACCCTTCCCAAGACTGGGAGGGATTCCCACACGCTGCTCCGGGAAAGGAGCTGTGCCTCATACAACACTGGATATTCTAGTTAAAAATCAGCTAACCTTAACAGAGGTGACTCTAGATAAGCAGGAAAAAGGGGTTTAACTTGTAAGAACACAGAAAAACACCTTAACCAACCATTACACTGCTACACATACAAAAATCCAGGGGTTAGCACTTGGCTGCCCAGGAGGGCAGGGATGTGCTGCTCACCACCACGGCCAGAGCAGCTTCCCTCTGCTTCCCAAATACATGCAAGGGAATGTGCTGCTGGACTCCAAACCTTGGTGTCCCTGATGATCCCCTCTGCTCCAGAGTGACACAGGCAGTGGCTTTGGCAGAGAAAGCCAGCAGTGGGGACACAGGGCATGGAGCCCAGCAGAGCCCTGACTGAAGCCAGAACTCGACTCCTCTGCCCTGTCTCCATTTCTTACATTAAATGTATTCAGCTTCGTAAACATTTTAATGAAAATTACAGGAATGGGTTGCCATGTTCAAGTCCCTTAAGGGAAAAAACAACCCCTACCCCAAAGGGTCGGCAGAGCAGGTGGAACGCTGGATGCTCACTTCAGAGATACAAAAACAGTAAAAAAAGTCAAGATTTGTGCTGGCCAGCCAACACCTTCAAGAGGCTGAAAAGGTCAAATGATAGCACCATAAGCATTTCTGGGAGGTGTCCCCCGAATTATTGCTGCGTTGGTTCCCTTCCCCAAAATGCTTCCCCGCCGGGCGCCCAGGGCAGTGACCCCGCCGGGGTCCCGGCAGGACGCGGCCCCAGCGCTCACTGACCGATGGTTTGAGCACCGTTCCAGAGCAGCACAGCTAAAGAACCCGGGGCTGCCCGGGGGCTGGCGGGCGAGGCCGAGCCGCCCGTCCTGGCTGTGCCCTGGTGCCCCTGGGGCCGGTCCTGTCACCTCCTGGAGAGCCGCTGGTCCCCGCGGTGCCGGCCCGGCAGCCCCTGCCCGCGGCAGCTCCGGCAGCACTGCACACGCACCGTGGGCAGGTGGCACCGGCCCAGCAGCCGCAGGGTCTGGCAGAAGCCGAAGGTCAGGCGGTCGCGCTCGCAGGGGACACCTGGAGGGGAGGGAGGGGACAAGGACAGTGTCAGTGCCGCTGTCAGCAGCTGTTGATGTGAAAATCTCCCCGCAGATGGCAAGAGCTGGAACGAGATGGTCTTTAAGGGCCCTTCCAACCCAACCCACTCGAGGATTCTGTGGGAGCTGGCACAGACAGAGCTCCCCAAACGCAGAGCCCACCTGCACCTCGGTATTCCTCAATCCCAGCATCAACACCACCTGTGCTGCTCCCTGCAGCTCCACAGCATCCTGCCAGGGCAGCATCATTCCCAGGGAGCAGGGCTGAGGTCCAGGGACACAAACCTCCCCACACTGACGCCTCCTTCCCGTTCCCAGACCCCCCCAGCACCAGCAGAGCAGCAGAAAGGCCAGAATTCCTCTTTCTGAGCATTGTTTAGGTTATTTCAAGAACCTGCATCAGCTGGTTCTCTTCCTGCAGGTATCCTGCAGACCCCAAAACAGCACTGGTGCTGCTCCAAGGACGAGCTTTGTTTTGGGAACCGCTGCTCCAGTGCCAGCCCCCGGCTCTGCTGGGGGGGCAGTGCCTGGGCAGCTGCAGCAGCGGCCGTGGTGGCCACAGCCTGGCCACCCCACTGAGTCACCCATGGCCACAGCCTGGCCACCCCACTGAGTCACCCATGGGCTGAGCAAACTTTGCAGGAGCTGTTTCCTCTCTGCAAACAGTCTGGAAATCACAGATCCCAGTCCAGGACCAGGAGCGCCGGGTTGGGGGGGTTGGGTTCACAGCAGGGGAGACTTGAGTGCTGCCCCAAAGAGACCTTGTCCTTAGGGTATCAGAGGGTGGAACATCCTACCACCCCGAAACAGCCTCACACCTGCCTCCCCATGCATCCCATGGGACAGCAGGGACATACATCCCATGGGATGGGTGGGAATGTGGCAAGGAGGGGACAGCCCTCTCCTGCACCATCAGCATCTCGCAGCTCCACCACCAAGCCACACCAGGCTCAGCCAGGCTGCACCTCAACTCAGCCACAGCAGCAGAGACCCATCACCAAACACACATTGTTTCTATGGGTATATAGCTGGTTTCATTTTTAATTTCCTCCTTTGCTGCTCTATCTCAACACAAGCACTCGCCTCCCTGAGCCTGCAGCATCTCACCCAGTTGGGCAAGACTCTCTTAAATTACATCAGCTCTGTCTGATTTTGCCTCCTGTACAAATAACTGAAATAAATGACAGCTTTTCTCTGGAAAAGGGCAGAGCTGATGCTCCCCTGGGCCAGCAGCCCCCAGTCCCCTCACACTGCCCCTCTCTGGGCACCCTCTGCCAGGACCACACTGAGCAGGGGCAGAACTGGGGCAGGAAAAGGGCTTTTCTCTTTCTCAGGACACTTCTCTGCTCAGGACACACCAGGACTGAGCCAGGGGAGCTCTCACTGACCACTGCCCCTCGCCATGTCCCCTCTGGGAACAGAGGCTGTGCCGAGGGAAAGGCTGCTGCCCTGATTCCCACGGGATGAGCCGACCCCAGCGGCCGATGAAGGACGCGGCAGATGCAGAGCAGAGACTTTTCCCCCCATTTGGGATTTCAGCCACAGCCCCCTCCCCCAGCCCAGCAGTGAGGAGGTCACTCTGCTGCTCTAAAATTAATTTTCTATTTCAGCTGAGGTATTTCCTCCCTTCCTCCCGAGCTGCAGCTCTCAGTGCCCGGCAGGAGTGTCCCTGTGCCCCAAAGCCATTGATCGCCCGCGCCGCCGGATCCAGCAGCTGCCGCCGGAGCGGGACCGAGTGGATCCCGGCTTCACATCACCCCCAGCCTGGGGGCTTGCTCCAACCCCCGGGGGCTGGGACAATGTGGATTTTTTTCCTGCTGGTTGAGCAGAGTGGATAAGAAATGTCTGCACAGCCCAGCAAGGGCCAGGCCAGCAGCACATCCCAAACCTGGCATGAGAGCAGCAGAGCCGGAGGGAAAACGGAAGCATTTGCTCATGCGATGCTCCCTCAGGGTCTGGAGAATACCCCACAGCTGGTGATGGCAATACTGGGGTGCACCAGCCATTACCCAGCTCCAGCCCACTGATCCCAGCTGTCCCCATCCACAGGATTTGGTAACTCACTAACTCCTCACCAGTGGGTAACTCCTCTGCCCAACCTGTGCTTCCCACGGGATTGACAGGCTCACGATCACAGAATCACCAAGCTTGGAAAAGCCCTCCAAGACCACTGAGCCCAGTCATGCCCCCAGCACTGCCAAGGCCACCACTGAACCACAGCCCCAGCTGCCACATCCGCACATCCTTTCAACCCCTCCAGGGATCCCAAACTCGCTGTGTTGGGAGTTGCTGGGTTTGGAGGTGACACTGAGCAGGAGAGCTGGGGAACAGAGCAGTGGCTCCTGGCAGGCAGGGCAGGGCTGATGTGCTCAGCTGTAACTGCAGCAAAGCCCCAGGGCGAGGAGGACTCAGCCAAAACCACCCCATGGATGGGTGGGAATGTCCCCCTCACTGCCTGGGGGTGCCCAGCCCAGGCAGACCCCCAGGAACCCCTTGGTATTTTTAGCCCTCTCTCCTGCTCACTCCACTTATCGCAGCTTCCTAGGAAGTTATTTATGGATCCCAACCAAGCTGCCTCCTGCCTTCCCTTGGAAGAGCCCTGCAGGCTGCTGGAGCTGGCTCTGGGAGGTCTCTCTCCAGGACTGGAGTGACAGTTCAGCTCTTTCCTGCTCCGTGTGCAGTGGGTCAGCACCCTGGGCACGGGCAGGAAACTCCCGACCCTGCACTGCCCGGGCAGAGCCAGCCTGAGTTACTGCCCTTTGTGCACCACCTCACCGGCACAGGAATGAGGTTACCCTGGAAACAGCCGGGATGGGCTGGGAGAGGGTGGAGAAGAGCCACCTCCCTTGGCTGGAGGCTCTGCTGACCTTCCAGGAGAGCCCAGCGGGACCCTGGGTGCAAAGCAAAACCAACTCACGGAATCACAAAATACCCGAATTGGAAGGGAGCCACAGGGCCCAGGGAGTCCAACTGCTGGCCCTGCACAGGACACCCCAGCAATCCCCCCCTGTGCCTGAGAGCCTTGTCCAAGTCAGGCCAGAACTCAGGGCAGTCAATGGGAGCCCCTGAGCTGCTGAGTTCTCATCACTTTTCCAGATCCGTGCTCGGGGCTGATGCAGCATCTCAGGGTGGATGTGTGCGGGGTCAAGCTCAGGTCTTGGGCAAGGGAAGCTGTAATAAGCACTTGATTTGTCAGCTCTTCAGAGAGGGCCTGATTTCCATTTCCATTTAATCCTTTACTGTTATTTTTTTCTATTAACAATTTTTTTATATAATCCCCACACTTCATTTGGACACACGCACCATAAGTCTATGCCAAATTTTAGGCTAAAGAAATAGCTTAAAGCAGGGCTTTAAAAACCCAGGCTAAGTCAGCACATTAGAGAGTGAAAATCCCCACTTTTTTGGGGGTTGTTTTTCTAAGGTCAGCATGAAAGTCGCTTTAAATTTCATTTAAGCTTCTGCCACCCAGACCTAAGCCTTTACTTCTATTCTCGGGAAAAATAAACTTCCTGGAACAGGTTTTGTAAAAACAAGGAAAGGTTGAGCTTCGAGCTGAGCTAGCAAATCCAGGGAATTAGGCTGCTGACCCCTGGCCTTTGGGATGCTCTCAAAGCCAGGGCCAAATTCAACAAGTATTATCCCAGGGTCCTGCTCCAGGCTGTGGTGCCCTCCTCTGTGGTCCCTGGTCAGGACCCCCAGTGCCAGCTTTGCCTGCACAGCCTGGCACTGACACAGCCAAGCTGGGAAAACTGGGAGAAAACCACAACCCCCCAGTTCTCAGGTGTCAGCCCTGCTGTGGGCATCTTTCTGCCACATTTAATCAAAACACGGAGTCCTTTCCCAAGCATCCTTTTCCCACTGACTCCTGTTGTTAATGAGCAGTTAATTAATTGCCCTCAATGCCTCACTCAGCAGCACCTCCCTGCCTTGCCCCTCGGATAGCGACTTCCACGCTCAAATGACAGAGAAAATTGGAATTTGCTGCAATTATTTCCCCTATGGATCCCTTGTGGACAAACTCAGCGACATGCAGAACCATGAACAATTCCATTTCCTTACTCAGAGCAAGCAGGAACACTTCATTTAATTGCCAATTAATCTCGAGGCAACCAGAAGTAGAGCCAGCCCTGGGTAATGAGCCCGGTGTCCCTCAGCCCTGCACGACCCCCGTGCTGGCTGCCCAGGGACACAGGCTGAGCTCCAGCCCCTGCTCTGGCCCGTTCCCACAGGAACTGCACCAGTGTACACACACTTGTCCTGGAGCCAGCTGAAGGCTTTACCTCATCCCTTTGGTATTCCAAGCTGAGACACCTGTGGAACAGGGGTGGCTTGGCTGGAGCCAAGAGCTGGCCCCATCACCTGCCTGACACCTGCTTGGAGCAAATCTGGGAGCTCACAGACTTCCCCCAGCACTGGATCCAGAGACTGGGCACAAGGGAAATGAGGAATTTTGTGACACGAGCACAAAGAGCCCCCCAGGGGCTGCCTGTGCTCTGCCCCAAGCAAGGCTGTGTCACCATCACCAGGGTCTGCCCAAAAGCCACTGTCCTGGCACAGCCACCACCCCACACCAGCAGAGTGGCCAGCTCTGTCCACCCCTTGGCTTCCTCCTCCCATATACAGCAATTCCTGCTTTTCTGGGTTAAATCTCTTCGATCTGCTGGATAAACTGGTGCTGATTTCTCCAAGCCCTCATGGGGGCCTGGGGCTCAGCTCCTTTCCAAGACACTGTAAACAATTCCCAGACAAACATCCCCAGCCTCTGGAACATCCCACAGAGGCATCGGGGTGCCCATGGGCTCTGGTGCTCCCCAGGAGCCATCTAAGGACACACTCACAGCTGGCTGCAGCTGGAAGGCAGCAGGCACGTTCAAAAATAACCTTGGTGTAATCTTCAATTAATTTATAACCTGGCAGAAGCACAGAACTCTGGTTCTAATTAATCCCAACCTCCTCTAATTGAGGAGCCGATTGCTGTGAGATGTTTGTTTGGTTTCATTTGTTCCATCTCGGCTCAAAATCCATCTGATAATGGTTTGAACATTGAAACCCTACTGGGGTTATTGGCATTTCTGTGTCCAGTGAGGACACAACCACTCACAGACCCAGCCAGGGCTCTGTGGTACTGGAGCACCTCGTGTCAGAGGAGGGAGAGGCTCCTTGTGCTCCTAAGGAAAACATGGATCGCTCCAGCCTGCATCCATCTTGTGCAGCAAAGATCCTTTAAAACACAGGAAAGGGCTGGAGTTACGTTCATGCCTTTCTGGGAGCCTGTGGCTTTACACATCTGGGATTTCCTGCCCTGTGAAAGTTTTGTTCCCCTTCATGCTTTGGCTGAAAACGTTTGTATTTCCAAGAGGCGTTTCCTGCCCTGGGCTGCAGCCAGAGCATTTATGTCATTTTTGATCCAGGATTTTAACATTTATTTGTGTGCTTCCTACACATCTCAGTGGTTATTCTGGTCCAGCCTTGGCTCCACAGCTCTCATCACCAAGCCCGGCACGGAAATTTTCCCTTTATAAAAATAGCCGGAACCGCACATCACTTCTTGAGCAAAGCTGACTAATCATTTCCTAAAGGCTAAAGAGCCCCACGGCCCTGCAAAGGCTCCAAAAAGGAGCTGTTTAATGGCTGAAAACATCCCAATGGCCAGCCAGTCCCCAGATCCCAGTGAACCAAAGCTCTCTGCAATGTCAGGAGGAACACGCTGGACACGGGATAAACACAAGAGGAGGAAGGGTGAGAATGGGTGTCCCAGGCTGCAGAGGGGACCTGTCCTGAGGTGTGGATCCAGCTCCTGCACCCTGGGCACTGGCCACCACTGCCCTCCTGCCCACCTGGCCCATCTCTCAGCCCTCTCTTTGTTCAGCAGACCTGCTGAGGGGCTAACATCACTTTCTGGCCAGATGAAGAGGGTTTTTTTGCACAGACACATTAAAAGGATAAAGCCGATAAATGTTTGACATGCTCATACCAATGACATCCAATCCCTCCTTATAATGCTTTTCCTTTAAGTGCCATTAACCCTTGCAGCCCCCGATTTCTGGCTTACAGGGAACTGCCTGGTGCCATGGGATGAACCCCTGAGGGTGAAGGTGGCAGGAAAGGCAAGTGAGTGCTGTGGTGTGGCCAAGCACTGTGGCTGCAGCCAGGGCAGGAAAATGAAAAGTGGGTTGAAATGGGGCTGTCTCCCTGAGGCACGTGCTCAGACACACCTGAAGAGGCTGGAGAACTGGCCCTTTATCTGATTTGATAATGCTGCCCCAGCCTGTTTCCGAAATTCGGTGTTTTGGGACTTTACCACCAAACAGCTTTCTGAGAGCTCCATCACTGGGTATTTCCTTCTGCCTTCCTTCTCCTGTGCCACACTGTCCCTGAACCAGGCCCCTTCACCCCACACCCCCACCAGGGTCCCTGGGGTGGGTGCTGGTTGTCCCAGTGCTCGGTGACACTTCTGCACCCAACGAGCACATCCCAGCCCCCATCTGTGCCAGTAAAACCCCTGCTGGGCCCCGGAGAGACGGATGCTCTGGACATTTAGAGATGGTTGTAACATTCCCACTTAATTATCCATTAGTCAAGCCAGCCTTACACAATCCATGTATGAAACACCCCCTCCATCTCCCCACAGAGTTCCCACACTGCTTTTCAGACTGGTTTTCCATCCTCCCTGATCACTCCTTGCTGCAGCAGCACCAGTTCTCTGGCAGCACCAGGGGTACCCTGCACCCCTCACCCTTCCCTGTGCCCAGAGCCCTGGAGCCTCCCAGCACTCAGCCCATCCCACCCTGCACCAGCACTGGCTGCACAGCACTTCCTGGGGTCCCTGCCCAGGAGCAGGACAGCACAGGGCATGACCTGCCCTGGAAAAATGAATGGAGTGGAGCTGCTCTGTCCTCACTTCTGGTGTCCTTCCATAAACCATCCCAGGGGAATGGGAAGTGAAAAGTGGGGAGAAACATAAAGAATGAGGCTAAACTTGGCTGGAAAACCATCCCTGGTTACAGGACCCAGGATGGGTCATGTTCCTACAGTTCTTAAGAGTCCTTAACAGGGAGCCTGGGTGGTTCCCACACCAACCCCCAAGACCACCTCCGTGCCCTCAGCATTTATTCCAAGAGCTGCACAAGCTCCTGGGGAGCACAACCACCCTAAGGACACAGCACTCAGTGTCAGCACAGGCAGAAGGCCCTGGGCACCTCTTGCTTACCCGGCTCGGAGCTGTCACAGTCCTGGGGGTTGCACTTCTGGGTGCTCTCGGGCCAGGGCTCGTGGTCACACAGGCTGCTGTCCTCCTCGGCCACCCCTGTCTTGGTGTTGATGCACTTGACCTGGCGCCTCTGGATGCCCCCTCCGCAGGGAGCTGAGCACTGCGGGAGCAGGGACCCCGTCAAGCTGAGGGGACCCCTCCCTGTGCCCCTCAGGGCCACCCCAGAGCCTGGGGGGTGGTTGTGGCAGCAGACCCCTGGCTGGTTTGGAGGGTTGGGTTTGCCCCCATCCCGTTCTGTGTGTTTCATGCAGATCCCATGGAGGGGAGCCCGTGCCTGTTCACCTCCCCCCAGGAGCCCCCTCACCTCCCCCCAGGAGCCCTCTCACCTCCCCCCAGGAGCCCTCTCACCTCCCCCCAGGAGCCCACCACCCAGGTGGTGCAGGGGTGTGTGTTGCAGGGCCGGGTCGTGTTGGGCCGCGACGTCTCCTCACAGCGCCCGAGCTCCGGACATGTCACCAGCCGCTCCTGCTCCCCTCCACCGCAGGACTCCGAGCACTGCCGGGACACAAACCATGGAATGCGCCCTCAGGATCCCAGGGCTGGAGCCCCTCTGCTCTGGGGACTGGCTGGGAGGGCTGGGGGGGGTCACCTGGAGAAGGAAAGGATCCAGGGAGACCTGAGAGCCTCTTGCTAAAGGGGCTCCAGGAGAGCTGGAGAGGGACTTGGGTCAAGGGATGGAGGGACAGGACATGGGGAATGGCTTCCAGAGTTGGATGGGATATTGGGAAGGAATTCCTGGCTGTGAGGGTGGGGAGGCCCTGGCACAGGTTGCCCAGAGAAGCTGTGGCTGCCCCTGGATCCCTGGAAGTGTCCAAGGCCAGGTTGGATGGGGTTTAGAGCAACCTGGGCTGGTGGGAGGTGTCCCTGCCCATGGCAGGGGGTGGAATCTGCTGAGCCCCCTCCCCAGCCCCTACCTCTCTCCAGGAGGACGTGTACCAGTCCAGGCAGGGCGGGCTGTGGCAGGGCACCTGTGCTGGGGGTTTGTGGAGCACGGCCTGGCAGTGGAAGGGCCGCAGCAGCCGCTGGTCTCTGGTGTCGACACAATGAACATCCCGAACCTTCGTCCCCTCACCACAGTTCTTGGAGCACTGGGAAAGGACATGAGCATCATGCTGAGGAAGGGTCAGCTTGTCCAGGAGCCCACCCAACCTGACCTTTCAAACCACTTTTTATTTAGCTTTTGCAAATTCCTGGCCTAAGAGCAGGAAAAATGGAAACATTGTGGGATGAAGTAGTTTAAACTCTGTGGCAAGTGCAAACCCTCACCTCTGGCTTTGTGAGCCGTGGGGCAAGAGCCCAACCCAAGAACAGCGGTGACCCCACACCTGCCTTGCCCCGAGGGGTTTTTGGGACCCTCCCTGTGTACCTTGCTCCAGTTGCCCACACGCCACGAGGAGCAGGGTCTCAGGGAGCACCTCCGGGCCGGGACAGGTCTGTTGGCCGAGGCACAGCCGTCGTCGCTGCCGCTGCTGCAGCGCACGGTCCTCCAGATCGCACCCACGCCGCAGGTGGCTGAGCACTGCAACACAGGGGCAACCTGCTCCTCTGCCACCTGACACCCACCCCCGTGCGTGGATCTGGCCGAGGATGGGGCAGGGTGGGTTGGCAGAAAGGTTCCCAGGGACTCAGCTCCTCCACGGGCAATGGGAGCTGGACTGTGTGCAGGCAGGGCTGTGGGACGATGTGGGAAGAGGAGCTTTCCTGAAGGCTGCTCCTCTCTGAGCAGTCCCACGCCAGGCAGCCCTTAGGGAAAACCCTCCCCATAACCCCATTCCATGTTAATGGGTCTCAACACAAACCTCGCTCCAGTTTCCAACTTCCCAGCTGGGCATGGCAGCGGCTGCCGCGGTGGTTGATGGTGGAAGCAAAGTCTCCTCCTCCTCCTCCTCCTCCATCCTCTTCTCCCAGAGCAGTGTGGGGGCAGGGGAGGGCTGGGACCACTTGTGTCTCCCGTCACTGAAGGCAAATGTCCCTGGGGGTGCCCAGGGTTCCCCTGGCACGGTGATGCTGAGTGGGGTCCTGTGGGAGGTCTGTTCAGCCTGGGGCGATGCCGGCTCTGGGTGGTGGGACATCCCCAGGGTCCACCATTCTGGGGGGGCCTTGGAGGGGGATGCTCCTGCTGGGTGTGCAGCTGGGCTGTGAGCTGGGGCCGTGGGCATGGCTGGGGCCAGGGTATCCTGCTGGGTGAGGCCGCTGGAGCTGAGCTGGGTGGCTGGTCCGGGCACGGCAGGGGACAGGGACACTGCTGTGGGAAGGGCTGTAGTGGCCACCCAGGGGGCTGAGCTCAGGGATGTGGGGGTGTGGAGCTCTGGCTGGTGCCCTGCCTGCCCCGTGGGACCCCTGACAGCACCCATGGGAGAGGGACTCACAGCAGGATGGGTGCTGCCAGCACTCCATCCCATCTCCCAGCTGGGTCCCTGCAGAGTGGGGAAGGAAAGACCTGCCCTCTCTGTCCCACGGGGATGGTCACTGTTACCATCTGCTGGCACTGCCTGTGTGCCCACCACCCGCCCTGGCACTTCTGCCCTCCCACCCTGCTCCGTGGTGTCACCACTAGTGTCACCAGTGAGGACAGGACCCGATTCCCTGGAGTCCTCGAGGGCTGTCCCCACAGCCCCAGCCCCACTGTGCCCCTCCCTGCCGTGGTGTCCCGGCCCCACTGTGCCCACAGGGCCCTCGCCGTGGCTTCCTGGCACTCCAGGAGTGTCGGGTACCTCCACTCTGGCACTGCCCCAGGCTGTGGGCAGCACAGGGGGGGCATCAGCTGGGTGGGGACCCCAGGGAGCGATGCCACGGGCTGGAGCATCCTGCCCAGGACCTGTCCGTGTCAGCACAGCCCCGTGGGGCTCAGCCAGGGCCGGGTGGTCGTGGCTGTTGGCAGAGCTGTGACTCGTGGTGCTCAGGGTGGGTGGGTGGTCCTCAGAACGGGGCACCAGCGTTGTGTCCTCCTCCTCACCCATGAACCCAGGGATGGTGTACTTGGGAGTGGTTGATCCTGCATCCTCAGGGACCATGCTCAGGAAGCCATTCCTGGCTAAATCCCCAGGCTCCATCTCCCCCTCATCCACGGGAGCAGAGGTTTTGGTGCCTGGATGGTGCTCGCTCCCTCCTCCCAGCTCGGTGGTGAGCAGCACAGCAGTGGGCATCTCCCAGGGCCCCTCCACGTCGTTGTTGCTCAGCTCTGGCTTTGCCTCCTCACCGTTGGTCTCCTTCTCCGTGAAGGGATAGTAAGACAGATCCTCATGGAAGTTGATAAAATTATAATCGTAGTAAAAATCATCAACAAAGACGTTTCCCTTCCTGGCTGGGAAGTCCTCCTCAGGGATGACATTGACATGGTGGGACTCAGGAACGTTTGGGATGAGGGGGTTCAATTTAGCAATGTGGTTGCTGGGCACGTGATGGATCTCATTAAACATCTCCCTGCTGGAGGAGCCGCTGCCAGACCAGTCTGTGTTGGAGCTGTCGGGGTCCCGCTGGCAGGGGGGCCGGGAGCAGGGCGCCTCAGGGCTGGGCCTGTCCGCGGGGTCACACGCGGCCCCCGTGCTGTTGCTGCAGTGAACACGGCGCCTCTGGGTCCCATTCCCACACGTCGTGGAGCACTGGGAAGGGGAGAGAGAGGGAAACGTCAGGGCTGGGAGCCCGGGGATGGGGGGTGGCAGGAGGATGGGGATGGGGTTGGCAGCAGTGCCCGTGCCCCTCACCGGTGCTCCCCTCTGAGACACCACAGGGGGTGCTTGGTTGTCTTTGTGCTTTGGGCACAGGGGCTCCACATTGCTCTGCCACACTCCCACCACCCACCTGGGTCCCCAGGCAGCTCCTGTGCCATTCCCACTGGTGGCAGGGGGTCCCTGCACCAGGAGTTGGGAGCAGGGGGTCCTGGTCCCATGGGTAAGCAGCATATTGCTGCCAAAATCCAATTCTGGGGCTGTGTCCTGTTAGAGACCGTCCCAGAGCAGGGCTGGTGCTGTGGGGTACTTTGCTCAGGGTGATCCTTGACCTGCACTCCAGCCAGACCCAGTTTTCCCAGGAGATGGGCACTGGGAGGGGCACTGGATAAGATGATCTAATGGGTCTTTCCTGTGACCTATCACCATGAATTGCATCTCTTCTTCTAGAAAAGCATTTTTTTGAAGCACTAATAACAACATGGGTGTTGTCTGAGCAGGGAAAAAGCAAAGGTCAGGAAGGAGCTTTGTTGGGGACACCCTGGCCACACCATAATGGGCTCTTTCAGACGGGTCAGTAAAAAGAAACCAAGAGGCTGGAAATATCAGCAGCACTTTCTGCTGCATTTGGGCCTTGGAGCAACCTGAACTTGTGAAAGGTGCCCTTGCTCACGGCAGGGTGTTGGCATGAGATGAGCTTTAAGGTCCCTTCCCACCGAAACCATTCCAGGATTCTCTGATAACAGCACGTGGCCACCACAGGCATTTCCACCAGCTGGAATAAAACACTACCACACACCAACATCTGTGACAGGGCTGCAAGGAGGCTGCTTCCCCCCCTGGGGTGGCACTGCCAACCCAGGGAAAACAGATCAACTCCCACAAAGCTAAAAGTTCCCAGCAAAGGCCTCCAGCCCCATCCAGGAGATAAACTCCAGGTATCGCAGCGCTTGCAGGGGGGAAGCAGGGGGTTCTTTGCCAAAGCTGGATTATCAGGGAAGCCTCTGGGACACAGATAAGGAATGAGGGCTGCTAGAAGCCTTGTGGAAGAACACATGCAGCTCACAGGAGGGTTCAGCCTTGAGCAGGAGCCACCACAGCCAGCTGGGTCATGCTCCTGCCAGGAGAGAGACGCTCCCACTTGGGAATTAATGGACAGCAAATCATCCTTCTGACTGCACTAACTTCCTTGGACAGTCCATAAAGCTGGATGTGCCTTGCTTTAGGTTCCTTTTGAAGAGGCTAAGTCCTGGTGTTTAAGCAGTTTACTGGACTACCCAAAGCCCAGAGAACCCCTGTGGCCTCGGGTGCTGCGGTGCCGGACGGGCACACACACTCCTGGGGTCTGCACGGACAAAACCAGCCCCAACCCCTCTTAGGAACTGCTGCCAGAAGGACCACATGAAAGAAGCTTCACAACCCTTGTAATTCCCCTACTTACAGTGCTGGTGGAAACAGAGAAGAAAGAGAGCTGTTGCTTTAATTAAAGGACAGAAAAATGACAGAACCTCAAAATCCTGAGCACTTTTCTCCTGAGCTCACAGATCTGTCCATGCCAACACCACAGAGGACAACTGCGAGGGCTGGGGCTGGCCCTGCCCAGCACTGACCCACCACCAAGCCATGATTTTCCTGTTAAACCATCGTATCCATCTTTCTCAGTCCTTAATTGTGGCTTTTGTGGGCCCCTAGAAAAATATTTCTAACTCCCTCTCTCATGTAGCCTTCAAATTCTCTGTTCACATTCGATCCCAGTTGTTCCTTAGCAACAAGCCCCGTTCCCAGGCTCTCTCCTCTCTCCTGATATTTGTCTTCATGCTGAACACTTTTTGGAACAGCTGCTTAAATTAGGAGTTATCATTTTCTGGTTGAAATTCTCAACCTGTGGTTAAGCTGATCCACAGAAATACAAAAATAAATCAAGGCTATACAGAGTATGACCATAAATCACATCATGAAATGGTTTGTGTTGGAAGGGACCTTAAAGAACACCCATTTCCATCCCCTGCCATGGACAGGGACGCCTCCCACCAGACCAGTGCTCCAAGCCCCATCCAGCTGCAAACCCCTTGTTTCTGCCCTCTTTGCACAGGGAGCGTGGCCGTCACCCTGAGGGAGCAGCAAGGCTCAGAGATGGGGCAGAGTTAAACAGCCCAGAGCTCCTTCCTCACTCTGAGACCTCTCCATGCAATAGAATCTCCACCCATGGGAGCTGCTGAGCCCACACAGACACATCCATGGATTTTCCCTGTGAGCAGGAGGCACACCCATTGCTGAGAGTGTCTGGGGGCACCTTGTCCCCAGCTCCCACCAGCTCTGCCAGACACTGGGACCTCCCCGACGCTCCTCCTCACCTCAGACCAGTTCCCCACGGCCCACTGGGAGGGACAGGGCACGTCCCGGTGACAGGGCGTGGTGGCATCGGGCTTGGGGAGGTGCTGGCAGGCTGCAGGCTGCAGGGCCCTCTGCTCGTCCAGCCCCACGCTCTGGATGCACAGCACCGTCCTCTTCATCAGCCCCGAGCTGCCACACGAGGCCGAGCACTGCTGCCACTCCCCGACCCACCACCTGCCGACAGGGACACCACAGGGGAGGGCAAAGGCAACGGCAAAAGGGGAAGGGGGAGGGAAAAAGGAAAGGGGAAAGGTCTCAGGCAGAGCCAGCACCCACGAGCTGGGTTCCATCCTGTGGCCCGTCCTGTGGGGCCATGGGGGAATGAGGATCCCAACTGCAGCCTGTGTGTCAGCCCAAGGTCAGGGAACCCGGATGGAGGGTCAGGGATGGGTCGGTCCCTGAGTTGTGCCAGGGGTGGTTCTGTGCATAGAGGCAGAGAGAAGCATCCTGCCAGCATGGGACCTCCTGTGCAGCTTGTAGCCTGAGGACAAGCAACACCCTGTGGCCCTCAGGCAACCCCAGGGATGCTCTCACAGGCCAACACAGGGTCTGGGATCCATCCCTACGGATGAGGGAGAGGAGAGGTGTGAAGAGCTGCACACATCCTGGGGCAATCTGGCACAGCAGTGACCAAGGTCCCCCCACTCTGGTCACCCCTCAGGGCTGTTGGACACTGAGGATGAGCTGAGGAGGGGAGGGAAGGGGAGGGTGGGACCTGGCTGGGCAGGGCTCCTCGCTGCAGGGGCGCTGCTGGTCGTCGGGGCGGGTGAGTGCGTCGCAGAACCGCTCCTCCACGATGCCAGCCAGCTTCTCCACACAGTGCACCACCTGCCGCTGCACCCCTGTGGGCATGGACACGGGCACGGGCTCTGGAGGCGCTTGGGGAACCAAACCACCACACAGGCACTGCCTCGGCTTTGGAAACCACACCAAACCACCCAGCACCCTCTGTCAGCAGGCGGCAAGAGGCCCTTGGTAAGTCTGAGCCACCAAAACAGGGGAAAGGAAAGGAAACCACCACTTGAACTGCAGACCCAAATTTGCCGACATACCAATGCCCTCACAGAGCCCATGGCACCAGTGCAGGTGGGACAGGATGGACAGTTGTGACGGTGCTGCACCATCCTGGTAGCGCTGCCCACAGCCACATCCAGCTTCAGGAGCCTCTGTGCACTGGGGATTTTGGGGGCTGTGTTTGAAGGGAGCCAGCAGGCAGCACACAGCTCTGCTGGCAGCCCTGCCCCCTCGCAGCTCTGGGATAAATCACTGGCTGAGGCCTCGTGTCCTCGAAGCACTCAGGGGGTGATGCTTTTAAGGGTGACCTCACCACACTGCCTCGCTCCGGCTTTTGTCCCCGTTTTTGTAACACATACTTGACCTGTGCCTCGGAGAGCTGTCACTGAACCCCTGCCACCAGCTGAGACTGACAGAGCCCTGCTGAGCTGGGCTCTGGCTCAAGCAGGGGCCCTGGGGCTGACCAGAGGCTCACCCTGAGCTCTCCCAAATCCATGTCTCAGCTCACTCCATCATCCAGCCCAGGGAGAGAGTCTCAGCCCTCCTCCAGCTGCTCACCCTCACCCTCGTCCTGCCAGATTCACTCCTGTATTTCCCTTCTGTTCTGGAAGCCCAACACTCAAACTGTGCAAAGCAAAGCTGGTTTTAAACAAAAGCCATCTCCTAGCACTCTGTGCTACCTAGAAAGCACGAGTATCCCTGAATTCCCCTTTCTTCCAGTGCCAGCCGCTCTCGAGGAAGTGCTTGCTGGTCCCAGCCTCCCCTGGCAGCGTGCCAAGAACGTCCCACTCCATCAGCTGCCCCAAAAGCTGCCGCGGGGACCCGGGTGGTGCAGCGGGGCAGGATGGAGGGAAGCAAGTGTGTGACACATGGAGCCACACCAGGCACCTTCCCGTGCGCTCTCTGTAAAACCCTGGACATGCTCCCCCACGGACAGGCCCAGCCAGGGAAGGGCCCAGCCCTTCCACTCTCCTGCATTTCTCTAAAGCTCTTTTGTCTCCATCCCGACGCGAGGAATGCGGGGCGGTAACAGGACACCGAGCCGGCAGCAAAGTGCTGATAAAGCGCCGGGTCCCTGTGAGCGCCGCGGGGGCACCGGAGCCGTGACCTCAGCAGATGGCCCTTTTTTTTCCCCCCTAAGACCTCCTGAAACCAAAGACCCAGGAATTCCTGAGGCATCCCTGGGGATGCTCCACCTGCTCCAACCACCACTCTGCAGGGCCGAGCCGGGTGTCCCGCGGGGTCCGGACTCACCGGTGCCACACGTGGCCGTGCAGGTGGTCCAGGAGCCGAAGCGCCACAGGAACTCGGGCTGCTCGATCTCGTTCTCGCTGTCGGCCGGGCGCTGGATCGTGTACTGGTACCGCACCCCGGGGTTGGTCTCCTGGAACAGCAGCTGTGGGGACAAGGGCCGGTCAGGGCAGGGTGCTGGGGGGTGGCATCACACCCCAGGGGCTTCTCCGGGGAGAACAACCTGCCCAGCACGGCCAGAAGTGTTCAAGGCCAGGTCGGACAGGGCTTGGAGCAACCTGGTCTAAGGGAAGATGTCCCTGCCTGGAGGAATTCCCTAAATTGCTGGGAACAGGCTCCCGCTGCTCCTGCGGTTGACACAAGTCCTGCCCAAAGCGCCTCCTGCACCCACGCTCCAAGGGCTGGGGGTTTATCCCTGTTTTTCTTAGCCTAAGCACTCCCATTATTGCCAAAGCTTTGTTGTTCTTGGAGCTTTGGCGGAAGCCAGGGCGTCTTTCCAAAACCTCTCCATGAATATTGAAACATTCTTGTCCAAAGGTTTTAATTAGGCTACAGCTCCCAGAAAGTGACTTGTGGGTGCCGAGCACGCCAGCATTCCCATTAACAGCAGCTCTTGGAGGCAGCGAGCCCAGGATCCCGCAGCTGAGCCACTGATGAAAGAAAGGGTGAGGGAAGGAGAATATTTTGGCTGCTCAGGGAGGCTGAGCTCCAGGAGAGCCTGTGCAAAGGGCTGGTGCTCCGGAGAGTGTTGGGATGAGCTGTGACCACCGGGCAGGGCAGGGTCCTGGGGGTCCACAGGATGCAGCCCTGAGGCCATTGCTGCCCCTGCACCACACTTGGCACCATGAGGGGTTTCAGCCTGGAGCTGGCGGTGCCATCCTCTGTGGGATGATTCCCACTGGCTCCTCCAGAGCAAAGCTTGGCCTCACAGTCACAAGGATATTGATTCCCAACAGCTTTGCGTTAAGTGGCAGATCCCTCACCCCTGACAGCCCAGCCAGAAGCACCAAGGGCTCTTCCCCTGCTCTTGATAAGATATAGGAAGGGCCTCAGGAAATGACTCTTTCTCCTCACGCTCCCTCTGCCATGTAAATATTTTGAGGAATGCTGCAAAGGGGATGAGGCTCAGCTGGAAGTGCTGTGGGCTGGAAGCGCTCGCTGGGCCGGTGGCGTGTGCTTGGCTGCTCCAATGTTGGCTCCTGGAGAACCACACTCAGCCAGGAGAGGCAGAGCCCCACCCCTGGATGCAGCAAAGTGCTGTGATGGACCATGGCAGCTCAGCCCTGCCCAGGAAGGCAGGAGATCCAGGAGCTCTGTCCCTGTCTCCCTGCTGTGTATCCTATCGTACCTGGATCCACACGGGCTCCACAGTGGGTCCTGGAGAGGTGAGGTTCTCCCAGTTCCCTGTCCTCTTGTAGGTGAAGGTGGTCCCTGCCACCCTGTAGTCCCCGTTCCACTGGATGGTCCAGCCACCATTCAGGAAATACTTCTCCGGGTCCTCGCTCCGCAGCGCCAGGAAATTCCCAGCTTCTGCCACTTCTTCAATCCGGATCTCCCGGGCTCCCACAGGGATAATCCCAATATCGACATAGCCTGGGAATGGAACTGAGTGTTGGTCTTGGGGGAGACAATTTGTGCCCTTGGGTGAATGAGTGGGTGTAGTGTGCCCCGGGTGGGTAAAAGTGTCAAACCCGTGGGTGCTGCTGTCTCCTGGGTGGGTGCCAGTGTCCACCAAGTGCCAGCATCATGCCAATCCTTACATCTCTGTAGGGCACCAAACCCCACCTTGCACTGAGCCCAGCTGTATTCCCTGCTGGCTTAACCCAAACCCCTGACAAGTTGGCATTAGAAGTTTCCCTGGGAGTGAGCAGCAGCAGCAGCAGCAGCAGCAGCAGTGGCAGCAAGCTTGGCTCTGCATGGACCAGGCACGTGGGATTTTGGGGACAGCACTGTGCCCTTACCCAGCCCCTCGCTGTCCTCGAAGGTCTTGTGGACGGTGTGGCAGGTGGAGCCGTCCCCGTGGCAGACCCCGCACCGATCCTCCACCGCGTGTGAGTCGATCTCGTAGTCACAGCCCACGTTCTGCAAGGGACCCCGTCAGCCCCCGACCCAGGGCTGGGAACACCCCCAGGGCCCCTCCCACCCATGGGAGTCCCAGGGGACACGTGGCCATGAGCTCTGATGCCTCCCATGTGGGACTCTGCAGAGCACAGGTCACCACCCACTCCCTCATTTAATAGAAATCCAGTGTCTTGCAAGTGTGCTTATTCCACCCCAAACTTTGGGACAGTTTCCCTAGGGAAAGGGATGAAGGGATTGGTTCACTGCCACTAAAGGCAGCTGGAGGACCCAGGGCAGAGCTTGGCAAAGCCTCCCCAGCCACACCAGGATCCCCCAGATCACATGCAGCATCAACTGCACCATGTCCAACAGATTGACAAAATCCTGGAATGGTCTGGGTTGCAAGAGACGTTCAAGACAATCCAGTTCCAGCCCCCCCTGCCATGGGCAGGGACACCTTCCACTAGCCCAGGTTGCTTCAAGCCCTGTCCCACCTGGCCTGGGTTGTGCTCTATACCCTGGAGGCAGCACAGAGGCTGGAACACATGTGTACAACACACCCCAAGGAAACCAGGAACGTTTCCAAGTGGGGAACGACAAAAGGAACGAGCTCAGCACGGGAGGGAGGGGACACTGATCCCCTAAGGGATGGGACATGTTTTCCCAGGCAGGGGGCTGTTGGGTTTGCTCCCAGAGGAGCAGCACAGGACCCACCTTGCAGATGCCATTGATGCACATGTCCCGGCTGGTGTCCCGCTCGTAGCAGGGTGTCCCGTCCACCACCGCGTCCCGCAGCTTCTCCGCAAAGTACTCGTGCTCCGGCCGGCAGTGCAGCTCACAGGGGTTAACTGGGAACCCAACAGGCACACACTAAACCCCGGCAGCAGGGGCACCCAGCCAGCTCCAAAAACACAACCTAACCCTGCAAGCCCGGCCGTGACCTCAAACACTGCGAGGCGACTCTCAGGCACAAACGGCAAACTCAGGCCACTGGCAGGACCCCGTTCGAGGCTTTCTGTCTTTGAGGTCTCTGCCCTCCACTCACTGTTGTTGGGCACTGGTGTCCACTTGTAGAGCTTCCCCTTGTAGAGCATGGGGTTGAACTGGCTGCACTGGACCTGGCGGAAGGAGGGCTTGTCCGGGGGGCACAGCCTGACGTTGCAAATCCGGAACCGCTTCCGCTCGCCCAGGCAGTACCGGCCCCCGTACTTGGGCCTGTCCGAGGGCAGGGAAAGGGAAATCAGGGAGGGTTTGGGATGAGAGAGACTTCAGACATAGAATCCTGGGAGGGTTTGGGTTGGAAGGGACCTTAAAGCCCTTCTCGTTCCACGCCCTGCCATGGGCAGGGACACCTTCCACTACCCCCGGTTGCTCCAAGCTCCATCCAGCCTGGGGCTCATCCTGCAGCTGCTCTGGAGGATGTCTACCCAGGATACCCCTCCAACTCTGCTCCTCTACTGCCCAAGGGAACAGCAAAGCTGCCACTGGTCTTTTTAAATTAAGAGGGACTTGAAAAGCCACAATAACTTTCTCTCAGATTCCTGCCATGCTGCGTTTTCCTTTGGCCACACCACTCTCCATGGCCCGTGTCCCCATGGCCTCATGAAAATTCCTTCTCCAGGACACACTTTGCTGAAGAGAGTGAAGTTAATGATTGGTTTAGGGCTGTGTTTACATGCCCTGCCCCGAGGGAATGTCTGTGGGAGGAGGGGTGCCCAGCACACACGTTTGCTCACTCCATCCCAAAGGCAAAGCTGGAGATTTACCTCCGGTGGCCAAAGCAAACAACTGCCCGGGAAATTCCGCTGCTTTCCCAGTGTTTGCTCTCCCGCCTGTCCACAGCTGTGTTTGGAACACTCCATAAACTACCACAGCACTTCTGCCACAGAGCTCATGTCAAACCAGACCTGGCTCTTGACCCGGCTCTGAGACAACACAGCACTTCCCTCAACAGCCCCACAGCACGTGCCAAACGTGCCCGAGGGAGAGGATGGGCAGAACACATCTGGGCACATCAGCAGCCCACTCCCAGGGCTGCCAGAGCTCCTCATGCCACGGAAAAGCGATTTCCCTGGAACATCACTCACAAACCCTTTTCCTCCCTGTCCCAGGGTGCTCCAGCTCCTGGGCAAACCGGGGGATTTGGCTGAGTCCTGTGCAACAGCGATTTGGTGACCAAGGGGACAACCAAGGGGAGCAGATGGATCAGCCCAGAAATCATGGCATGGAGAAGGCAGCTCCTCTGGCACTGCCTGGATGCTTCCAGGCGGGAGCCAGCCCTGGCTCATGGAATGCAGCAGGCTGATAAACCGCAGCAGGATTTTCCAAAGCAACTCTGAATCAGGCTCCAAGAATGCCTGGTTTGCTGCTCTGTCACTAAAGGACACTGGATGTATTTTACATCTCTGAGTCTTTGCCCTTTGTTTGAGTCACTGCAACTGCTCCCTGCCTGCACCGACCGGGAATGACACTGGGAGGGAGCCAGAGCAAACCCGGCCTTCTCCAGAGGCTCCCGGGGGTCATCCCAGGAAATTAATGCCCTGAGTGTCCAGAAGCTCATCAATCAGACAATAACTGCACGATGGCACAGCTTGGCTGTGTGACACAGCACTGCACTGGACAGGTGGTGGCTCCTGGCCTTACAGGGAATAAGGAAGAGTTGGGTTCCTCTGGTCTGGAGCCAGGCTGGGAGAGCTGGGGGGGTTCACCTGGAGAAGAGAAGGATCCAGGGAGACCTGAGAGCCCCTTGCAGGGCCTGAAGGGGCTCCAGGAGAGCTGGAGAGGGACTTATAAAGGATGGAGGGACAGGACAAGGGGGAATGGCTTCCCACTGCCAGAGGGCAGGTATAGATGGGATACTGGGAAGAAATTCCTGACTGGGAGGGTGGGGAGGCCCTGGCACAGGTTGCCCAGAGAAGCTGTGGCTGCCCCTGGATCCCTGGAAGTGTCCAAGGCCAGGCTGGATGGAGCCTGGAGCAGCCTGGGCTGGTGGGAGGTGTTGCTGGCCATGGCAGGGGTGGGATGGGATGGGATAGGATGGCATGGCATGGGATGGCATGGCATGGCATGGGCAGGGCTGCACTCACGTGGGGGTGCTGCAGTGCCTCTCAGCACTCTGCACTCCGGCCCCACAGCTCCGGGAACAGGCAGCCCAGGAGCTCCAGGAGCTCCAGCCGCCGTCGATGGGCTCGGGACGGTGACCCACGGGAACACACTCCCCATTGAAGCACCACTGCAGGGGACAGGAGAGAAAACAAGGGTGAGGATGTAATAACTGCTGCTGAGTCTGAGGTGCAGGTGCAGTGACAGCCAGCACACACATACTGTCCCATGGAAATCCATGCTTTGCTTGCACAGGGGTGCCTGGGGTCAGCCGGGCTCTGCCAGAGCCTGGAGCACCTCAAACAATGGGAAATACAGAGGTGCTGGGCTCTTTGGGACTTGTCTGAGGTAACAAACCCAAACCTCCACTGAGAGCCCTCATTAAGGGGATTCTCAACCCAATCTCAGCCCAGAGGGAAGAGCCAGTGAGGCTCAGAGGTGCCTTTCCAGCAGTGGGGAAGGTTCCAGGGATCAGTATGCACCACCACAGCAGACAGAGAGCAGAATGAGCCTCGTGCTCTCCTGCCATGGTCATTAACTGTTGGTTTCACCTTCCCAAGGATTTTTAAGCTTCCCTGAAGGCAGCCCCTCCTGGGAGCAGCAGGGTGTTTGGACAGAGCATGGGCAGCAGGATGAGCCCTGTGCTGGAGCTGTGAAGCTGCTCTGTGTGCAGGACAGGGGGTCCCTGAAGCCACAGAGGGTCTGCTCCCTGTTACCTTGTTCTCCCCACACGCTGTGCCATCCACAGCCGCATCCAGCTTGGAATGACACGTGTTCCCCACCGTGCACCACAGCGTGTTGCAGACGCTCTGCAGGAAACAGGGTGTGCAGGACACAGTTATTGCCAGCCAACCCTCCTGCCCAGATTTAACCCAGGAGGAGAGGGTGGCCCCAGCAAGGCCCCGGGAGCCCCTGCTCCCAGGGGGGATCCCAGCTTACATCCATGTCGTCGCAGAAGGTGGAGTAGGGGCCGTACTGCAGCCGGCACTGGTGGCCCACGTCGTACAGGACCCCCGGGGGCACCAGGGGGAAGTCCAGCACCTCCCGGGCTGGGGGGTCATCCAGGCACAGCCCCCAGCCCCGGCTGAAAGAAAGAGAGGGCACAGCAGTGTCACCGGGGCACCCCAGCACAGCTCTGCAGCTGCCAGGGAGCAGCAACAGCTCATTAACGTCCCACCCTGGTGAGGAGCAATTAGCAATTCTCCCTGACAGGACCCTGCTCTGCAACCAGCCCTGGAGCCGCTGCAGCACTGGCAGGCACGTGTGGGTACCTGATTTTGGGGGTGGGAGCCCCCCAGAGTGATCACCCCATGTCCCCAGGCTCGGCAGGACAGTGGGAAGGCGAAGGACAAAGGCAGCAGCAGCTGCTCCGTGCAGCTCCTGGCTGGAGCTGCCTCCCTCTGCTCCTGCTGCTTTTGGGATGATACTTCCCAAACACACACGGAACTGTCACCAGTTCAGCCTTCAGTGTTGAATTAAACAAACCCGTTTCCAGCAAGGCAAAGCCTCTGTGAGGCCGTGGGGGCAGATTGGATTACTGGGGTTTGTTGTGATTGGGAACAGCTCTGAATTAACTTGAAACCAGATTCCTTTTTAACCCAAACCAGCAACACGGAAACAAGGGCTGGAAGCTTGGGAGAGCTCCTGCTTGGGGTGCTGGCAGAGCCATGGGGCAATGCCTGGCAGAACCAGCACCCCCTCCTCCCTCTCCCATCCCACCCAGTGAGTTCCACACTGGACACCTGCAGACAGCTCACATGGCTGGAGGCAGCCCCCTAAAATCCCATGTATATCCCTATTGCAAAATACTTGTATTTCCCTATTGGAAAATTCAGGAAACAGGTTGCTTTCAACAGCCCAGAGGCTTGAAAGTCTCATTTCCAGATTCCCAACAGCAGGAGCATCCTGCCTCTCCCAGCCTGGTGGGAACTGAGCTGAGGTGGATTAACCATGGATTGGGAGCTGGACACAGTGTCAGGGTGTTGCCTGTTCCAGGCACACAGGGCATCACTGCATGGCACCCCCACAGGTCCTTCCAGAGAACCACAGAATCCTGGAATGGTTTGGGTGGGAAGAGACCTTAAACCCATCTAGCCCAGGTCGCTCCAAGCCCCATCCAGCCTGGCCTTGGACACTTCCAGGGATCCAGGGGCAGCCACAGCTCCTGTGGGCAACCTGTGCCAGGGCCTCCCCACCCTCACAGGGAACAATTCCTTCCCAGTATCTCATCCAACCCTGCCCTCTGGCAGTGGGAAGCCATTCCCTCTTGTCCTATCTTCTTTACCCTTGTCCTGTTTTCTTTACCTGCTGGTAAAAACCACTCAGAGTATTTTCTTTAAAATGGGAAGGAACGGTGTCTGTACTGGGAGAAGTCCAGGCTTAAGCACTTCATCCAGGTTGAGCCACATGTGTGACTGGTGCTACTGTGCCTATTTGGGTCCCACATGGGCCCCATGTCCCCCCCAGACTGCCCCAATCCTCCTGTCCCCCTGACCTGCTTGGGGCACTCTCTGTGCTGCCCCAGCCTGGGGTGAGCTCCCTGTCCAACCTGGGGGTGACTGAGACCTGCCACCAGCTTTCCAGTGTTCAGAACCTATTTCTTCATGAAATACTTTATGATCGTTCTACTGGTCTCTTCAGTTGGCCAAAACACATCTCCAAGCCAGGAAAAGTTGGCCTGAGTTTCCCTCTGGCTTTGCAGGGATCTGCAGTAAATCCCACTCCGCAGGGAAACATGGAGGGGTCTGAGCTGCCTCTGCCTGCTCCAGCCCCTTCCTTAACGAGCTGGATGATGGAGTGGATGGAAGGATGATTGAATCCCCATCTGTCAGCAGGCTGGGAGGATCTGCAGATACATTTGAGAGCAGGATTAAAATTCCAAAAGCTCTCAGAGAACTGGAGGAAGGGTCTAAAAAGGGCCAGGACAGAATTCAATAAAAACAAAGGCAAGAGCTGGAGCGATTGGAGCTTGGGAAGAATCAGCTGCACAACCAGGAGCTGGTGGAGCTGGCAGGAGCAGCCAGCCCCGGGCCCTGGGAAGAGGAGGATGATGGAAGAAGAGCTCCAGCACTGTGGAAAGAGGCTGAAAAACTGGTTGTTTGATGTAAAGCAAAGACTGAAGGGAGAAGGGGCAGACTGCAGCTGTGCCAGGGCTGCAGAAATGAAGGGAGACTGCTCCACTCCACCCCAGGATCAGGGTGCAGGCAGGGCATCCACAAGACACCAGATCCTGTTTGACAAGGATGTTCCAGCAGCTGGGCTGGGAAAGAGCTCATGTCAGAGAGAGGGATGGGGGAAACAAAGAGCCTTACAGCATCCTCCAGTGGGCAGAGGGGAGGATCCCAGAACTGCTGCCTGTGCTGGCATCCCACATCAGCCTGAGCCAGGGATGGTCCTTCCCTGGGGACACCACTGCCACAGCAGGGAAGGGGCCTCCTCCAGTGCCCCGGGGGTCTGAGCAGACAGGAGGGTCTCCAGCCCCGGCTGCCCTGCAGTGCTGGGGCTGTGCCACTGCCAGGAGTCACTCTGAGATCCTTAAACACTCAGCAGTGCTTGTAAAATAATAATCTTCTGTACAATAACAATAATCATCATTTGAGAGTGGCTTTTCTCCAAACGTGAGGTCTGTTCCAAGCACAGCCAGCAACCCCAGGTCAGCAGGGTCCCATTTGCTGGCTCACTCCTTCCTGTCCTCCTGCCAACACCACATCATAACAACTCATGTCTGTGCTGGCCCCTGGCCTCTCCCTGGCCTGGGGGATGTCACAGCCAGGGACAGATGCCTGCTGGCTTCCTTCTGAAGGAAGAGCTGCCCCTTCTGAGGGGTAAAGAGACCAAAACCCAACCAGAGGAGCACCCAGCTGCTCTGTCTCTCCCCCATCCCAGCTCATAGCAGCCCAAGGTCACCACAAGCAGGAAATTCTTAATGCAAAAGTGAAGGTTAAAAGCAGAGGGCCATGAGCACTCCAGATACAGAAAGGCTCCATTCCTCTGAAAGCCATAAATCATCAGTAATTCTCCCTGCACAGGGCCAAGCCCACATGTCCCAGGCTGGGGTTTAGGAGCAGGAGTTCAGCCCTGGCAGCCTCCCCACCACGGAACACCAGCCCCTCATCCAGCTCTCCCACTGCTGCTCCTCGCTGTTTTCAAACCTTCCCGTAGCAAGGAAGGAAAATGTTCCTCCAGTGCAAGTCACGGGCTGACAGACCCAAATCTGGGCTGTGCTCCCTGGAACTTCACAACAACAGCCTGAAAAATCAGCCCTGGGTGCTAAAAATAAACAAACCCAGGGAAGAATTTGGCTGGGTCTCGTTTCCCCACGTGATGCCTCCCCAGGGTGACAATCATCCAGCCCGTGCAGGGGCTGCTGAGAGCATTGAGGAAACCACTCTGGCTTTGTTTGTGCAACCACAGCCCCTGTGCCACCACCAGGCACTCCTGAGCCCCTTCACAGCATGGGGCAGGCGGCCCAGGGAGATCATGGAATTGCTTGGGTTGGAAGGGACCTTAAAGATCATCAAGTTTCACCCCTGCCATGGGCAGGGACACCTTCCACCAGCCCAGGTTGCTCCAAGCCTGGCCTTGAACACTTCCAGGGATCCAGGGACAGCCACAGCCTCTCTGGGTAAAAGACCCCCCAGATGCTCCTAGATAGAAACTCTAAGAAATAAAAGCATCCCCCTGTGCCCCGAGCCCCCCCAGCACCCCCCAGTGAGGAAGAAGAGGAGGCAGGACTTACTCGAGGAATCGTGTGATGTACTCGCGGCTGCAGCGGGACCAGGTGAGAGGGGACGTGTCATACAGGAGCTGTGGAGACATGATGAAAGGTCTTTTCCCAACTGGCTCACAGTCATTGCTGCTTCCATCATGCTGAATCCCAAAACTGTGTAAGAGCACAGTCCCACAGAGGGGAGATGAGCCACGCGCCGCTCCAACCGCGCAGCCGCCGCCTCCCGGCACCGCGCGACACCGGGCACGGCACAGGGGGACACGGGCAGGGACAGGGCCGGGGGCCTGGCCCTGGGGGATGTGCTACTGGTGCCAAGGACACTGCCCCAAACTTTGTCCTGTGCTTGTATTTCCCACTGAATGCTCAGGAATATTGAACAAGGTCATTTAATCAAACTTACTGGTGGGTGTTTTCCCACACACAGATGTCTGCTGTGAACTATGATGTTCAACTGATCTTGTCAAAATTTGATTGAAATCTGTTGCTGATTCTACAGGCAGATCCTGCTTTAAAGCTGCTCTAAAGCCCTCCCAAACCAGCACAGGGTAATACATAAACACAGTTTGTCCAGGTTGCCTTGGATTATGTGGTTTTCATTAAACCCGGGGCAACCAAAAACTTAAGTCTGGAATGAAATCCCCAGGGGCAAAAGGAGGGGTTGCAGCAGTGAGGAACCACTTCTCCCAACTTCCCCCCGTGCCTTGTCCAGCCCCAGCTGAGCAGCGCAGAGGAAGAGGAGGAAGCTGGAGGTACCTGTGCCCGAGCTCGTGGGCCACGGTGAAGGCCAAGGGCAGCCCCGTGTCCTCGTTGATGTTGCAGCTCCGGTGGGGTTGGCACATCCCCGCCACGTGGGACAGCCCCAGGGTCTCACAGGGCCTGTTCATGGCAGCACAGATGTCCTTCCTTGGTGACAGGGACAGACAGACAGACACAGAGCAGAGAGGGCGTTGGAAGGTGGCAGCACAGAGTGTGGGACACATGGACAGTGGCCCTGACACACGGACAGCGGCCAAGCAGGAGCGAGAACGGGCCCTGCAGCGTGGAAACATTCACAACCTTGCCTTCCCCTTTCCTCTCCCCGTATCCCCAGCTCATTATTAAGCCTGATTAATGGGAACTGCTGGCTGCACTTATCCCATTGTATAAATAAAACTGATGCTGGCAATAATAAAGCAACTCCTATGGGGAAGCACAGCCCAGGGGTGCTGTGGTCCAGGCAGCTCCAACCACCCAGGAGGAACAACTCCATTAAGTACAAGGCCTGAAGAGCCTCATTTCTGCTACAAAGCAACTTCCCGGAGAAGATAAAGCTGTTGTGGGTTGTGAATCATCACCCAAACCACCACAATGCTGCCAAAAGCCAAGGCCCAGCAGCCTGAAACCCTCAGAGCAGGGCTTGACTGTAAGGTATATAAACTTGGCCAGAGCCATGAATTCCTGTCTGCTCCATGGGAGGTCAGGGGCTTCCCAGAGACTCCCCTGCCAAGCCCAGCCTCCAGGCAAAAAAGGAGAGTTAAGCCCTGTGTACAACTCCTGGGAGGATCCAGCAGCTCTGGGGCTTGGCAAGAGGGCCACAGAGAAAACCTGGTTGGGGAACTTCACCTGGAAACCTGGGATTTGAGACCAGTTCATTGAACCAGAGTCCTGAAATGGTTTGGGTTGGAAGGCACCTTAAAGCTCATCTCATTCCAGCCCCTGCCACGGGCGGGGACACCTCCCACCACAGTTCCAGCCCTCAGGACCCAGATATCTCCAGATTTCCTGTTACATCTCTCCAGCCTGGAGAGTGGGGAGTCACCAGCTCCCCCCAGGATGTTCCTCTGCCTGCCCCTCCACCTGCAGCCAGGGCAGTTTCTCCCTGACAGATCAGCACCTGCTGCAGCAAATCAGGAGGACACGATACCTGGTGAGCAGGACGGCGACGTCGTGGTGCAGGGGGTGGGAATCTCCTTTCACATTGATGCTCTTCTGCCACTTGCAAAAGCTTTTCAAGGTGTTGTCTGCATGGTGAGAGATCTTCAGGTCCTCCTGAAAGAGAAGAAGCCTGCTGTCATATCACTGCTGGAGCTGTTTGGGTTCTGGGGGGGAGAAGGGAGAGGTCTGATCTCAGACACATGGGAGTGGAATCAGCAGTGACTGCCCTCCAGATGGAATTGCTCCATGTTTATAGGTTGTAGGATGGGTGGGAAGAAAGTCCTTTTCCTGCTTTCTTTTCATCTGTGATTCAAGTAAAACATGAAATCATCCAGTAATGGGGTTAAGAAAAACTGCAGGGAAATATCCCGTCCTGGCTGGGGCAAAGGACGCAGCTGGGAGCCCGTCTGAGTGGCCTCAGAGCCACCACAGCAGCTGGGACACAACCACCCAGCAATCCACAGCCCTCTGCTCCCACATCCATGCTGAGAAATCATCCTAAAAATCAGACTCAGCAGCTCCTCTGACCACACTGTCCCTGACTCCACCAGCCAAGACGGGGACGCAAACACTGGATTTCTCTCACATAAACTCCTCCAGGCCATGCAGATGACCCAGGAGGGAGCCTGGCTTTCCAGGCCAGCTCCCAGTGCCTCCCAGCCTGGCTGCCAGGATGGGGTGAGTCACCCTGCTGTGCTCTCACCTCCTCGTGCTCCAGCAGGATGAGCCGCACTATGGCGATGTTGATGGGGTTGCCGATGCTGGCGTGGTGGAACAGCCCTGCCACCTGTGACACGGGAATGCCAAGGAGACACAGCTCAGAACAAAGCCCAGCCCCGGGACACGGCTGCTGGCACATCCCTCTGCAGGAACACGAGCTCCAGGGGAAGCTGCTGGAGGCTGCTGACAACATCTCAGGGAATTCCCCAAATCGAGACAAGAACAGACACGAGCCTGGACTGAGGCCTGCAATGATTTCCATTTACACTTGATATGATCTGTGTAGACGAAGGAACTCATCCAGAAGTGCCTGGGGAACCCCTCTGCTCTCACTAATAGATGTGTTCAACATCTCAAAGGAATTCCGTGCTCTCCGGGCGCCTTCACCACCCCCCAGAAATCCAGGGATGTTACCTGAGGTCCTCTGCCTGATCCCACCCTTTCCTGGCATCAGCCAAAGCTCTCTTCTGGAATGCAAAGAGGTGCTGCCCTGGCAGCAGAAGAGAGAAGAGACTGAACCAACTCACCCTGACTTATCTGCTTCTTCTGTGGCACCAGCAGACTCCTCCACATTCCCACCACCATCTGGTGCTCCTTCCCAGAAAAGCTGTTCCCATCTCTCCTGCTAACCCAGATAGTGCCAGCTCTGGCACCTACCACCTCCCTTCCTGGAGCATGTCTCCCTTTGTGGACCTCCCTGGGAGGCCACATCACCCACCCCACGGAGGGAAGCGGAAGGGAAAGCCCTCAAGCCCCCCAGGAAGGTGAAATGGTGTTGGCTGAGCTGCTCCTGCCTGCACAGAGGTTTTGGCCTCGGGTTTGCTGCCACCCACCCGTCCTCCCGTGGGCTCCGAGCACTGAGCAGGGCAGCAAAGCCAACGGGGTGGAAGACCCTGGGTGGTGAGAGGTTTGCTGAGGTTCCACCAGGGATGAGTCCTGGCAAGCCCTGGGGTCTTCTACCCAGCGCAGCTGTGACTGCCCCATCCCTGGGAGTGTCCAAGGCCAGGTTGGACAGGGCTTGGAGCAACCTGGTCTGGTGGAAGGTGTCCCTGTCCTCCAGGGATGTAGAACTGGATGAGCTCTGAGGCCCCCTCCAAGCCCAACCATTCCATGATCCCACGACTCCATGTCTGGCAGTGTGTCCCGGGACACGGCGGCTCTGCCCTGTCAGGCCCAGGACTCACCATGTTCATCACAGTCAGCACGTACTTCTCGATGTTCTCACTGCCATGGAACTCCACCATCTTGGTGTCTGCCACCACCAGCGTTTCCACCCACTTCTCCCTGCTGATGGAGCGCTGCCTAATCCTTCTCCTCCTGTGCTGCTTCTGCTCCCACCTTTCCCTGCGCCTCTCAGACCGCTCCAGGCTTTCCTGAGATTCTGAGGGATTAGAGGGGGAAAAGGGTTTTTTTCCTTGATAAAATGTCCGCAACTTGGATAAATATCTGTTGTGTTTTTTTTAATTCAAAGGAATAACCTTTGTGGGGAGACGACTCCAAACTTAGACCCACAACTTATGTGCATTTTGCTGTGCTCTGTGTTCCAAAAGACTCTGACCTCAGTCTACTGCAGATGAGCATGACAGAAAAACAAACAAAGCATTTGAAGTAATTTCTTTGACTGGAACAGGGCTTGCAATATTCCACAAGGAACACAGAGCCTCCCAGAGCACAGTTTCAGGGTTTGTACTGACACGGGAATTTACAGGCAACCCTGCAGAGATGCTTGAGAAACAACCTGAGAAACAACCCCCGTGGCTCAACATTTTGGATTATCATCCCAGATCTGTATTTTTCAGGGAGCGATGGTTCCCAACAGGATCAATTCTGTGCCCCCAAAGCCGGACTGAAGTCTTGAGCCAAATCCCACAGCCATCAGTGCCCTGGGCAAGCCGAGACCTTGCAGGACAGCACAGAGATTTCCTCAGGCACATGGAGACTGAACTCTGCTCCTTCCCAAGGAGAAACAACGGGAATGTTCAGCGGGCTGAGCAGAGGCTGGAGGCGGAGGAGAGCTCCTCACGCACACCAGTAACTGGGAATTCTCCAGCGGAGACTTTCCCTGTGACGCTGCTCCAAGATCAAGGTCAGGGTCAGCCCCAAGCTGGGTGAAGGCTTTACAAACTCATCCCACACAGTGGGAATCGCTTTCATGACCAGTTTGGGAGGCTCAGCCTCGCTTCCCTAACAATGGACTTTTACATTTTATGGACTATACTGTACGTTAGCTGTGAAAGGGCGTTTGATCCCCCAGCCTGAAAAATCCCAGCTATCTGGATAATTTGATGAATTGCTAATACCACTGCGACAGTTTAATCACAGCAGCTTCCTTGGAGCTTGTTTCCATTGTGTCCTTGGCTGCTGAGCTTCCAGCCAGGACGTGAGGGTACTGCAGCACTGAGGGTGCCCGGGGGTCCTGGGGGGCTCGTGTGGCATTTTCCTTTGGGATGATCCCTCTCAAACACTTGCCCAGCTGTACACACAGCCTTGCACCATGTATTGACAGGAGCTAAACATCACCCAGCCGCCCAACACCAGCTGGCTGTTGTGGTGCTTTGCAAAGCAAACCAGCAACACATCAGGGCAGGATGGAAGGGTGGCAGTCACCAAAATCCTATAGACTTTGGGATTGCTTTCCAGCACAGCTACCCTGCTAGCCATGGTTGCAAGGGAGATCCACACGGGCCACAGTACACCCAGAGAAAGGAATTTTCAGGAATACACTTCAAAGTCAAGAATAGACTTGAGCCAAGAATAGACTTCAAAACTTAAAAAGCCGTTACGATTATTACCACAGATTAAATAATTAATTTAGGTTATCAGAAGAATGCCTGAAGATAACCTGACCATAGCAAAAAAGACCCCAGTTTCTGAAAGCAGAGAGCTCGAGGAAATAGCAAACCAAGATGTGCTGCCTGGAAGGTGCAGCTTCACCAAGGAGTACAGTGCCCTCGAGCTGCTGGGGATGGACTGAACCTCAGTGCTGTGTTTGGGAGTTTATCCAACCCATGTGCTCTGGACAGAGGAGGAACCACACACGCTCTCTGCCTGCAGCAGGAACTCCCTGGGCAGTGACTGGCTCTCATTCCCCAAGTCCAATGCTCCAGGTCTAAACTGAAGTTTTCAAGGGAGTGAAAGCAAAGGCTCAGTCTCCACATCACCTCCCTGCTTGCAGCAGGGCTGGGAGGAGATGAGAGCGAGAGGCACACGCTGAGGTTCAGCACACACTGAGGTTCAGCACACGCTGAGGTTCAGCACACACTGGGTCACTGGTGGCACCAACATTGCCAAAGTGCCAAAGGAAGGGGCAGTACCTGGCACGCCGCAGGTTTCCTGTGGGGCTGGGGGGCTCCTGTCCCGCTCTGCCCCGTCCCTGGGGGCCTGGCGCTTGTATATCCTGTGGGGCTGAGCTGCCCCGTCCTCCTGGGGGCTGCTGGACACGGGCTCGATGAAATAGTCCTCGTTCAGGAGCCGAAACACACCTTTCTGGCAGGAGAGAAGGGGGCACTGTGAAGGCACCTGCACCTAGCACAGGATCACACTGAAGGACCTGGGAGTGGGAGTGACCCTCAGAATCACAGAATCCAGGAATGGTTTGGGAGGGAAGGGACCTCAAAGTTCACCCAGTGCCACCCCCTGCCGTGGGCAGGGACACCTTCCACCACCCCAGGTTGCTCTAAGCCCCATCCAACCCAGCCTTGGACACTTCCAGGGATCCAGGGGCAGCCACAGCTTCTCTGGGCACCCTGTGCCAGGGCCTCCCCACCCTCCCAGGGAAGAACTTCTTCCCAATATCCCATCTAACTCTGCCCTCTGGCAGTGGGAAGCCATTTACTCAAACACAGAAAGCTCAAAAAGAAAACACAGTGTCCACCTGAGAGCAGCAGCAGACCAAGGATCCCATGGAGTTGTCATCCCTCCAAACTGGGAGACACTGGCACAGGCACTGCTGGTGATCCCTCCCTCTGTCCTGTGCCTGTGCTGGGGACAGAGGGGAGTTCCCAACCCCAGAGCCCCTGTCATCCCACAGCCCCCTCGGGAAGGGGGATCTGCACATCACCAGTGCAGTGGCACCACTTCTGTGAACCCATAGGAGGTTTTATGCCCTTCCCCAAAACTGCTGCTCTTCCACATGATCACCTTTGGAAATATCTACAGTGGAACAAGGCAGGGGAGAGTTCAGGAAACAGGGAGTAGTTTCAGTAGCCACGAGCTGTGTTGTCATTAACACCTCCAGCTCCAAGCCCCTCATTGTGCTCCTCACAACCACACATTTATGTACTAGAAGGGAGAGAATTCCTCTCTTTGGGAATTCGGACACAAACAAGGAAACACAGCCCTGGAGAGTTCCCAAACCACTGGAATCCATGGGAAATTTACAGTCAGCTCATCCACGGCCACATCAGACCTATGTGCTGGGATCCTGACCCTGCTGCTGCCAGTTTTGCCATCCCTTTCAGCAGAAAGGGGGGCTTCACCCAGCTCCTCCTATTTCCTTGTGGATTCAGGATCCTTATGGATCAGGGCTGTACTCACCAGGCCATCGCAGGTGCTGAGGGCAGCCAGCCCTCCCTCGGCCCGGCTCCGAACCTCCCCGATCATGTGGCAGGCATTGGAGGTGTGGGGCTGGATCTTGGCACCAGCGATGCCCCCAAAGCGCCTCTCGCTGACAAACCCCGGGGCCAGGAGGTTCCTGTTGAGGCTCAGGTTGAATTTCAGGGGTTGTCCTTTGTAATGCAGCTCGTAGAAGGCAGGGAACTTGCTCCTGGAGGCAGGAGACCTCCGGTGAAGGGCTCGGTGGGTCAGGTCGTAGGACAAGAAGGATCCGCTCTCGTCAACCTTGATGGGATGAACGATGTCGCTGCCAGGGGGCGGCGGGGGCGGCTCTGGGGAGAGGGGGTGCAGGGGTTACCTGTAGGGCTCCTCACCTGTCCTCTCCCACCCCTTCCTTCCGCTGGATGAACTCCCGCGGCAGATACCCAAACACCAGCTGGATCCGGTCACTGGCGTCCACTGGGACAGCACGGAGCAGGGAACAACAGGGACCCCACCTGCCCCTCAGGCCCTCGGGGGGTCAGGGCTGGGGTTTGCCGTGGGACAGGGTTAAGGTCAGGGTCAGGGATCGGGTGGGGAGGGACACGGGGGATCGGGCAGCTCCGGAGCTCCGCTCTGCTCGGGCTGGTCCCGGTTTCCACGCACACACTCCCGCTGGTGAACTCCAGCTGCCAGTGAAAAAACCACCAACCAAACACCAAAATAACCCGCAAAAAATCAAATCCCAGCTTGGAAACGGTGTCCACACGCCGTCTCCGGGGGCAAAGCAACCCCCGGGCACTGAGCTCCCCGGAGCCTCCCCGGCCGGGGCGCAGCGCGGGAGAACCGGGAGGAGCCGGGGGGCACCGGGAAGTGCCGGGGGAGCCGGCTCCGACCCTGCCCAGCCCGCCGGGGTAGGGCTGCAGCGGCGGGGGGCCCCGGGGAGCCCGGCTGCGGCCCCGCGGAGCTCCCCGTGCATCCCCGCGGACATCCCCAAGTCCCGCGGACATTCCGCATCCATCCCTGCGCATCCCCGCGGATACCCCGCGAGC
>VYXB01003807.1:424720-456863 GCA_013397135.1 Pachyramphus minor
TGCGGGCGCTCGGCGCGGCCCGAGCGCGCCCCCTGGCGGCGCTCCCGGTGCGCTCCGTGCTCCGCCGCGGGGATTGCGGTGGAACAGGGAACATTTCGGCGAATTTTCCTTGAAAAAGGGGAAAGTGGGAAAGAGTGCTTGGCCGATGCCGCCATGTCCCCCCCCCAGCCGGGGCTACCCCTCGCTGCCTCTCTTTATTTCCTGTCAGGTTAAAACGAATCGGGAGCGCAAACCCGCGGTAACTTGGCGCCATTAAATACCCGCTTGTGGTCCCCACACCCCGCAGCTTTCCCCGGAGGGCCACGTTTGCCCCTTCGCCCCTGCCGGCCTCGAGAGGGGATGTATAGTTAATTAGGCGATGACATAATACGCAAACTAACAGGGGCCGCGCGCGCCCCCTGGCAGCCGCAGCGCGGGGCGCGCGGGGTGGTGCCGAGTGCGCAGGACGGTGCGCAGCACACGCAGTGCCCGGCTAGCTCAGTCGGTAGAGCATGGGACTCTTAATCCCAGGGTCGTGGGTTCGAGCCCCACGTTGGGCGCATTACTTTTTTCTCTTCCTTTCTTCTTTTTTTCTTTAGTTTTTCCCTCTTTTGCTGCTCACGGCCGCGGCCGCCTCCACTGCACACCCGGCGCGGTGTTGTGCCCCCGCACGGCGTGCAGCGGGGGCGGGGATGGCCCGGACTCCATGTCCCGCCATGCCCGGGGCGCGGCTGCGCGGCGGGGCCGGGCCGGGATGCGGCGCGGGCGCTGAGGCCCCGCGGGGAGCGGGCGGAGCAGGGACCGGCCCTTATAAATGGCGCCCAAGCAAGACCCCAAGCCCAAATTCCAGGAGGGTGAGTGTGAGGGGAGCGGGCGGGGGGCCCTGCGAGGGGCCCGGGGCGGCCCGTGGGGCCGCGGCCGCCGGTCGCTCCCCGCTGCGGCGATTTGCACTCAGTGCTCGTGCTTTGGGGGTGATCTGGCCTTAATCCCTCGCTGCTCAGCCCTAAGGGTGTGGGAAGTCGTGGGAAAGCCGAATTCCCGAATTCTTTGTCTCTTCCTGTGCCTTCTCTCTCCTCGCAGTAAGGCGCGGGCCCTTCCCACCCCTGTTACTCCGAATGTCCTTCGGTTCCTTGCCCTTCGCTCTAGTGCCAGGGAATGGACCTTCACTGCTGTTCAAACTGTTCAAATGCCCCAGCGCTGTCAGGGGGGTTATTTGCTTCCTCTTGAAAGCTTTGTTTTTCCCTGAGAGGGAGCTCAGTGCAGGGGGATCCATGGAGGCAGCGTTGGGATCGGAGCTGTGCTGGAATCCATGTTTGCCACAAAGCACCAGGGTTTTAGGGGAATGAGGGCGAATCGGGCTTCTTGGGAGGATTTTTGTGCATATATTTCGATTTCTAGGTAATAGTTGTGGTTGGTAGTGAAATAAATAAGAGAAATAAAAATAGTAATATCGGAAGGTGGCTGCCCCTGGATCCCTGGAAGCGTCCAAGGCCAGGTTGGATGGGGCTCGGAGCAACCTGGGCTGGTGGGAGGTGTCCCTGCCCGTGGCAGGGGTGGGATGGGATGGGGTGGCCTTTGGGACCAGGAATAGGTGTGGCTGTGTCGCTGCAGTGTGTGGATTCACAGGAGAGGCTGCAGGGAGGGAGCGAGAGCCTGCCAGGTTATCATGGAAACAAAGAATGCCAAACGTTTGTGTGATGTTTAAAAATAAGTATTTTGGAATAGCTGTGGACATACCTGGAAAACATTGAGCAACAATTGAAATTAAGAGGTGTTTCCACTAGCACTTGTAAGCACTGTGACACAGGAGGGGAATAATGGCACCTCTGATTGTCACCCTTAATTATACTGACATTTGCTTTCTTTAAATAAAAGTACTGACTGTGTCACGTATCAGAATGGGCATTTCTGTGAGAACCTTTCTAAATCTTTTGCTTTCTTGATACACAGAAGCATTTTATAGTTCTGCAGCTCATCTCCCCAAAAATGGGAGGCACTGCAGCTTCCAGAAGGAAACATCTGGGCTCAGGTATCCTGTGCTAAGTGCATTGAAATTCCCACAGTGTAACCACATAGTAGGGCCTTGCCATTGAGGAGAAAAAAACAGGCTGAAGAACAGTCTCATCTTATGTAAAACCCTCCAAGTGAACAGTTTTTGTTGCTGTTCCACAGGCCCAGCACTGCTCCATCCCACACATCGGATGGGGAAGTGTGGGGGTATCTCTCCCTGACTGCACTGCACTGGGAATACCAGGTGCTGTTCTTCCTGCAGGGAAAGCAGCACAGGTGACAGTGGCTTTCATGTGTCAGAAGTGCAGAGGTGGGATCTCTTAGGAGAATTGATTTCCTGCTGGGGATCTACGTGCAGTGTCACAGGACTAAAGGATCCCTCAGTGCCAGGCAGTTTTCCCTGTGTGCTGTGGGAGCACTTGGGCTGCAGTGGGCTGCATGGAGCCAGTGTGTTTTGGGGTCTGCAGCTGGAGGCTTTGAGGGAGCTGTGTGTGCCAGCCTTGCAGTGGGATGTGGGAGTGTCTGATGTAGGGGCAGGAATGTGAGTTTTGGTGGCAGTTCCCTGCCAAAGTCACCAGCTGTTCTGCCACGCTCTGGGCAGGCCTGGACATGGTTTGTGTGCTGCTGGCCTGGATGACACATGTTATGGAAATGGCACTGTGGTATTCTGAGATGTTTATCTGGACCTTTCTTCCAGGTGAGCGAGTGCTTTGTTTCCATGGACCTCTCCTTTATGAAGCAAAGGTAAGTGTGGCAGCTTGTTGCTGCAGGTGGTTCTCACTGCCCCCCAGGAAAAGAAGGAATTGGTTTAGTTTGCCTGCTGTGCCTCACTAGGTGGGATCAAGGACTGAAGTG
Source organism: Pachyramphus minor (assembly GCA_013397135.1). Lineage (NCBI taxonomy): Eukaryota > Metazoa > Chordata > Aves > Passeriformes > Tyrannidae > Pachyramphus > Pachyramphus minor. The sequence goes on from VYXB01003807.1 coordinate 427,565, forward strand.
AAAATTAATGAAAACCTGATGATGTATGAAATATTAAATCCTGGAGCTTTATATTATTGCTGCACAATTATTCTGGTAAACTCCCAAAGGCTGGGTGCTTTCACATGTTGGAGTATCTGCTAGAGCCATGTTCCCAGCACACTGGGAAGCATTTGCACCTGCAGGACTTGGAGCTGCTGGATTAGTCATAAAGGATGTGGCATTCCCAGTTCTGGCTCTTTAACCACACAAACCTGCACTGCAGATCTGTGATTTGGAGGGTGACCCTGCTGCCTCAGGTTTGCTGGAGGTACAGCTCTGGGTCTGCCTGCTGAAATGGAGGAAAGGGCTCTTGTAGCTCTCTGGGTTAGAGGGCTTGCAGAAATTCCTGGGGCACCTCAGACAGGGATTTAAATCCATCAGGATTTAGTGTCAGTGAATGCTAACTGATGGGGCAGCTTCAGAGTGGTGGTGGCAGGGAAGCACTTGGTCTCCTCTGTGCTGTGTCCTTCTTCTTTATCCAGAGTGGGATTTAAGCAGGGCCTGGCTCTGCCAGCCTGGTGCTGGAAGGGATTTCCCAGCCAGCAAGAAGCTTTTGGCTGGCTGTTTATGTAAGAGTGGATCTTTCTGAGTTCCTGTCCTGGCAGAATGAACTTGAATTTTAATTGTAAAATGTTTTATTTATTTACTTAAAAGGGTTTAATTTTAAAAGGTGCTTTGTAAGTAGTAATTAATGATAACCTTTGCTTTCTTCCCATTCCTTTGATCTGTTTTTCTTCAGTGACTCTCAGTTCATGGGTTGCTTTGTTCCTGACCACATCCAGGGTGTCCCAGAGCAGGATGGTCAGGGAAGGACTCTGTTTAGAGGAGTGTGAGGAGTTGTGGCAAAGGAGAACTGTTTGTACATCTCTACCATGCAGAGTTAAATGAGAGTCACTTAAAACACTTCTAACCTCCAGCAAGTGAAATATTTTGGTACAGAAATACACTTGAGTCATCTTTTGCTTTGTGCTCAGCCCTTTTGTTCTTCAAGACAAGTAGAGACAGGCCCAGTCTGTGTTTGGCTGGTTTAACCTGAGGCTGTCAGAATGAGCCCTGGGGCAGGACTGGCTCCTGCAGTACAGGAGTGGCATGACCTTGGTGTTAGGTGCAAGTCAAGTGAGCCTGAGTTCCATATGTGGCATTTTGGAGATGGTTACTGGAACATGAGGTTCCTCTCTGTTGGCAGGTTATTTAATTAAAAAGGGTACATCACACTGTGTTCTTGAGGTGTATAGCAGAACACTGTATAGCACTTAGGGGTGATTCAGCATGGCAAGAAAATAGCAATTATAACTTCTGTGAGTAGTTCTTACTTCAATGGGGAAAGAAATCCTTAAAAAGGAACTAAAAGCTGGAGCTACAGAGGGACATCCTTCCCGTTTTACAGCTCCCTTGTTCTGTCACTGTCGAGTGGCACCTGTGTCTCAGCAGCTCCAGAACAGGACTGTGACTTTCTGGGTGAAGTGCTGAAGTGGTGGATTTAATTTGTACGCCCAGGAAGTTCAGGGACCTGTGGTGGGCTCATAACTGACCTAGCTGGGGTTATGTACTTTCTGTTCTGGGCTGTTTTTTTCAGGAAGAGGCTTGTCCCTGGCTGGGTTTTTAATGTGGCTGTGGTAGCTGTATCTGTAGGCCAGTCTTCTGATGGAAAGAACTGTGTTTATTTACCTCCTGTGTACATTCTTAACGCAGAAAAAGCCCTTACTGCAGCTGTCTCTGTGGCTGGGGACATCCCTGTTATTTGTTTTACTTTGGGGTGTTCCTGTGTTCCTGCAGCTGACCTGTCTGGGGGTGGGGCTGGATGGGAATGAGCTCCAGGGAATGGCTTTGGCTCACCTGGAGCTGGGAAGCGGCTTCTTGGCTGCTCCTGGGGCATCCTCAGGGCTTCTGGTCCTGCTCCTGAAGGAAGGATCCCTCTGGAGAGCTTTGCTTTGCCCTTCCCAGTCCATCACTAGGCAGTAATGTGGGTTAGAGAGCAGTGTCTGCTGTGCAATAGCTGCCAGGATTCCAGGTGCTTGCATGGAAATCTCTTTGCTTAAACTGGAAGCTAAAAAAGCAAAACTCATTCCAATCTCCTTGTGCTCTTTGGGGCTGACTGACCTTTCCTCTCTCTTCCAGTGTGTAAAGGTTGCCATAAAGGACAAGCAAGTGAAATACTTTATCCATTACAGTGGTTGGAATAAAAAGTAAGTATTGCACAGAACAGAAGCAGAATTTCTTTTCCCTTTAGAGGAGAATGCTTTCTTTGAGTGTGAGCTGGGTGGACCAGCACTGCCAATGTCCCTGGTGGGGGGAGGTTCTCTGGGACCAACCTAAATGATTTTATACCTGAGCTGATGATTTATAGTAACACAAAGAAATTGCCAAACTAACCATCTCCTGCAGAGCCTGGGGTGTCAGCAGAGTGCTGGGAATGCTCTGTAGCATTCTGTTTGTTCAGGGTGGAAAACACTTAGTGTAATTCCTCTCTGGCAGAAGTGTCTGTTGTGAAAACTTCCTTGTTATGTGCTGGTAGAAGAGGTAACTCCTCCTGAAGTGGAGCAAAACTGCACTCAAATGCCCTGTACTTGACTTCTATACTGCATTTGGCAGCAAATTTTGGGGAAGCACAGCCTGCTGAGGGCTGTGTTCAGCAGGGCAGGGCTTTGCAGGGGCAGGTATAGCCTGTGCTCCAGTTCCAGCCTCCCTTGCTAAAGCAAACTTGGAGATCTTTTTCCCTGCTGCAGAAGCAGCAGGATTCTGGGCGAGGGGTTGCTGAAAATGAAAGGTGACTCTGTGAAAGAAATGATGAGGCCATTAAGGGTGAAAACTTCCAGGAGACTGTTGTATTGATGCACTTTTTTCCCTGTTTTTGAATTACGTTCTGCCACTCAGTTTGAACTTAGGAAATGTGGAGTTTTTCCTTAGTGATTAAAAGCTTCAGCTCCTCAGCCTCGGAAGTCTCAGAGAGCAGTTTCCTGTTTGCTTCAGTTTTGTTTCGTTTCAGTGCTGAAGACTCTCAGTCACAACTCTCCTGATCTCACTGATGTGCCTCAAAGCTGAACTTGGTGTTTTCCCTGTAACTTTAATTGCAGCTGCTCACCCTCCTGCCAGAGGACAGGGACTGGCTTAGTGTACACAGCTGCAGGAGCATAATCAGCTCGTGTGGCTGCTGTCTGTTAATGAGGCAGCAGCCCTTTGGTCCTTCCTTCCCGTGGTTATCCCGAGGGAGGGGCCAGAACTGGTGTCCTGATCCCGCTTTTCTTGCTTGTGCTGCGTTTCTTTGCCTTCAAGCTTCCAGTTAACAACATTAGAAGTGGTGTTGCTGCAAGAGCCAGGGAGCTGGGGCACAGGGACCCCCTGCTTTGGGCTTCTCTGACTATGGGCCTTTGCTGATCGCTTGACTTCCTAATGTCTTTGCCAACATCAACAGTCAGGACACAGAAAGGTTTCTTGGCCATGCAGTGTATGTGTCACCTGGTTACTCAGCACTTCCTGAAGCTCTCCTGCAGCTCTACAGGCAGGAGGGAGGTAATTAAATAGCTACCAAAGCACTACCCTAGAAATACCATCTTTGGGTACGGCTGGAGTGGCTTTTCTGTAGTTTTTGGGTGCTGAGCTTGCCTTGTCTTCACACTCTGAAGCCCTGGTGCTCCTGTAGCAATATTGGTTTGGCCACTCCATGCTCCAAGACTGGCAGCTGTTGGAAAATGACACAGAACTCCATAGAAAGAGCTTTAACTTTAGAATATCCTGGCCACTTCTAATGTGTTTTATTTAAAATAAACTGTCAGATTGCTCAGATGATCCACTCGTTGTCAGAGTGGAATTGCTGCTCGTGATGGTGATTTCCCCAACACCTCTTCTCTTAAATTGTTCAGATTCTTCAAATATTCATTCCATCTTGGTTTCCTTCACAGACAGAAATCAGAACTCTTCTCCTTACAGTAAGATCTTATTGCTGAATTTGTTAACCTATAAAATGTTGGAATAGATAAAGGAAACTTGCTTCTTAATATATTATGGCTGAAGGTGTCCCCTACTTTAGTAAGCATGGAATATTATTTTTTTTTTTGCTGTGATGCTTCTTTTGAGTTAAAGTCAGTTCTCTCCCTCCTGAATTGCCCATCTTCAAGTTTGGGAAATTCTTTGGAAATGCCTGAGGGTTACACTTCCCTAGAAAAACCATTCCAGCTTCAGTCAGTGGGAATGTGTTTGGTAACTCACACCTTGAGTTGTGCCAGTCCATGACTCGACACAAAAGCAGTTTAGTCCCAAATTCTGTGAAGCTTTGAATTGACTGTAATGTGTAGAATGCAATTGTTTCTTGAAGGTTTTGAGTGATCATCTGGTATGTTGACTTTTTTGCAGCTGGGATGAATGGGTTCCAGAAAGCAGAGTGCTCAAATACGTGGATACCAACCTGCAGAAACAAAAAGAACTTCAAAAGGCCAATCAGTGAGTAATTTTGGTAGAAAATCCTTCTCAGTAAATGTTTTTAAGAGCTTCAGTCCAACAACTACATATCAAGGGAAGTTAGTGAGCTTAAAAAAAAAACAAAACCAAGCTTGTTTTCCATTAAAGTCTCATTTATGAATTTCCTCTCTTTAAAGGGAACAATATGCAGAGGGGAAGATGAGAGGAGCTGCTCCAGGCAAGAAAACTTCTGGTCTGCAGCAGAAGAATGTTGAAGTGTAAGAAGGTTTTTGTTTAAAAAACCAGAACAACCCCCAAGCCCCCAGCCCAAACACCTCTTAAACCTTTGCTTGTCTGTTTTGATCTGTGGGACTTTCCTTAGAATGGGTCTCCATTTCTTTCTCACAGCCCATGCAGGAGCTGTGTTACACAGTGTCAGAAAGGCCTTTGGTGAAGTATTTTGTTAAGCTGCCTTTAGATGGTGGAGAGTTCAGGACTGAGTAAACACATCCTACGTGTTTTGTACTCTGTTCCCCCTGATTGGTGAGCTGATGCTCAAAAAGTGGTGATTCCTCATCAGTCTCATGTCTCTCAGTGAAATCAGTTTCCATACAAAATTTCCCACTTCTTCCAGGCTCTGCAAGCCCTTGGGAATAAAATCCTTACAATGCCTTGTCACTGCAGAGTTACCAGAACTGCATTTAAAGGTCTGTTTGGCTGCTTTGGACAAAACTAAACCTACACTCTGTTAAAAATGGATTTCCATCTGAAGAGACCAGAAGCAAGCTCAGGCATTTGTTGGGAAAAATTAATTTGAGGCTGTAACTGTCAGATGTTTCACTCCATCCTTTTGGTTTTCAGAGGAGGTGTTTTGGTAGATTCTCACACAGCCAGTGCAGCTCTGCTGCTTTGCTGATTTGTCACCAAACTCCTCTGTTTGGGGCAGTGTTTCACTTAATTATGGAGATGGTCATTACTAATGGCATGTTTTGAATTCCTGACTCCATTTATGATTCTGGTGTTCATGAGGAAGCTGCTGAAATGGCATCAGTTTTTCAGAAGTGGATTTGGCAGCAGGCTGAGATTTCATGTGTCATCTGTGAGCAGCTTTGTTATGAGCCATGAATCATTGCTTTGAGAAGGGCAGCAGTAGGGGGGTCAGTTGGTTTTTGCTGTGGATGCTGAAGCAGTTTCACTTTGGGATTAGTCAAAGCCTAGCCCAGGCTGTAACTGGAATGGGGAGCCAGTGGATCTGGCTGATCCCCAGTGCTGGGGGTGCTCCCTGTGCTCTGCTGGGGCTCCCAGGGCTCCAACACCAGCTCAGGTTGTGCTCTGTCAGCTCAGACCAACCTCTGACAGGGCCCAGGCACTGCTTGTCTTCTTCTGGGGGTGAAAAAACCCAACCCACCTCTGTGTAGACAGTTGATAATGATTGTCATTGAAATCTAATCAAACCAGGTCTAAATTATGACCATTACTAATTTGGCTGCTTAGGGGGCTGTCACACCGGAGTCATCTCAGGTGAGTCAGTGGGAGGAGGGTTAATCCCAGGTGTAGGTTTGACAGAGACAGGGATGACTCAGTTGTAAGTGTGTAGTTTGCACTACAGAGAGCATGGCAATAGTAAGTGCAGAGTAGGTCCAGCCTGAGTCCCCCAGGCAGCTCAGGCTGAGAGCAGGGGTGATTGTTTCTGGCTGAGTAAACACCAAGTGTTAACCTGGGCTTAAGGTCAGGGTTGGCCTAATCCTCTCACCCACACCTGATGTTGCATCCAAGGGAGACCCAGCAGCAAAAATGGCTTTGGTTTAAGCCCCTGTGAAGCTGTAAAGCTTAAACCACATTATTAGGTCTGACTTCATTCTTCATTCCTGGTTGAAACAAATTTTGGGAAGGGCCTGGCTTTCTGCTGCCACCACTGTCCTAAGCTCTTGTGGTTGTCTCCAGCAGAGCAAGGCAGACATAAGGTAGTTCTCTGAAACTTCTGTTTCACTGGCTGGAAAAGCTGATTCTTTGGTGATGGATTTTGAGTTGTGAAGGGGGAGAGGCAAAGCTGTTGTTGGAGCAGCAGCCTGGCCTGGGGGAGGCTGAACACGAGGTGTGACGTTCCCTCCTCGCCCGCAGGTTTTTCCGGCGGGATGGAGCCCACACTGTTTGCTGCCTGGAGACCCCTGCCATCTCCACACGGTGAGTGAGGGGGGGACTGTCACCCCAGGACTTGTGTCTTTGCTTCCCCACACTCCTTGTAGAGACTCCGAGTCCTCAGCTGGGTGATGTGAGCTTGGCAGCAGTGGATTGGTTTGGTGGGGGGTTTATTTAAAACCAGCATTAGCGTTTTTTTGCTAATGCAAGTCTTGTTGTTGAGCTGACCATGCCAGGGTGTGTTCTCTGCCTGGCTCAGGGCATCCCCTGCTCCCTGGGGCACAGCTGGTGGCTCTCCCAGGCATTCCAGGCCCTCCAAATGCCAAACACCATCCAAACCCTGCCGGTTGTGCAGGGCTGGGACAGCTCTGGGACTGGCTCAGGGGGGAGGTTCCTCCCCCTCCTCCTCTCTGGCCACCAGTAATGTGTGCTCAGAGGGATCCAGTGAGTCAGGGCCAGAGATGCTCTCCCCAGACACCTCTGTGCTTCCAGCACTCTGGGATTGAGGGACTCAGAGCTGGAGGCTGTGTCCTTGTGATGGTTTAATGTCCCTGTGTGGGACTGTCTTATATTTATCCAGTAACTTCTGAACCCTTTGGACTTCTGGCCTCCCCATCATCTTCTGGCAGCTGTTTTCTTTTTGAAGAGGTGAGGAAGGAGGAGGATAACTCCTGTCCTTTACTGCTATGGGGCTTTTTGGTGGTTTCCATCTGTCTTGGGGAAAGATGGCTCAGTTCTTCAGGCTTCACCTTTTATTGCTGTGATCCCCCCACCACATTCCCTCGCGAAGTTTGAACTGTGAGACCTTCAGCACCTCCCACCTCTGTTCAGGCTTTTAATTAAAATTCTTCCCACAGAAGCTTCTCTGAGACTTCCATGGTGCTTTTCAGTGGTGTTGCCCAGTTCAGTGGAAAATGGCAGTGAAGGGAGACATAGGGGAGTGCACAGCTGGGCTGTGGAAAGAGAAGGCAGTGCAGCTTTGGGGCTTCTGTGCCCATCTGGTTGTGAAGTGGCACTAAGGGATGTGTTTAACCCATCCTAGGTAGGTTCAATCTCCTGTGTCCCTTCAGGACTTGCATTCCACTTGTCCTTGCAGGGAAGGATTATCTACAGCATGAGGCACCTGCATGGTGCTGTTCAGCTTTATACTTGATAAGGATTCTATATTATTTATATTTTATTGCCCCTCTGTTCCAGTGGTTAAAACTCTGCTTCTATTCGAATGCTTAATGTTATTTTTATCTTGTGATTTTAATTCTGGGAAGAACTCCCTGTTCCTCCCTGTTTACTTTAGGTTTGGAAGAAAAGCTTTTCTCTTCAATACACCAGTGCACTATCAGTGACTTCACTTGGCCATTGCTCCTTCTTCCTGGAGAGATGAACTTTATTCTGCCCCCAGTTTCAGCCTAATGCTGGTTTGATGTGAAGTTTAAAAAAAACAAACACCCCTTTCTCTTCCTATCTCCAGCCTGTCCTGGGGACTCTGCCTGTTTCCTGGCCCAGATAAACCCAGCTCAGAGCCTGGAAATGAATCACTTGAGGTAGTGGTGAATTTGCAAGGAAATAATCTTGTGCTGGGTAATGGGTTTTATCCACACAAACTGCTGTTTGAGCAGTTGAACTGGCCTGCTGTTAGCAGGGAGAAAATGGAGACATGACTAGTAGTACTCTAGTTAAAACTTTATGAAAATGGGTACCAAATACACAAAGTGCTACTGAAACTTCCCCCTGCTGCTGTAGTGGTAAAACTGGGAGGGGGGGTGTCAATATTTTACTAGAACTTGATTCAGTTGACTGAAATTTATCTGGTAATTCCCAGCACTTTTGTTTCCTTGTCCCATATTCTGTTTGAAATACAGAAATAAAACACCTACAAATATAGTGTATTTCTCCAGGAGCACTTGGGAAGGACAAAACATCCAAAGAAAAGGTGAATTCTAACCTCTTACATGAAAAGTCTTGTAGTATTACAACTGTGAAGGGAAGTCATAGCTGATATTTCTTTCATGTGTTTTTATCTAAATACTCCCCAGGCCCCTGAGTATCTGCTCCTTGTGCTGAACTTGGTGGACAGTTCTGGCTTTCTACTTTGGCTTCCTTAAGTACCACTCTCTTGATATTTGCAATACTTTGTGTTCTTTTTGCAGGAAAACAAAAAAGAACAAGCAGAAAAGTAAGTATGTATTTTTTGTATAAGTGGATCCCCTCAGTGAAGGATTCTTAGCTGGAAGGGCCTTAAATCTGCCCCAGGAACTTACTGCTCCCTTGTGGTGTCCCTCCTGCACTCCTTGGTCCCTCCCAGCCCAGGAGAGGTTCACACTCCTCTGCTTTGCACAAAGTCTACTTGTTTCAGTCTGTCAGGATTTCAACCTCTTGCAAATTAAAAGCAAAGAGATCTCCGTGGATCTGAGGAAATAACTTCACAAGTCAGACTTATGTTTCCTTGCTGCACTGGAGGTGGGACACAGCTGCAAAGCTGAACCCAAAAATTCTGCTAGAGAATATTACAGACAGTGGCACCTTGGTTTGGGTTTAGTGCAGAAACCTCCACCTGCGGGTAAGTGTTGGTGCAGCAGTTTAAACTGTCACACAAAACCCAACCAAACAAAAGGGTGATCTGAGAGAAATCTGAGTCTTAAATCCTTCTTGTAAATCTTCCCTGGTATTTGTCACTGACAAAGTCTGTGTTCTGCACAGCTCCAGGCATTGGAGAGGGGAGCAGCAGCAGTGAGACTCCCCAGCCCCCGAGGAAGAAAAGGGCTCGAGTAGATCCCACGGTGGAAAGTGTGAGTGTGCTCCTTTCCCTCCCAGGGCTTTGGGTAGGACACAGGAAGGGGGCTGTGCTCACCAGGAGGCTTTGCCTTTCTCAGGAGGAAACATTTATGAACAGAGTTGAAGTAAAGGTGAAGATCCCAGAAGAGCTGAAGCCATGGCTGGTCGATGACTGGGACTTGATCACCAGGCAGAAGCAGGTGACTTGGCAAGAGAACAGTTTGGGCCGTGCCAGATGTGTGAAAATCATGGGCCTTGCTGTGTAGCTGTGACTCTTGGCATGACTTTATTTACCTCCAATTCAGTAGGTCATCATCAGGTTGCTGTCGAGCAGCACAAGAGTTAAATGGAAACATGGATATAGTTGTAGAATCCTGGGGTGGTTTGGTGGGAAGGGACATGAAAGCCAATCTCATTCCACTCCCTGCCGTGGGCAGGGACACCTTCCATAGCCCAGGCTGCTCAGGTTGCTTGGGGTTTTGTATGTCCATTAAAGCAGTTGGGGGTGTTCCTTTAATAGCACATAACATCTTAACCTGCTGTTTTCAGCCTACAAATGCCCTTGTGTGCATTGGTTTCGATTCAGCTTCCAGGTATAAGTGTCTGCAAAAATTAGGCAACTTGTATTTGTTGTGTTTTACTTCTTTGCAGCTCTTCTACCTTCCTGCCAAGAAGAATGTTGACTCCATTTTAGAGGATTATGCAAACTACAAAAAATCCCGAGGAAATACTGATAACAAGTGAGTTGTGGCCATTCCCAGCTTTAAACACTTCTTTTGCTGTTGTTGTTGGACTTGGAAAATCGAGTAAACTTGTGAAACATGGCCCAGCCCAGTCTCCAGCATCCTGTTCCAAGACCAAGGTGATGCAGGAGTTTAGAAATCTTGAGGGGGTAATTCCAGACTGCAGTTCTGCTTTATGGATATTATTTCTGCTTCTCCCACTTTTCCCAAGGCTTTTCCTGAGGGAAGATGGTACAAAACAAACAGCCCAAAAAAGCTGCCTGGTAGGTGAGCTCAGAGCTCCTGGGCTCCCTCCCAGGCACAGGGACAGGGAGGGGCACGAGGAATTGTTAAACATTCAGATGAGCAGAGCTAATTGCTCATTTGTAATGACCCCAGCAATCAGCCCTGACCAAAACAAGGTGTGTTTATTCTGAAGGAAGTTTGAAAGGGAGAGAGAACAGAAAGGGGAAGTCATTTCTGCCATTCAGGAGGGGCAGATTGTTGACTTGTCAGGGTGTTTTAACCCCCTTTGATGTAATTGTTCTGAATGTGTTGGCAGGGTGGAGTGAGGGCTGGGCTTCTCCGTGTCACTGAGTCCTGTGCAGGCAGGGTGAACTTGGAGGGGTATGGCAGAGGAGAGGCCTGGGAAAAGGGATCAGGTGCCTGAACTATTGGGGGCTGTCCCCTCTTTAAGCAGGAGTTCAGTGCAGTTATTTCAATACTGTACTTTTAAGGTGTTGTGAGTTGGGATTGGTGAAAAGAGAAGAGCTGGTGAGTGTCTCTAAAATGCTGCCTGTTCCTTTGGAAGGGCTGCTCCAAGAGTTCACCCCTCTGAGCTGGAGACTAAAATCAAGGCTGCTCCTGGTTTGCCTAAATCCTGAGTTCAGAACAGCCCATTTTTAAGGGAGGTCTGGAAATGCACCCCTCCCCGTGGCTGTACATTGTGAGGTCTCCAGACAAATTTCCTTGAGAGATCTGAAGGCCTGGACAAGATCCTCAGGATTTTGCTGGTCTCACCAAGCCAGGGCCTGTGTCCATCCCATCCTTGGAGCACAGCTGGCAGTGTCCTCTGTCCCCAGGGAATATGCTGTCAACGAGGTGGTGGCTGGAATTAAGGAGTATTTCAATGTCATGCTGGGAACTCAGCTGCTCTACAAGTTCGAGAGGCCCCAGTATGCTGAAATCCTGGCGGATCACCCGGATGCTCCCATGTCTCAGGTCTATGGTGCCCCACACCTCCTGAGGCTCTTTGGTGAGTACCACCATGGGAGGGTGAGGAAGAACAGTGGGAAGGATTCAAATACTTCTTTTCCCCTCTTGAGTCTGTGACAGGCAGCTCTGGGTTGTGGGTTCACTCTTTCCTTACTCCACGTATCCAAAACGCTCAGAGCCATCGGTGGCTTTGGAGTGGAAATGGGCTCTTCACAGTCTGGTTGAGCTTGTGCATGTTGGAGTGTGTTGCTGGGCTGCTTTTGTGTGCTGCTGTGAAGGTCTGGGCTGTGCTGCAGTACCTGTGAGTAACCAGTGCTCCTTGCTTTGGAGCAGTGCGGATCGGAGCCATGCTCGCCTACACGCCCCTGGACGAGAAGAGCCTGGCCTTGCTGTTAAACTATTTGCATGACTTCTTAAAGTAAGTACTGGGAAGGTCTTGCAGCAAGAAAGGCAAAGTTCAGGAAGCACAGGCTGTTGTACTGCTGCCTGTTTTCAGTGGGTTGTTGTATGATTTGGGGCCTCTGTGTGGGATCTTCACAGTGAAGTGTCGGATCCCAGGGAAGCTCTGACTCTGCTGTACAGGAGACAGTAAGAGTGGTTTTAGTTCTCTCCTGGTACACTGAGATTATTGTTAGTGCCAGGACAAGGGGAATGGCTTCCCACTGCCAGAGGGCAGGGACAGATGGGACATTGGGAAGGAATTCTTCCCTGGGGAAGTGGGGAGGCCCTGGCACAGGTTGCCCAGAGAGGCTGTGGATGGATCCCTGGAAGTGTCCAGGGCCAGGTTGGACGGGGCTTGGAGCAACCTGGGCTGGTGGAAGGTGTCCCTGCCCATGGCAGGGGGTGGCACTGGATGGACTTTAAGGTCCCTTCCAACACAAACCATTCTGTTAGTCTGCACTTCTAAACTGCCCAAATCTGCTACTTGTTTCAAAATAAATGCTTCAACTTCTATTTCGAGTTGCTATAAAAAGCAGATTATAATTCCAGCAAGATGTTGAATTACACAACAGTTACTCAATGGCAATTGAGCAAATATTTAAAAACTGATGAACTTTACAGATGTTTTTCTGGGACAGACAGTCACTGGAGCTTTAGTGTGCTTGTGCTGCAACCCTGTGGCTGTGGGATATCTGGGAGGAAAACACCATCCTGAATGATAATAAAAGGCTTTAATGTGAAATGAGAGGAGTTTTAAAGTCCCTTCCAACTCAAACCATTCCAGGATTCTGTGATTGGATAAGCAATTGGAAGTTGAAAGAAAACTCTCAGTAAATCTGGGATGAGCCTTGAGTAGATCCTGGTCTTTTGGGTCAGTCTGAGGTAAATGCAGGTGCTGAAGAGCTTTGGCTGTAAAGGCAGAAATGTGAAGCCAGTGACCAGAAATAAATCCCTGAATCCATTTGATGAGAGTTAGGGGCACAGAATGTTTGTCTTTGGCCATTCCTCGTTTTGCCATTGTTCATTCAGCCCCTGAGGTTCCCTGTTTGTGCTGACAGAACTCCCTGCAGTCCTGTTCCCTGTCCCTTTGAGTAGATCAGCAGTAGATGTACTGCAGCTGCCTGAGCCTCAAATGTCAGCTGTTTCATCTTATTAATCTTGACCTCACCTGGAGCCAGAGCAGTTTGACAGCTTGTTTGGAATTGATTTTGGTTTTTAATTGGTTTTTTGGCCTGAGCTGTCAAACGTGGAGTTAACCTGACACACCTGGTGTTGAGTGGCTACACTGAGGTTTGTGCTGCTCAAATCCCATCGTGTGGTCTGGACTAACACCTGAGGACTCACATGGTTCTCAACTGGGGAGAATTTGGGCAGGAAAGTAATTTAATGTATTTATTATTTCTGTAGGTATTTGGCAAAGAATTCCTCTGCATTGTTCAGTGCCAGTGACTATGAAGTGGCCCCTCCGGAGTACCACCGGAAAGCGGTGTAATCCCAGTTTGGATCCCTGTAACTGCCCAGTTCTGCATCCTGTCCTTCACCTCCCCACTGCACAGCTCTTGCACAGGCCCTGTAAACATAAGGTGAACAAAGTTGTGTGTGTGAATTGGAGCTGGCATGTAAAGTTCTGAGGATTTCTTGTCCCAGATGGACGCTCGGAGCTCCTGGAGCTCTGTGCTGTTCCTGGCTCGCTGTTGGCACAGGATGTGTTTGGGATGCACAGGAATGTGTTTGGTGTGTCTCTGTATGAACTCCATGCTCGTAGGGCTGCTCTGAACGAGGCCTGGCCTCACTAACCTGCTTTATTCCATAGTCTGACAGACCCCTGGGCTGTGTCACCTGTGTTGGTGCTATTGACTGTCTGACCCAACCCATTGACGTGGTGGTGGTGCAAGTTCCATGTTTGGTCCATAAATGTTCGCTTCTTTTGGGGTAGTTGAAGGACTGTGACTTTTTTTTATATTCTAACAGTAGGAAAATGTGTTCTCATCTTGTAGTGTTTGGAAATGTTGGTCTTTCATGGAGCTGTTTTACAGAGCTGCAAATAAACTTTTTTAAAAGGTTGTTTCTGATGTTTGTATCAAGTCCCTGCCCTGTGAGTGTCCTGGCCAGGATGAGCTGAGGGAAGGGGGTTTGGGGATGTGTATTAATGGTGTTGCAGGAACTTGGCTCTGGCCTGAGTAGCTGCTATTTCCAGGCAAAATACCAGGTTTTAGTCACAGATGTTACTGCAGGAAATCACAGTATCTGGGGTTCCCAGCCCTGTCCTGCCCAAGGGCTGGTCTGGTGTGGGTGGGGTCCTGCCCCTCCTGTGGGGACTGAGAAACAGGAGGGTCCTGCACCCACACGTCCCCAGACATGGGCTGCACCTTCCCGGGAGTGCCTGTGTGTGCAGATGGGGCTGAGGGAAGGTGTGAGCAGATTCCCCGGGCAGGAATCCAGCAGGGTCGTGTCCCCCTGTGCCCTCCTGTGCCGCACACACGGACCCACCCAGCGGGCCCTGGGGCGGGACAGGGGCGGTCCGGCAGGAGAACGAGCTGTTTAAAAGAGCAGCAGGATCTGTTGTTGAATGGAAAAAGAACAATATTGAGCACTGATGTGAGGGGAAGTTGCCATGGAAACTGAGGCAGGGCTGGGAGCTGCCGCAGCGCTTCCGAGGTGGTTCCTGCCAGGAATCCTGCCCAGGGCAGGCAGAGTAGGGAAGGGCTGTGGCTTCCCTGCCCAGCTCTGGGCTGGAGGCAGCAGCCCTGGAGCCCTGGGAAGGTGGGTGCTCCTCTGGCTCCTGGGGGTGTTCCAGTCACTGTCTGCTCGTTCACAGATTCATTAGGTTAATTATCACGGTGTTACCCAGAGCCAGGAGTGTGTTCTGGGCTGAACAATATTTATGATTTATCCTTTGCCAGCTGCCCCAAGAGGGAAAACAACCTTTTGCTGTCAGTGCTTGTGTTCAGAGAACAGTGTTTGTGCCGAGACCTGGACAAGTCTTCTGGGGATCCTGTTGTTATGTGGGAAGCTCCCTGGTGTCCTGCTGGAAAATCAGGAGCAGGACAGCCAGAGTGAGGGTGGGAGCAGGAGCTGGAGGTGGTGCCAGCCCACAGCCCCCTGGGCAAGGCCTGTACCCTGGGGGGTCACAGCCACATTCCCCTCACAGGGAGCAGCTCTTCTGCTCCTCTGCTGAGCTCAGGAGGCACCACCTGCTCTGTTTTCCAGGCTGTCCACAGGCAGGGAAGGGAGGTGGGCAGGGAGTTGGGGGCTCAGTCCTGTCCCTGCCTCCCCAGCCAAGGGGTGTTTGGATGCAGGAGTGGCAGATTCCCAGGGCTTTGCTTCCACGGTGCTCGGCCTCCCCAGGGACAGGATGTGCCTGGTGCTGTGTTGCCCCTCCAAGCTGGGAAGCCTCTGCTCCTTCCAGCTCCTGGGAAGGGTGAACTGTCCCCTGATGGCCTGAGGCACCAATCATTGGCTTCCAGGCAGCGATTTCACAGGGTCCTTTAGGCTGGAGAAGACCTCACACATCATCGTGCTGTGCCAAGCTGGAGTAAAGCTCTGCTGAAGCACAGGCTGTGTGAGGGGTTACAACACCTGCCTTGCACCAGAGCACATCCAGGCTCCTTCTGCTCCCAGTGCTGTGGGGTGAGCGTGGCCTGTCCCCCACAGCTCCAGGGCTGGATCAGGGTGGGCACTCATCCCCTCCTCAGCCAAGTCTTGAGCTGGGTGTGGGCTGGAGTGCCTGGAGCTGTGTCTGTGTCTGGCTCCTGTATCCCTGGAGAGGTGGGTGGTGAACCTGGAGTCTGTGGGTGCCCTGGGCTGGCCGAGCTGCTGCAGAAGGTGTATTTGGAGGTGGTGGCTGGGCAGAGGTGATGGGCTGTCCCCCATCTGTGACACTGTGCAGTGTCAGCATCCCCCCAGCTGTGCCTCCTGCTCCCTGAGCTGGGTCACCTTTTTCCTTCCTCTGTTCCCATCTGAGGGTGATTTCCTGTGCCGGGGGGTGCGGAGGGCTGGTCCATCCTCGCCCTGTTTTCCTGCTGCCATTTAGAGCCCGCCCGGCACAGCCGTGTTTGTGCCAGAGGAGATCCCAGTGCTCCTGCACTCCGGGGCCGGTCCCTGCCCGTGAGGGCCCTGCTGACACCCCGAGGTCGGTCCCTGCCCGTGAGGGCCCTGCTGACACCCCGGGGTGGCCGCGGGAGGACTGGAGAGTGATCCCTGCCCAGGCTGGGCCATGGCATCCCTGCAGGTGAGTGCTCCCCCAGACACCCTGTACTGCTGTCCCCTCTGGCTGTGTCCCACATGTGCCGTGGCCGTGGTGCTCTGGGATGTGCCAGGGGCAGCCCGTGCCCTGCCGGGGTCTGTGCTGGAGTGGAGCAGCCACATCACCCGGTGGCACCGCACGTGGTCCTGGGGCTGGGCCAGTGCTGGGGCTCAGCCCTGCCCTGGGCAGGGGAAGGAGCTGGGGCTGTCTGAGCTGCCAGGATTCCGGAGCTCCCTGCAGAGATAAGGAGCTTAAACCAGGGAATGAGGAGCTAACGGGTCCCCCCTGCCGGGCTGGAGCTAAAGCCCATTAGGTCTCCATGTGACTGACTCTCTGTTACCTGCAATGGGCTTTCCAGTGCAGGTGCTCTGGGCTTTCCATGCTCTAAGGCCACACTGGGATTATGCCAAGGTCTTGCCTCCCCTCTGCTGTTAATTAGTGCCTGGAATGAGTGAGGTGACTGGGGGGAGATGCAGGAGTAGCACAGATGCTCCCCCAGCCCATCACCCGAAGGCCCCACTGGTGCCCCCAGAGCAGACACGGCCCCGCTGTGGCTCCAGTGCCTGTGTGGCCTTCCTGGGTGTCAGGGAACTGTAATCAGCTTCTCTCAGAGTAAATCAGCTTCCTGCAGCTGCTCTGGGCCAGGAGAGGCTGCCAGGAGCTGTCTCCTCAAGGACCCAGCGGCTGCTGCTGGGTGGCACTGTTAGGTTTTGATTTCCATGATATCCCTGTGGCCTCACATCACACCCGAGTCCCACCAGCTGCTCAGTGGGTCTGGGAGCCCTTGGTCAGGCAGCCCCCGCTGGCAACATGAGCGAGTGGAGGGTGGGAACCCCACAGGAGCCACACAGCTCCCACCCTTGGCAGGAGCTGGAGGAGCAGCTCTGGCTCAGACACCGCTGTCACCTTTAATTTGCACTGAGGGGTTGCTAACTGCAGCAGTGAAGGCTGCTGGCTAATTAGTTTATTCTTTAAAAGAGCCTTTCAGGAGTGACTCAGTCATCTGGGAAAGGCTTCCCTCTGCCAGGGCTGGACAGGGATGTCATTACTGCACCAGGTCAGGCAGTGGAGCTGGAAACACAAACCTGTGCACGCTCCCTGCAGCCGCGCGAAGGGATGAGGCTCCAAGAGCAGTGGGAGGCACTTGGCTCCCGGTACCTCCCCAGGTGGGAATCCCGGCAGAGCTGGACCAGCAGCCAAGCCAAGATGTTTTCCCTCTGTGCAGCCTTGGGGAGGTGAAGGCTCGTCCTTGTTTCACTCCAGCTCCCAGGAGCTCTGGGCTGCACCTGGGGCTGGGCAGCAGCTCCCGAGGGCTTGCGAAAGCTTTGAGTGCCTGGACCTGCCCACATTCCTCTCCTTCCTCTGCTTGCCTTGTGACTCTGCCTCAAACCTTTCCGTGGGCAGGAGATGCTGGGCCAGGCACGTGGCTGTCTGGGCCTCTCCTGGCAGCTGCAATTCATGCTCTGACACGGCCCATTTTCCACCTGGATTTTGGGTGCTGGATTCAGCTGCCATTCCCAGGAAGGAGGGAGCTGATGAGTTCCTTCCTGGGGTGGTGGAACTGGGCAACAGGGTAGGGTCCACCCAGATCCCTGGGGGCTTGGGGATGCTTCCCTGTAGGAAGGCAGATGGGGGAAGGGGCTGCCCTGGAGGTTTTAAAGCTATAGTTGGTGAACGTGGATCCAGCTGAGGAAGTCCTGGCTCCCTCAGTAGCCAAATGAGATTTAAGAGAAACAAAAGCCCCCAAGCTGGTGGTGTGCCCTCAAACAGCCTTGGTTTCTCATTTTGGGCCATTCTGGTGTGGACCTGGTTCACCCCCTCACTCAGGTGGACTCAGCCAGGGATGATGGCACAGTGTGCCCACCCTGCCCGCTCCCAGACCTCTGTGGTGCCACCAGCCAGGAGAGGGGGAGAGGCAGCTCAGGTGTGTCCCTGGGGGCTGTGTCCATGCCCAAGGAGGGCTGGGAAAGGTTGCTGGCCAAGGGACTCCATAACTATGCAGTGTCCTTGCCCAGGCTCCGTGCAGGCCAGTCCTGTTCCCAGCCAGAGCAGGGTTTGCCAGGAACGATGCCTTGGGCAACTGCAGCTTTGGGTTCCTGCCCTCTCCACCTTGTTCTGCTCCTGCCTGGAAACACGTCTGGGAGGACTGGGGGCAGCAGACAGGGAAGAGGCAGGTGCCTCCTGGGCCACCCTGGGGCTGGCAGAGACACTGCCATAAAGCCATGGGCTGCTGTCACCCTGAGACTGGAGCTGCCTGTCCCCCACGTCGGAGCCTTTAGCAGACCAGGGACGCTGAGGTGAGGCTGGGGAGCTCAGTGGGAAGGCTGCCTGTGGCTCAGAGTCTCTCCATGGTGTCCCAGGTGGTTTCTGCCAGCAGCTGAATAAAGTCCAGATGAGCATCAGCTGGGATGGGGCAGAGGCTGGTGGTGGCCCAGGAGGGGCAGCTGGTGGCCAGGGCACCCTGGCAGAGGGGCACAGGGGGATGGATGTGCTGTCAGAGTGTACTCTGGGAGTAAATACACTGGCTGGTCCCTGATGGGGCCAGGTCCTGGCAAAGCTGCTGTTTTGAGGATATTTTGCCCATCGTTGCATTTGTTGCTTCTGGATGTTGTTACTGTGGCTGTCGAGCCTGAGGCTCTCAGGCTGCAGCACAATCAGACTTGTGCTCATCAAGAGCACTGAGCTGGAGTCTGGGATGGAACACGGCCCCTTTCCTGCCTGCCTTGCTCTTGCTGTGGTTTCCCTGTGCACTGGCCCCACCATGGCTTTCCCAGCTCCCTGGCACAGCACATCTGGGTCCATGGTCCGGGCACACCTGAACCCGGGAAACCCTTCCAGGGAGATGGTGTGGTGCACCTGCCTTGGCTCCTGGCCCTGGGACAGCCCTGCAGAGCTGGTAAGAGGGAAGTGCCTCTGTCCCAGAGAGCCTGTGTGTGCCATCCAGGGCCGGGACAGCCTCCCCGTGGAGCAGCAGCTGCTGTCACCTGCTGCTGCCACAGTCACTGCCTTTGCTTCTGAGCTGGCTGGGGAGTGGAAACCTGGCACCCCCTTTCCATACAAACAAGAGGGATTCCTTATTCAGTCTCCCAGAGCTCTGAATCACAGTAGTGAAGCTCCCACCCCTCTCTCCATCTCTTCTCATCTCTATTGAGGTCTCCATGGAAATGGGATCAGCATTGTCCCGTGAGCCCCACAGCCGTGCTGATGTTGTCCGGGGTGGGATAGACCTCGGGGCTCTGAGCTGGCACCAAAAGAGCTGGTCCCTCCCTGCACTGAGAGGATGCTCTGTCCTTAAGGGCCAGGATGTCCCTTCACCTGTGGGTGCTGCAAAGCAGCAGGGCAGGTTCCTGGTGCCCTCCCTGCCTGGCATTGCTGCTCCAGTGCCCGCTGACATCTGAGGGACACGGGGACAGAGCAGGAGAGCTGCACAGCAGGGACTGTGCTGTGCTGATTTCCACTTTTCCCTGCTCGCTCCCTGGATTGCTCAGCACATGAGTGATGGTGTGGGACCCCTGGGGACCCCAGGAGTGAGGAATCCAGGGCTGGCTGAGCTCCTCCTGCTGCTGGCAGCCCCCACCAGCCCAGGGCAGTACCAGCAGCACCCAGCCCTGCGCTGGAGCCCTGACCGAGCACCTCCCGAGCCTCTGCTGGAACCGCCGCGGGCGAGGTGAGGATCGTGCTCCAGGAGAGATAATCCCTGGCTCGGGCCATCCTCGCGTGCTTCTTGGTCCAGTGCACTCAGCAATTAGCCCTTGGGAGCGGCTGGGGAGGAGCTCCTCGTGCTCCTTTCTCACGGGAGTTTCACAGCAGAAGCTGTGACAGACACCCTGTGATGTGCTGGAAGTGTCTCTTGCCCCAGCTGAACCTGTGCAGCCTCACCAGCTGCAGGTCGAGGGCAATGAAGTGCTGCTCCCTCTGTACAGTCATTGGGCTCTAATTTTACCTTGCAAACAGATGCAGTCACACACATTAGTGATATGTTTTTTCACCCTGGGAGAATTAGTGATACAGAAAAATTAATTTTCATTAAGAACTGGTGTGTCACAAAGTGGGATTTCTTTTTGAAAGGAAAGAAAGCCCAGTTAGCTCAGAGTGATCCCCAGCTGGTGCTTGAGCTAGTCCTTGGAGGAGGTGGAATCAGTACTGCAGGAGCAGGGGAAATGGGGGTAGGAGCAGGTGGAGGAGAACGTGCAGTAGGACCGAGCTCTTGTCCTGGGAAGCTGCCAGCGGTTGGTTCGGGGACCTTCTCGTCCCTGCTCAGCCAAGCTCAGCTCCTGCATCCCCATCCCGGGGCTCCTGCATCCCCACCCCGGGGCTCCTTCATCCCCCGTCCCGGGGCTCCTGCATCCCCCATCCCGGGGCTCCTGCCTCCCCATCGCTCCTCCCTCCCGTGGTGCCGGATGCCGGGAGCGGGGCGGGAGCTCGGCAGGTTGGCCCGGCAGAGCCGGTGTTTGGCACAGGGGACGGGCAGTGTTGACCTTCAGGGCACCTTCCTGTGGCACACAACACCCCTGCCCTCGCGAGCTGCCCGAGCGCTGTAACCAAACACGGGAGGTGCCCGAGCGGGGCCTGGAATGTTCCCGCCGCCCCAGTGGAAACAGGCTGGAGTGCTGGGATCACAGCGCTGCATCCATTGGCATGTTTCTACTTTTAACATGTTCAAGATCATGTCTGTAACCTGCTCTAATTTTAGGCGTCGGTCCCTGCAGGGAGGAATGAGTGCAGGTGTAAAATTAGCTGGATTATTTATGGGCTGGCGGTTACCAGTGCTCCATCCCCAAAACGTCCTGCTCGTGTCCTCACTCCTGCCTCCCAGTCACCCAGTGCCCTGTTCCCACCCCAGGATTAGCCTGCAATCAAAGTCTTGTTTTCCAGGCAGAGGTTTAGAGGGAAAGGTCGCCATTCCTGAGTTTAGGAATAGATCCATGTTAGGAGCAGTTAAACACAGCAGTCTTTCATTCCCAGTGGTTTGGCAGGGAAGAGCTTGGGAAGCAGAGACTGAACCAGGATAAATGGTGTGTTTCTAGTCTGTGCCACAGCTGGAGAAAAGATTATGTGAAATAACTAACATGGAAATGTTAATCAGCATTAGCTGTACTCCAAATTCCATTAGCAGGAATGCTAAACACAGAGGAGGAAAGGGCTGGGATTAGGGTAGCTTGGCAACAGGCTCTCCTCCCTGATGTTTGGGTCTCGTGCTCCAGGATTTAAGCTGCAATTTAAAATCCAAGTAATTTTCTTTCCCTCGTCAGTGCAAACACCAGAAACGTCAGAGCCCAGAGCAGCTGTAACTCGGCACATGGGGTGTGCAGGAGCCTGGAATGCTCTGCTGAGGACACAGGGGTGTGCAGGAGCCTGGAATGCTCTGCTGAGGACACAGGGGTGTGCAGGAGCCTGGAATGCTCTGCTGAGGACACAGGGGTGTGCAGGAGCCTGGAATGCTCTGCTGAGGACACAGGAAAGCAGCAGCTCATTAGTGAGAGCACAAACATCCCTGCCAACCTCTGCTCTCAGGACTCCATGAGCCAGGGACTGGTGTCACAGAGGGGCTCCCACTGCCAGAGGGCAGGGTTAGATGGGATATGCTGTGGAGGGTGACATGGGGGAAATCCCTATGGCAGAGTTCACCCCACTCCTGCAGAACTGGAACTGTTTTGGATTTAGCTGTGCTTCTTCCCCCACTTCCACACTCCTGGATGGCTGCCTGGGCCCTGCAGGGGATGGGCAGGGAGCAGAGCTGTGCAATCACACACACACTGTGATCACTGCTCTACAGCTGATTGTTCAAGAGGCCCTGGCAGCACAGACCACTCTGGAATGCCTCCCAGATTGGATGCAAGGAGGAATTTGAGTATGGAAGCTGCCCTGTAGCAGGACAGAGAGTATTTTGTGGATGGAGTTGCCACGCAGATTGGTCACTGCAGTTGAGCAAACAAGTGTGTTCAAATAACAGAGCGATGGAGACAGACACTGCTCAGCAGGGCTGGAGCCTCACCAGCTGAAACAAGCCCTGAATTAGGGCAGGAGCTGCCCATGCAGCCAGGGAAGCCAGTCCCAGAGATCCCAGGGGTGCTGCCTGAGGACACATGTGCTGTCCTGGGACAGCTCTGGTGTCCACTCCCAGTGCTGCAGCTGGGCACTCCAAAAGGGCAGAGCAAAGGACTCTCCCGGAGTAGTTCCCAGGCTTTGGATGCTTTGACCCACGGGTATTTTTGCCCCTCTCTCTTGAAATGACAAGACTTTGAGAAAACCTGCCCTTGAATAGCCCTGGCAGTGCAGATCCACAGGGAGCCAGCTCCCATTTCCTGGCTGCTGGCCCCTCCTCAGGTGTTCCTGGCAGCCTCACTGCCTGCTGCCTTGGCCCAGCACTCTGCAGCGGCACTGGGACTGGGACACAGCCTGCCCCTTCTTCCAGGACTGCTCCAAGGCTGGGGCCTCTGCTCCACAGCTCCATCAGCTCCCCGACCCGTGCACAGATTGCTGCCCAGCATGAGCCAAAGCTGCTCTCCAGAACCCAATCCCATCCACAGGAAGTTCAGAGCCCGTTTGCCATCGGCCAGCATCCAAGAGGGAGCAGGGGAGGCAGGCACAGGCTTTGTTTTGCAGGAGCACCACAGGCTCAGGGGTGCAGTAACTGGTGTGAGCTGACAGTCGTGTACCAGCCTCAGGTGACCCCAGGAACCCTGTTCCCCCTGTGCTTCCCTGGGGGTTGTTCATCCCCCAGCCTCCTCCTCCTCCTCTGCTGCAGCTTGCTCTGGCTCCTCCTGTGAGCCCCGGGCTGGTGTGGCTGCTGCAGGTCCAGCTGCTCCCTCAGCAGCAGGCAGAGCTTCAAACCCCGCTGGGTTCCCACTGCTCAGAGCAGATGGAGAGCAGGGAAAGCACGGCCGAGATAACCAAGTTCATTTGTGGGGCCTGGAGAGCTGTGTGGTGTTTCTGTGGCTGCAGGAGACTCTGCTGGTTGGGGTTACTGTGGGAGACGCTGTGGTTGCTAATATTGCAAATCCTGTGTGCCTGGATGGTTGCTAACCTGGAACCCTTCTTGCTTTGCCCCTCATCAACCTAAAAAGGAATGCAGCGTCTCTCCGGTGCTGACAGGAGCTCCCAAGAAGAGACAGAGGGTGAGGGAGCTACTGAAGGTCAAGGGGCTCTGGTTTCACTGTTGATCCATTTGAGCTTAAACAAGGCTCCAAGCAGTTGATGGTCCAACTCCAGACATCACACACAAGGATAAGAAGCTTAAGAAGAGCTTTGCCTTTGCTATTGACTCTAAAGCTTTGGAAAGTGCGGCCGGGGTTGCCTGGGAGCTCTGGTTTGCAGTGCAGCCAGCCAGCCCATCCATGAGGATGGACAGGGATGTGCTGACGGCAGCAGCTGTTTGAGATGTTTTCTGGGCTGGCTCCCCACAGACAGCATCGTCTCTCTGAAGACCTGTCTGCAGCTCTGCCACTGTTCTGATGGATTTGCACACTGTTCCCACAGAGACACATTTCTCTCTCTCTCTCCTGCTGCAAATGAAACAGTTAAACTGGAGCATGGTCACTCCCTGGCTGGTCTGCTCTGTGCAGGAAGGCATTCAGCTCTGGTTAAGCTGCTTTTGATCCTCACATTCCTTTAGGCTCCTTATCACTTCTCCTTATCCCTCCTGTTTGTCTGTCCTCCCATTGACCATATTCATGGTAAGGCTTTGTGTCTGTGACCAAGTCAGTCCATGGCAGATCAGGGTTCCTCCTGCCATTGCTCTGTCACTTGGTGCAGCCCCAGAAGCCCTGGCCCGAGGTTCCTTTGCCTCTGCTCCCATGTTCCAGGAGCTTGCATGATCTGACTGAAACTCTTTCCTGCTCCTGCTGGTAAACAAAGGCAGCAGCAAACCTCACTTTTTTTTGTGGTGTGGTGAACCAGAATTTAATGGCAACAATTTCCTGATGGGAATGTGAGAAGTTTTTGGTATATTCCTTGCACCCACTTCTGTTTCTAATTCTCCTTCCCACCCTCGGGTACAACCACAGCATGTGTTACAGAGTTCAGGCACTGCAGTCTGTGTGGGACACACTGCCTTTGGTTCACTTGGAAGTTCAGCT
The DNA here is from genome assembly GCA_013397135.1 of Pachyramphus minor. Classification (NCBI taxonomy): domain Eukaryota; kingdom Metazoa; phylum Chordata; class Aves; order Passeriformes; family Tyrannidae; genus Pachyramphus; species Pachyramphus minor. The sequence goes on from VYXB01003807.1 coordinate 451,594, forward strand.
CCCTTGTTGGAATGTGCTGCTTAATTAATATCATTTATCAACAGATGCTGTGACCACAGTGCTACAGCACAGGTTTTTTGGCTGGCTCTCACTGCTGCTGCCTCAGCACAACAACTTAACTCCTCTGAAGGTGTATTTGCTGCCTCTCAGCAGCGTGGCGAGGCTTGGAGCCCTAGGATAGGATGCCTGCACTTACATTTTCCCTACTGGCATTCCAGAACTTTCCCCTCATGTCTGCACTACAGTCCACTGAAAATCAAATTCAGAATTTCCCTGAAAACACGTGTGAGCAGGGAAAAACTGAGCAGCTGTTTTCAGTCTTTATCCACAACCTGAGTTTTTCCCTCTCTTGCTGCCAAACCAGATTCCCTTCCTTTGGGGTGTTTTCTTCCTTTGGGGTGTGATTTAATCTGTGACACACAGGACAGCCTGTTCTTTGGGCTGTCTTGGCAGCAGGCACCAGCCCTACTTTCTACACCCACTTGTGACCTGACATACGGCTTTGGAAAGTCGGATCCCACCTGTTCCCGTGGCTGCCCCCTTGGCTGCACACCGGCCGTTCCCGTGAGCCGCGCCAGGCCGGCTGTGGGCAGAGTGCTCTGCGCGGGCTGAGCGCTCCCTGTGCCCGTGGGGCACTGCTCTGGAGCAGCCTGAGGAGCGAGGGACAGCAGCCAAGCTGGCAGGGCAGCTCTGGCTGAGTGCAGCTCCCAGGAGACTGGCACACGCTTTGTTTTCGCCCGGCTCAGTGCCAGGCCAGGCAGGCCCAGGAGCACAGTGTGCAAACACTGCCTGCACTGACACTGTGCCTCAGCGAGTTTCCTCCCCTTTCCCTTCCTGGGAATTCACAATAAAATTGGGCTGAAAGGCATCAAGTGAAAGGAGGTTGGAGTGAGGCGGGCATCAGGCCCTCTCCCCAGGAACAGGCAACAGGACAAGAGGAAACAGCCTCGAGCTGTGCCAAGGGAGGTTTAGGTTGGACATTATGAAAAAGTGTTATTCCTGGCACAGGCTGCTCAGGGCAGTGGTGGAGTCACCATCCCTGGAAGTGTTCAAAAAACCTGTGGATGTGGCGCTGGAGGCCAAGGTTTGGTGTGAACGTGGTGGTGGTGCTGAGTTGACTGTTGGACCTGATGATCTCAGAGGTCTTTTCCAATCTCAACAATTCTACAATTCCGTGATTCTATGCAGCTTGGATACTGGATTGCTTGGGCAATGTGCTGTTAAAGCCTTCCCTCCTGGCTGTGGCTCCCTGTGGCCGTGTCCCCTCCCCGTCCCAGCACAGGGACAGCAGGTGTGTGGGCAGGTTTGTGTAGCCTGGCTGGTGCTCCTGGGGATGGGGAGGAGCTGCCCTGGGGAAGGAGGAGGCAGCCAGGCTCCAGGGGCTGCTGGGTGGGACAGTGACTGTGTGTGTGCTCAGTGGCCATCGCTGCTCCCGGGAGTGTCCGGTGTGATCCTGGGAGTGGGGTCAGGGAGGTACCGGACAGAGATGTGTCCCTGCCAGGGGCACTGCCCCCAGTGAGACCTCGGGCTCAGGTGGGGGTAAGACACCCCAAAAAAACAAGGCCTTACTCTATCTTTGCAGTGAAGACTGTGACTCTTCATGGGTCCAAGAGCAAAGGGAGGTAAAATTATATCTTCCTCTGTGTGTGTGCCTGGCATGGGGATTAATTTATCCAGATGATTAAGGCACCAGTGATGCAGGAGGTGGCTGGGTAATTTAATGACCCCAGAGGAAATAGAAAGCCAAGCGTGTGTTTCCCTTTCAGTTGTGTTGGGGTTTGATGTTTAGTCCCATTACGAACTGACTGATAAGTGGAACCCCTTGAAAAGTGGAATATATTCACGCTGATCTGCTTCTCTGGCGTATAAAACTGCTGAGAACCAAAGTTTGTTAGGACTTATTGGAGACAGATGTTTCCATGGGGGGGTTTGTCTAGAGGTTGCTCCCCAGCCAGCTCCTGTGTGGCTGCAGGATGTTTGTGACTCTGACTCAAACATTTCTTGAGCTCTGACTGGGGTAAGAGAATGGCACAAATGGTGCTCTTCCAGTGGAGCACTGTGACTCTGAAAACCCCCACCGTGCTGCAGTGAGTCCTCCCTCCTGTCTTGCTGTACAGTTTGGCTCCAGTTAGTTGGTCTTGACTGCTACATGTGCAGGCCAACACTGCTTCTATTTCAGGGGGACTTGCCAGAGATTAATTAGATCCCAGGCCTGCAGAGGACCAGCCAGCAAATTTCGTGTGCCATTAACTCGGCACTTATCACGCAAACACTGCCGGGATAAGCAGCCCCTTTGTTGTGCTGCTGCAAGCGAAGGTTGTCACAAAAATGAACCGTGTGAGCAGACAGAGGGTGATAGTTTGGGGGCTGCATAAGCTGCTTGCTGAGGTCAGATCCCAGCCCTGGTCACTGGGGTGGCACTAAGTGTGTGTTAGTGCAGGCAGCCGTGCCCAGAGTCCCCCCATCCCTGTGGACACGGCTGCTGGGATCACGGAATCGCTGAGGCACGAGCAGCCACCATGCCCTGAGTCAGGGCACCAGGAGATGTGCAGTGTCAGCCACTGCTCCAAGGACACTTGTGGGTTGAAGGAGAAAATACAGAGAAAGAAATCATGAAGTCGAAGAGACTGCGGAACAAATCTCCAGTGGGAGCTCCAGGTTTCTGTTTGGGAAGTGTGAAGTGACCTTGTCTCACACCCTCAGGTTGTGCTCCGCTCTTTGTGCCCACGCACAGCAAACACGAGCCACAGCACGTTGGCTTGTATTGGCTCGTCTCACTTCCAAGGGAGCTGGGAGAACGTCTGGCCAGACAATGAGGGGACAGGAGCCAAGAACCAGGGATGGAGTGACAGCGAGAGCAGGCTGTGGAACAAAGGGACCAGCCTGGACGGGTCCTGGAGCAACCTGGGATAGTGGAAGGTGTCCCTGCCCACAGCAGCAGAGGGGACTGGATGAGCTTGAATGTCCCTTCCAACCCAAACCAGTCTGTGATTCCATGGTTCTATTATATTTCTAGCTAACAGGAGAGAGGGGATGGGATGTGGAGAGGGGTGATGTAGTGGGAACTACATGCCAACAATCTGAGCAGCAGCAGCCTGAATTAATTTGGAGAGCAAAGTGAGAAGTCTGGATAAAGAGCCCGGAGGAGATGTGTCCAGGATGAGGGAATAGCACTGGCAGCACTGTCAGGGAAGGGCCAGACAGGGACATCTGTCCAGACTGCACTGGTCTGGCCCGGGCTGGACTGGAGACTCGGGGCTGGAGCTCCAGGAAGGTTATCTGTGCTCCATGAGGCTTCGGGGCTGGGGTGGCTCCAGGAATTTAATGTGAAATACCTTGTTCTTGTGCTGACAGGTAGGGCTGGAAGATGGTGTTCAGATAGGGAACTTCCTGCTCTGACAGCAGGGAAAACATGGGAATGCTCTGCTCCAGCTGAACTGGCTGATGGCTCTACCCTGCCTGGAGCTGGCCAGTCAGAACTGTGGTGTGACAGGGACACGCTTCCCTCAGGATTGACTCCAACGGGAGGGAGCTGGAGCACAAGGCAGATGCCACACTCTTACTGCAGAGACCCAGCTGGTTGGGGTAAACACATGGATGTGTGTGATTATCTGGGGACAAGAATAATGGAATTGGCTCTGGAATTGGCCAAGCACTTGGAACTGCTCTGTGCAGTTCTCGGCACTGACCTTAGAGCAAGGAGTTATTTTTAAGATTCTGCTTTCCCACTAGGGGGGTGACTCAGAAGGAGCTTCCTTTAAACAGCACAAATTTGGTGGGAAGAGGAGAAAGCCACTGCTATAAGCTTGGGCCTGGGAGTCAGACAATATGTTGTTAAGCTGAAACTTTTGTAATAAAAGCTTATTTTTAATGAACCAACTATTTTCTGTGACAACTGGGCAGACAATGGTTCTGATTCGAACAACTCAAACCAGTTCATCTGCCCCAGGTTAGGCTGGGACTGGGGCTGGGCTTTTTCCATGGATTCCTGAGTGGACATGAACATTGCTGCCTCATGTTTGTGCACATCCCTGGGCAAACACCCCTGTGACGTGCTGTGCCTCAGGTGTGCTTGAGGAATTCGCTTTTCCAGTATCTTTGGAGCTACTGGAAACAGGAAGGAAAGAACAAAGGAAACCACTTGTGTTGTCAGGGTAGAAAACAACCAGGGAATCCTGATCTCCACAGCTGCTTGCTGTGGCTTTGCTTTGTGCCAGGCAGCTCAGATTGTCTGTGCCAGGGTGGCAGTGCCAGGCTGGAGCGGTGGGAATTGGGGTTCCCAGGGGACTGACAGCCATACAAGCCATGTGGGGCTGCCTGGCTGAGGGACAGGGGTGTCCGGAGCTGTCGGCCTCTGCTCTGAGGAGCTGCTGGAGGTTCTGTCGGTGCCTGGGAAGCACTGGGGGAATGGAATGGAGCTGGCTCCTGAAGGGACAGAGGCTGCCTGAAACATGGCTCTTTAGGGAGAATAACAACAAAAACTTTAAATGGCATTCAGGGCATGAACGTGCCTCCCAAGAGCCCGGATCTGGGATTAATCCCTTTACATGAGCTTAGGCCGGGGTCAGACTCCTCTGAGAAGGGTGTAATTTCGGAGCATGCTGGTACTCCCCAGCCACCCTGATGTGCACAAAATGAGAATTTATGTTTAAAGACACCACTCTCTTTCCCTCTAAACAAGCCACCTATAGAGAACCCAAAGTGTTTGAACATGGTTTGATTAAAAAGAAGTGACATTTATCTCCAGCCCCGCTTATATTGGAGATACACTGGTGGAACAGCCCTGTTCCAGCTCTAATAAGCGAGGTTTTAAACATAGTCCATGGGCTGGAATTAAGTAAGTCTCAAATAAGTCTGAAAACCTTGAGTGGCCAGTGCTGTGTGACCGGGCTGTGAGCAACACAGGGCGAGAAGGGGACAGTAAATGAGACTTGGGATGAACAAAAGCGAATGGAAACTGCCACTCTGGACACGCCAAGGCTGGGAGTGAATGGTGATATTTAATATGCTGCTTCTGCTCAGTTCTGGTGTGACCCCTTTATTCTCTTGTACATAAATGTCACTTAGGGGGATGTTTGCACTGTGGTCGTAGGTTTGTAGTGCCCGCTGAGGCGGGCGGAGGGCTCCGAGCCCGCAGATACCAGGAGCTCTGTTCTTTGAGGGACGAAGGCGGGGTCTCCCCGGGGCCAGGTCCACCGGGCCCGGACCGCTCCAGATCATTATCCCACTGGTTATCCCGGTGGTCATCCCTGTCCTCGTCCCACTCCCTC
>VYXB01003807.1:466259-499458 GCA_013397135.1 Pachyramphus minor
TTGGTTTTTTGTGGTTTGTTTTTTTTGTTGTTTTTTTTTTTTTTTTTTTTAAGTAGTGCATTTGTTAGTCAGGGGTTTTATTAAAGGGGAGCAAGGAATGGCTGGGGAGGATTTTCTCTGGCTTTGGGTGAGTTTGTGGTAGCAGGTATGAGCTGCAAAGGTGCAACTGGGCAATCCCGACCCAGTGACAGACACTGCTGGCTTTCCCGAGAGGATTCCTGAGGGAATGTGCCACGTGCAGAAGAATTTAGAGGGCACAGAGCTTGATGCTGTGTGTGCACAGTCACTAAGGAGTTTGAAATTAAAACCTGAACCTGAGGAGGTGTCTTTGCAGAGGAATGGTGTCCAAGCTGGAAAGGGACACCGGCATTCCTGGGCCGTGCACATGGAGTTTGCTGGGACTGCTGGTGTCACCAACACAGTGACTTCATTAGGCCAGGCTGGCTTGGCTTTCATGCTAATGGATGTTTTAATTGATTGACAAATCAGTTCTGCACTTCAGCTGGGCCACACTGGTGGTAATGTGGTCTATTTTTATTACCTCATGTCACTTTTAGCAAGTGCTGTACTGAGTAAGCTGTTGTTAAGCCTTCATGATTACTGTAATCTTGTTTGTTGTGAGAAAGGGGAGTAAAGATAATCACACAGAATTGTTAGGGCTGGAAGGGCCCTCTGGAGAGCATCCAGTCCAACCCCCTGCCAAGGCAGGGTCACCCAGAGCAGGTGACACAGGAATTCATCCAGGTGGGTTTGGAATTTCTCCAGAGAGGGAGATTCCATGCCCTCCCTGGGCATCTGTTCCCGTGCTCTGCCACCCTTAAGGAAAGCAGTTCTTCCTCACGTTGAGGTGGAACTTCATGTGGTTTAGTGTATGGCCATTGCTCCTTGCCCTGTCAGTGGGCACCACTGAAGAGTCTGGCACCATCCTGTGTGTTTGTATGGATTGATGAAACCCCTCTCAGCCTTCTCTGGTCACAATTGCAATTCCATTTTGCAAATCACTACAGATGCAGGTGCTGGCAGTGGGTTTTTGGTTCTGTTCTTTTTTTTTGTGTACCCTCTTTTCCCTGGCAAACCCTTACTTGGGGTTACCTGTTTTAATGTTCTTTATTTGGTGAGGTGTAGAACTCCTGATCCACAGTGATAAATAACTTCGTGCACCTATAGCCTGCTTGTGTCTCACTGTTGTTGACAAATTCTTTTGCTGTGCAGATTTAGATTTGAATATAATACTCCTTTTTAAGTCTTGTCCTTCAGTGGCCAGCTTGGCTGGGAGGCTTTTGTCACAGAACAGAAATTCCTGAAAAGCCCAAAGCTGTTCAGGAGGGGTGGTTTGGCAGTGAAGAGAACAAACTCTGTATTTTGGGGTGGGAGGCTTGGCCTGTGGCCTGAAATTCTAAATTGGAAGTAAACAAGGGAAAAGTGGGGGATGACGAGTGTCTGGGGCTGAATGTGTGGTGGTCTATTTATAACTGACTTGGACTTCCTTTGCCCTCTCTGTTGCTTTGGGAATTGCAGGCTTTGAACTTTGAATTTCTTTCTTTTACAGCTCAGTTCTCTTGACCATCACACTCGGGTAGTTTTTGACCCACTGCACAGTCTGAGACAGCCAGGAAAAGCTGTGTCCTGGTGCATAATTTTAGAGCATCCATTTGTTGTTGAGATATGAAAACTGAGCAAAGCATGAAGCAGGATAAGGAAAACCAAAGAGGTTTGATCCTAAAGGTCTCCTTGAGGACCAAAGTGGCTTACCCAAGTCTGAGCACTGTTCAGTTCTAACAGCCTGGCTGAAGTGTTGCAGTGATGTGCACAAATGACTGTAAAGAGTTTGATGAGTGTGACTCCCTTTGCAGAGCAAGAAATGCTCTGCTGTGTCCCCCATTTGCATTAAGATTCAGCCTCTTACAGAGGTGCCTGTGGTACATTGATGGTGCAGCACAAGCTCACTCTCCTCTCTGATTCTCTCTTGCACAGCTGAACCCAGACTGGAACAAATATGATGACAGGTTAATGAAAGCAGCTGAAAGGGGCGATGTGGAAAAGGTTTCATCCATCCTGGCCAAAAAAGGAGTCAGTCCTACAAAACTGGATGTGGAGGGGAGATCCGCGTAAGTGACCGCAGGGCACCAAGAGGGGTTGGAAGCTACTGAAAATTCCTCAGTTCCCAATCTGCTGTTCTCTAAGAGCTTTTTTAAATCTATGCAATACAACATGTTCAATTCCAATATACTCAGCTGGAATACCAGCTGGCTAGGATGGGAGATCCTCAAACTACCTTCACTTCCAAGGGAAGATCAGTATTTAAATACTCGCTCTTGCCAGGTTTAAATATTAAAGAGAAAGTGAAACCACATTGGTATTTCACCTGGGTCACTGATTAGATAAATAATGGTTGTTTCTCAAGAAAGTTGTCTTGTTCCTTAAAGTAATATTTGCACAACTCTCACCTGGATTTGGATACTGTCCAAAGCTGGCTTTGTCCTGTGTAATGCCTTCAGCATGCAGCTGTTGGCTTGGGCTTCCCTGGCTAATATTGCCATTTTTAGGTACAAAACAGCTGTGCTTAAGCAAGGTGTTTTCACCTTTATAGATTCCATGTTGTAGCGTCAAAGGGAAACCTGGATTGCTTGAACACCATCCTTGTTCATGGAGTTGATATCACAGCCACTGATGCTGCAGGTGAGCTTCCTCAGGGCTCCAAGGGCTGCTTGAAAATGTTCTCAGCTGGGTTTTGATTTGGAATAGAATTAAGCTGAACCACAGGATAGATTTTCCTCCTTTCTACAGTTGGCAAAAAAATTGATCTTCTGTGTGACTTGAAAACAAGAGAATTACAGAACTAACCTGGCCTCCTCCTTTCATGTGACAGTTGATTTTTTAAATGCTTATGTGGAACCATTTGCAGTATTTTGAGGTTAAGTTCACTAATGAATTTGAATCCTTGGTTGCAGTTTCTCTAAAATAAGCAAAGACTGTAACAAATAGTGGGCTGTATACAAAAGGGATGACTTGGTTATAGACAGAATGGGGGAGACTGACACAGAGGGACTGCTGTATCTAAAATGATGTGAATATTCATCAAAAATCCGTTCAAAATAAATCCTGGATTGCTGTTGATCTGTTTTTAGGGAGAAACGCGTTGCATTTAGCTGCAAAATATGGACATGCCTTGTGTTTGCAGAAGCTCTTGCAGGTACTGAAAAATCCAGCTTGTCTCTTATTATCGAGAGGGAAAATGAGGTTTTAAATATACTGATTCAAAATTAGGATATACCTTTCTTCTGTGACTTCTTTTTTAACCAATTAGATTCTTCTTAAAAAATTAGACAGTCATGGGGAAAAGAGCTTTAATCTTTCATTAATGAAATATCGAGGGTTGTCTTAGGTTTGTGTGATTTTTATTTTTGCTTCATTTATTCCTGGTCAGTTAGTGCTCTTCTGATTTTTTTTTTTTTTATGTGTTTTTTTTCCTTGATTTTTTTTTTTTAATTTTTAATAGGTTCTTTTAAACTTCTGTCTATTTGATGCATGTCCCCATGCAGATATAAGTGGCACATTTTCTTATTTTAACAGTTCAATTGTCCAACGGAGAATGTGGATCTCCAGGGAAGAACTGCTCTTCATGATGCAGGTAAGGGTTTGCTTTTCTGGTAAGTGTATATGAGACTAAGATTTAATTAACAGATTCACTTTCAGATGGGCAGGATTCTTCTCTTTTGGTTTGGGTGACCACAGTAGGAGAGAGTGATTTATAATGTCATGACATTTGCCCTCAGTAATGAATTACAGTCTTGGAGGTTGGAGGTCTGAGAGTCTCTTCTGATGCCTGTGAATTTTCTAGTAAAATGCTCAGCAGGAATCACGAGCAGAGTTCCAGAGCAGAGCTGTCAGTAGGATAAGGTACCTTCACCCTGGGTTTTCTGCACCCTCCTTGTGCCACACAGTGTCAGGAACAGGAGTGTTTGGTTTCCTTCAGGCACTTCTGGGAGGGGGAGAACTAAGCTGCAGAGCCTTGCAGTGCTTTCCCTTAGCTGTGGGAGGTTTTGTGAGGCAAAGGCACCCAAGGAGGAGTCTGGGCCGCTCTCAGCAGTGTGACTTGCTCTCTTTGTCTCTCCAAAGCCATGTCAGACTGCTCCTCCAGCATTCAGCTCCTGTGTGATCACGGCGCTGTGGTGAACTCAAAGGACGGAGTGAGTGCTGCTCTTACCCTTCTCCTGCACAGACCCCTGGGGCAGTCCTTGTGCTTTCTCTGCTTCCTCTCCCTTTCCTCATGTCTTTCCCCCTGCCTCTCTCCAGGATGGGAGGACACCACTGGTGCTGGCCACTCAGATGTGTCGTCCCACGGTCTGTCAGCTGCTGATAGACAGAGGAGCAGATGTCAATGCCAGGGACAAACAGAACAGGTAACGCACACAGAGGATTGCTGGAATGCCTGCTGGCATTTAAGGGGTGGAAAGCTGCCCCTTAGCTCTCAAGCTGCAGAATAAATGTGCTAAATTTGGTGAGAAAGAACCTGGGATGTAATTCAGAAGTAGATGTGCCAATTCAACAATGCAGATAAACCTGGCCTTATTTTACTGTTTCTAGTTGCATCTAAAACACACCCAGGCTTGTTCCTGCCAGCAGAGAACCTGCAGTTGGTTGTTTTAAAAGTTTATGTCCAAAGCTGCATCTTGCACCTTTGGGATCAGTATGCAAAATGGCAAAAGTGGCTTTGTCAAGAAGTCCTGAGTCCATTGGAGCTCCGGAGGGACCTCAAGGCCTTGAGGTGTTTATTTCTCGATCAGGGGAGGGGGTTTCTCTTTGTTGCTGCTGCTTCTGCCAGTTTTTTCTTGGAGAATTCCTGCCTGGTGGCCAAGGGGCATGAGGCTGCCCTGGCACAAAGTCTGGCTGCTCCCATGGCACATCCTGCAGTTGGGAAGTGTTTGGGAAGCAGTGCCAGGGCTCCCAGGTACTCCCCTCTCCAGACTTTGTCTAAACTCCTCGTCTTGTGTTTGTTGTGTCTGTTGAGATATGTGTCTAATAGAGGAAGCCAAAGTTTTCAAACACTGGGAGACTCTTGAAGGCAGCACATTTGTGCTGGTTCTATGAAAATACTGTTACTGTAGTGGGTTTGTTTGCTTTTTAACAAATATCTAAACATTGACTAAATGACTTTTTAAAGCCGTTTCCTCTCCGGATAGAGGGAAGGTGCCTTGGCTGCAATTTCTGTGATTAGACATGAAAGTAGAAGGGATTGTCTGTGTGAGAGCTGCTCCCTTCAGCGAGGGCTCCCCAGATCTCAACCCCCTCTCTCTCCACCCCAGGACTGCCCTCATGCTGGGCTGTGAGTACGGCTGCAGGGATGCCGTGGAGGTTTTGCTCAGGAATGGTGCGGATGTGAGTTTGACTGATGGCCTTGGGCATGACTGTGCTTACTATGCCAGAATTGGGGACAATATTGACATTTTGGCTTTAATAAAAGCTGCCCTTGAGGACTCCGGCAAAGGTAGGAGGAACCTGGTTGTACCACTGTGCTCTTTGGGTTGAACTGTGTGTCCCCACTGCTGTGTCTGCAGGGACTGCTTTTGGTGTAGTGCTTTGGCCATAAAGCTGATAAACTGCCTCTGTGGGTGGGGAAAGAAAGGTTTTGGGGTTGTGTTTGGTTTTAGTAAAGCTTTTAAGGAAAATGCAGGCTCTGATGCCTCGAGGGGTTAACATTGCTGAGCCTGGCATTGCAGGATTGATCACTGGAGTTTTTAGCCTTATTTATAGAAAAACTTTGCTCTTGTGAATGTTTCCATGTTTGATTAACTGGAGGGTGATGAACTGTTTTTTTGAAATGTCCTCCCAGTGTGGAAAGTGGGTAGAATTAGCTGAATGTGTTGCATTGTTGCATGAATCTGAAATGCGTGTTGTAACTTCCTATTTTTGTGGTGCTTCTTTAGGAAGAGACAGCATGAAGAAAGGGCAGGCTGAGCAAAAGGTAAGTGTCTGATTAGGATTGTGCTGTGATACAGAATCATGCAGTATTTTATGATTCTGAACTTCATCTGTCGCTGGGATCAGATGGTGTGGCTGGTTTTGTGTGAAAAATATTCTGTGATGTGCATATTCAGGATTAGAGTTTTGACAAGCCTCCCATTTGTGTGGGGATGAGATCATGGGTGACCTCTTGTTGAGAAGCAAGCTGTCAAAATGGGAATGTTGTAGGATTGCTCCCCGTGGAAGCTGAAAGGGGGGTGGGAGCAGCCTGTTATCCCCAGAAAAGGGTGTCTGCAGGGCACAACAAATTCATATTTTACTGCTGTATTTACAGATTAGCAACATGTCACAGAAGTGGAGTCGAGGGTTTGTGCAGGAGGAGGTGAATGTCAAACTGTATCAGAAGGAACACAATGCTCAGGTGAGAGAGGAGGATTCCTGTCACTTGGGTATTCCCAGGTGGATAATGAACCAGATGAACTAAAGAAAGATGAGCTTGCAAAGGAAGCACTAATGATTCCATTAAGAAAGGTCATATATTGCTGTTTACTTAAGACTTAATTGCCTGACTGTGGAATGTGCAATTATGCAGATAAGCTGTAATCTTCTTTCAGGAAAAATACTTTTTTGTGTAATAAATAGTAGCAAGTCTCCATAACCTTTCCTACCTCTTAACCTTCTGTCTCTGCAGTAACATCAGAGTCACAAATAGGAGGGTTTATTTTTTCAGCACTCTCAAGAGGTGTACGTTTGTGTCACACTCAAAGTAATCTGTGTCACAATTCTACTAACCAGCATTAATTTCCCATCTCATTCCTGTGTCATTACAGTTTTCAAAAGGGTAAACAACGTTTTAAGCTATGGGGAACAAAGCCCTGAAACACGGAGGCCTTCATTCCAAAATGCTTTGTAATGCAAGGATAAAGATCTCTGTTCCCTGGTGGGGGCCAAAGCAGTTCCACAGTTAAGGCAGCGATTTCAGGCAAGAGTTAAAGGTGCTTTGTGTTGGCATGTGAGCACTGACTGACTGAGGCACAGACCCAGCACTGTGTTGGATTTGGATGTCACTGGGGTGGTTCTGGTGGCTGCTGGAACAGTTTCACACTGGAAGGCTGCTCTGCTGGACAGGCTTTTCCGTGGCACCTTTGGCTGCAGTGGTTGGTGTCAGGAGCTGGTTTACCAGGAGTTATTTTCACCTGTTAACAGACACAGATAAGCAGCTCTTGAGGGCTGTCAGCACTGAGGGTGATCCCACTCTGCTCGTCCTTCCACAGCCCGTGTGTGCACTGACAGGAATGAGCTGTCTGGAGCTCAGGGCCTGAAGGCTCTGGAGCTTGTGCTTGTGTAAACCTTCAGAACACTCCTGACCTGGAGAAAGGCCACAGAATCATCAGGGGACTCCTTAGGCAAGATACCCTTGGAGGCTTTAGTGGCTGTTAAATCTGCTGGTTCAGATTCTTTACCTTTCCCAAGGCGTGGGCAGTGTGGTGGTCTTTATTTATTAATTTCATATTTTACTTTTAAGGACTTGGAGTTGGAAAACCAAGATTTGAAAGATCGGATGAGAGAAGCGCAGGAGGAGCAAAGGATGTTGCTGGACAGAATCAGTGGGCTACAAATGCAGCTGAATGAGGTAAAGCAGGGCTTGGAATAACCAGACTTGAAAGCTGGAATAACCCCCTGATGCTGGCAGTAGGAGTAGAAAAAAAGCACATGGAATTAGGACGAGGACTTCATTCCTTTCCTGGGAATTACTGCCTTGTGTCTCACTTTCTGCTGCTGCAAAAGCCTTTGGTCTTGTGGGAATATTCAGGACTTGTAGTAATATTGAAACTGTGAGCAGACCTGTTGCAATGTCATTCCCTGATACCCACAAATGGGAGCAATAACATTCATGGCTCTGCCTCACAATGCAGCAGGAACCTCGGGGTGTCCTGGCGTGCTGCAATTTGGAGACTGAACCTCATCTGCCCAATTCAGTGTAGGTGGTGTGTGGCAGTGCTTTACCATCTGCTGATTTTCCAGCTGTTGTTGTAAGTGGAAGCAGAGAGAAAAAATCTTCAATTGGCAAGAAAACAAACCCAAAGTTCTCAATGGGAATTTCTCACCCAAATTTTTTTTAAAACCTTATTTTTTGTTATTGTTGTTGTTTGGGTTTTTTTTGTTGTTGTTGTTTTTTTTTTTTTTTAATAAAATCCCTCTCCTTAGAGCAGCAGAAAGAAAATAAAACCAGGATTTTTTTTGCTAGTTTTTTATTTGTGGGGGCTCATGTTTGTTTCTTTACTGAATTGTGCAGAGGTACATTTATGCAGTTCTTCCTAAATGCAGCACATGGATAGAAAGAATATTTCTTCTTGGAATCACTGCCTTGTCTGAGCTTCTTTCTGCAGTGTTGCCTTTATAAAACAAACTTCTTAATAGTCACTTTCCCAAATCAGCAAACTTCTTCTGAAGCTGTACTTTTCTGCCTCAGTAGTGTCTGCTTTAGTTAATTGAGGAGTGTTGCAGTTTCTAGGGACACTGCTGTGTCAGCCATCCCTAACTCCTGTTTAGCCTCTGGCAGGGGAGAGAAAACTGGATGGGGAGCATTAGGAACTGGGGTAGATTTCTCAGCTGTTGAACTGTGTACAAGCCCCTTAAACATCATTGAAAAAATGATTTTGGGGGGATTTTTTATTTTTACAGGAGCAAATGTTTGCAGATGATCTTGAGAATGAGGTACGATATGTCACCTTCAAGTGTAACAGGACTGGGAAATAGGGGAAGCAACTCTCTCATTTCAGTAATGTATTTACAACTATAGAGGAAATAAAAGCTACCTGAAAGTGCTAAATGGAGTATCTGCTGCTCTGTGTTAGTTTGTACAGCTGCACAGCATTTCTAGTACTACAGATAATATATGTAATTCCTGTGGCACCTTTAAAGCAAACTTAATATTATAATTATCTCTAGTGACTTTCAGCAATGCAAGACTAATAAATATGAATAAATTACAGAGCAGCAGATTATGTTGGTGCATATTCTTGACTCATTCTTCAAGACTCCACTTGTAGAGAAGCAGTCTTGTGGAAGAACTTCAACATAAAATTTTAGGGGTTCTTTCAGTGCTGATCTTGGTTGAAGTTCTCCCTAAACTCTTTAAAAAGTTGCTTGAGATCTTATAAATCTGTCTCTTCTTGTGGCTTTGGCTATTTGGCACTTCTTTCTTTTTCAGAAGGATGAGTTGAAGAAAATCCTCACTACCAAGGAGAAGCAGCAGGAGGAAAGCTTAAGGACTATTGAGGCTCTCAAAGCTAAACTCAAATATTATGAAGTACGTTCATGGGTTTGAAATGTGATAGAGCAACTGATATTTACAGCAGTAAATACTCAAACAGTTTAAATTGTTGAAAGTCTTCAGTGGTTGTCTCCCTGTAAGAGCTTTCCCTGCCCTTTAATCCCTAGTTTAACGTACACCAAAAATTTAAAACAAATTTTCGGCTCCATTTTGTGTTTGTTTGATTTTAGGGGGACTCTGCGGGGCCTGGAAGTAACTTTGGAAATAGTAAGTATAGTAAATTCTCAAAGCTTGCCATGCCTGGTGCAGTGTTAGAAATCACAGACAAAGGGGTTTTTTTTGTCATCTCTTCATATTGTTGGTCTTAAATCCAGCCAAGCATCGTGTCCCCTCCCTGAGCCCCGGGAGCAGAGTCAGCTGGACACGAGTGAGTTTGTGGGCGGGTGCCAGGGCGCTGGGATCAGTCTCACTCACAGGGACTGGCCTTGTGAAATGTGAACTGTGACTCTGCTGCATCTTCTAATAACGTGAAAAACAAGCTGAACAAGATCCCTGCTCCCTATGGAGCTCCCCTTTCCATCCCTCATACCTAAACCAGTGCTCCTGTCTGGCTCAGCACCAGGGAGCTGCTCAGTGGCAAGGCCTGAGCAGAGCAGGTTTGATTTCAAATCACAAGACCTCAGTTTACACTTCTGTCAGAAATAATTCCATTTCCACAAACTGGAGTCTTCTGCATCCAGCTTGATCACAGACCTGCCTTGCACTTGTGTAACTAAATGGCTCATGACAGATTAAATAACATTTTGAGAGTGGTTTGGCTGCCTTTCAGGAGGAATCATTTCTTTGGAGTGCAAGGAGATGCTTTTCCTTGGTGTGCTCATGTGCAGACCTGCAGCTGGGCTGAGGTGGCTTCCAGGACACTTCTGCAGAACAATTTACCCAGCCTGGTACAACAGTAGTTTTCCTAAGGTTTTCCTTTCCTTAGGAGGGCTTTGTCCAGACTTTTTATGTGGCTCAATTAAGGAGGAATTGTTTTAATACCAAGAACTTAAACACCGACCTTCAGCTTAGCATGGCCCTATGGAACAGACTGAAATTAGGAAGGAAAACTGTAGTTCTTGTGATTGTGTTACTGTTTTTAACCAGAACCTAAATGCCATTTGCTTTGAAAATCTAGGAAAGGAAGATTCAGTAGTTAAACAAGGCCAAGCATTTGTGGTGGAATCACAGGTAAGAAACTTTTTGCCAGAGGAGAGAATTCTGAGGTAGCAATGCTGGGAAAGCTGAATGTACTCCTAAATATATGTTTGTTGAGCATTGCTTCTGATCCCAAAATCTTCAGGCATCCTTGCTTTTCCATGTTTATTTTTAACTGCTGGTGCCCTCTAGAGTCCTGTCTGTGGCAGGGCTTTAAATACCAGGGAATTTGAGCGCTGAAGGGGCTGTAATGAGCTCTCTCAAACCTGGATCAACTGTCAGAGGGTAAAGTGCAATTGGGTTTTTCTCTACTTTAAATTTGGGTAATATTCAGAAGATCTCTTTTTCCTGCTGGCTATGTGACCATTTCCTCACAATTCTGTTTGGTAGCTTCCAACCTTCTAAAGCAACAATTCCAGTGTAAACAAGGCCCGTCAGACTCTTGGGGGTGGAACGAGATGGTCTTTAAGGTCCTTTCCAACCCAAGCCCCTCTAGAATTCCAAATAACTCTATTCCTCAGTCTTTTCAGCAAGAGGGTTCTGTTAACCATGGCATCCTCTGCTCTGATTCCTTATAAAATTATTTTCACGTACTTGAGGGATGGGGGGGAATCTCTCAATAAATTAAATTTGTTCAGGCAGATGAGTGATTAAATATGAATAGCATAGCAAGGGGAATGGAATATACCTGCATTTAATGTCAGTAGGGTCTGATGAGTTTAGATTTAGGTTTAGATGAGATATTGGGCAGAAATTCTTCCCTGGGAGGGAGGTGAGGCCCTGGCACAGGTTGCCCAGAGCAGCTGTGGCTGCCCCATCCCTGGAAGTGTCCAAGGCCAGGCTGGATGGGGCTTGGAGCAACCTGGGACAGTGGTGGGATGAGATGGGCTTTAATGTCCCTTCCAACCCAGACTTTTCTGGGGTCCTGTGATTGGGAAATACTAACATAGAGCTGTATTCAAGATTTTTACTGTTAGAAGCTGAAATGCCTGTTCTGTAATACAGGCAAGAATAATTTAGTGCAATTTTAAGGGAAAAGGAAATCTCTTGTACAAGTTTGGCTCAGATCAACTGGGATTTAAGACAGTTCTGTATGTGACAATTCACATATTAGAGTGTGATAATAATAAACAGATGAAAATGACTTTTCAAACTTGTAAACGTGTTTTTGTGCTGATTTCCCTGCAGTCCAGGTCCATGCTGAGGCCCCTGGAGCTGTCCCTGCCTATCCAATCACCCAGTTCCGAGAAGGAGACCTTAAAGAAAGAACTTGACAACCTGAGGAGCTGCTTTGGGGCAGCCAAGGAAGAAATCAGCAAACTGCAGAGGGAACTGTCTCTCAAGGCATCCGAATGTAAAGCTTTGGCATCAGAGTGTGAGAGAACCAAGGTGGAATCTGACGGACAGATAAAACAGCTGGAGGATGCTTTAAAAGATGTTCAGAAAAGGATGTTTGACTCTGAAGGCAAAGTTAAGCAGATGCAGAGCCACTTCCTGGCTCTGAAGGATCACCTGACGAACGAAGTGGCTTCAGGGAGCACCAAGGTGGCAGAGGAGCTCAAGGAGCAGCTGAAGGAAATGAAAACCAAGTATGAAGGGGCCTCTGCTGAAGTGGGGAAACTGAGGAACCAGATTAAGCAGAACGAATTGCTGGTGGAAGAATTCAAGAGGGATGAAGGAAGGCTGGTGGAGGAAAACAAGAGGTTGCAGAAGGAACTTGCTAAGTTGGAGATGGAGCGAGATAAAAGGGGCAGGAATGTCACGGAGTTGGAAGGGCAGCTCAAAGAAACAGCAGCCAAGTTGGCCCAGTCTGTGACTGCTGAGAGGTTTGAGAACATGAAGAGTTTGTTGTCAAACGAGGTGAATGAGAAAGCAAGGAAGTTATCAGAGGTGGAAGGGGAGCGGGAAAAACTGCAGGCAGAGATGGTGCTTTTGAAGAGGGAATGTGAGAGCCAGAAAGCTGCCCTGGCTCAGCATGTCAGGCCAGAGGAGCACGAGCACGTGAGGAGGGGGCTGGAGCACAGGAACCAGGAGCTTGGGAAGGCGATTTCTGAGGTATCACAGAAGAACGAGACTCTGCAGAAGGAACTTGAAAGATTGCAGGCTGATAACAAGATGCTGAAGCAGCAAGTCCAAGTGCTAAAAACTGAAATTAAAAGCCAGAATGTGCCTTTAAAAATTCATGAAGAATTGAAGAAAACAAACGATCAGGCTGTGGGGGACCTGACCAAAAAGCTGTTTGAAATAACCAAGAAATACAATGAAAGCAAAGCAGAAGCTGAAAAGTTGCTGGCAGAGAAGAACACCTTAAGTGAGAATATTGGCCACTTCCAAGCAGTGTATGTGTCTCCAGAGCAGCACAAAAAAGAAGTGGAAGCTTTAAAATCTAATGGGATTGAGCTTGAAAAGCAGCTTGTTGAGCTTCAGAAAAAGTATGATGATGAACAGGCAAAAGTGTGCAAACTGGTGTCTGAGAACACAGTCATAAGGGAGACCCTGAGGGACCAGTATGTGCTGGCTACGACACACGAGGAGGTTAAATCAGTCCTGAACAACACCCTGGAAAAGACCAACGGGGAGCTGTCAGACCTGAAGGGGAAAATTGGAGAGATAAAGCAGGAATTCCTGAAGGTAAACGAGGAAAATGGAGCTTTGAAAAACAAGGTGAAACTCTTAGAGAATCGGTTAAAAACGGAGTATATAAGTTTAAAGGATCACGAAAGTACAGTAAGTGCTCTAAATGAAAGTGTGCACGAACTGCAGGAGAGCAATGCTGCAGCTAGGGCCGAGTGCCAGAGGGGGCAAGAGGAAATTTCACAGTTGCACACAGAAATTGAGGCCCAAAAGAAGGAGCTGGACACAATTCAGGAGTGCATAAAGTCAAAATACGCCCCGGTTGCCTCCTTTAAGGACAGAGAGCAGAGCTTTGAAGCCACAGTGAAGGAATTAAGAGCGCAGTTGCAGGAACAGGAGCAGAAGAGCAGGGCAAGTGAGGAGGAAACCAAGAAGTTCAAGGAGGAGAATGAAAAGCTCAAAAATGGCTTTTTGTCCATCCAGAATGACTTGCAGCAGAATTACATCCTGGCTGAGAAATCCCACGAGATGGAGAAGATGTTTGCAAGCAGAATGGAGGAGCTGAACGAGCAGCTGAGAGGGTTGGTACGGAAATACACGGGGCAGGAGGAGGAGGCAGGGGAGCTGCAGGACAGGGCCAGGGAGCCCAGGGCTCTGCAGCCTCAGCACCTCTCGGGGGAGCACATGGAGGCCTTGAAGGAGGCTCTGGGTCACACCATGGAGGACCTGAAGGAAGCCCTCAGGAGCAAGAAGGAGTGTTACGAGCAAGAAATGCTAAAAGTAGGAGAGCTGCAGCAGGAACTGTCAGCTCTGAGGAAGTCCTCAATACCTCTGGTGGAACATACACAGATGAAGGAAATGCTGGAACGAGAAATCACAGCAGTCAAAGCCAGCTTGAAAGAAAAGGAGGGAGAAAACCAAGTGAAAAGCGAGGAAATGTTGAAGCTGCAGGCTGAGCTCCAGCTGAGTCAACAGGCCTTAACAGAGCTGGGGAGCAGGGAAGTGATTGACGTGGCAGAATACACCTCCATGAAGAGCACTCTGGAGGCCCAGATCAGCAGCATAGCTGAAGATCTGTCCAGCATGAGTAAGAAGTACGAGGAGGCGTGTGAGGAGGCTCTGCAGGCGAGGAGGAGCGAGCTGTCCCTGAAGGATGAGAAGGAGCTGCTCCAGCTGCGGAGCTGCAGCATCGAGCAGGAAATCAAAGACCAGAAGGAACGGTGTGATAAATCATTGACAACCATTATTGACTTGCAGAAGAGAATCCAGGAGTCTGCAAAGCAGGTGGAAGCCAAGGATAACAAGGTGGGATGTGGCAGTTAATGCTCCTGGTGCTCTCAGTTCAGCAGGGAGGAATCAGGCTGCAAATGCAGCTCCTGAGGTGTTCAAGCACGACCTTGTGCTGAGCATCAGGTACTCAGGGCTGGCCCAAATCAGATGAAATCCTGGGTTTGCATTATACTAAGTTTTTTTTAATCCCTCATATATTTTGGACATCGTGTATAGTATTTAAATTCTATTAAAGCTTCAGACTTTTGGGGTATCAGGTCGTTCTTCCATTGGAGCTGTGTTTGTGGGGCATCTCTGGCTTGCCTTCTGATGACTCACTGTTCCCTTTAGAAGTTAGACCTAGAATATCTTTAGCTACTCACTTTTTGGTTGCTCCTGTCGCTGGCTGACCTCCAGGGTCCCTACCTGACACATCTCAGTGCCAGGAAGCACAGTGTGACATGAAAATAAAGTCCTTTGTCTTAGTGAAGCAAGCTGGGACAAAGACTCCTCAATGCTTGCTGGTCTTCATCAGACTACCAGGAATATTAAACAACATTAGGTTTTGGTGAGACATCCTTAAATGAGGTGGTTTTTGTGCTCTTTTTAAAGATAACAGAGCTGCTCAACGACGTCGAGCGGTTAAAACAAGCCCTGAACGGGCTGTCTCAGCTCACGTACACTGGGATCCCCTCCAAGAGGCAGAACCAGCAGGTGGAAATGCTCCAGAACCAAGTGAAAACACTCCAGCAGCAGCTGGCTGTAAGTACTCACCCAAGGTGCTGTCTGATGTGCAGTAGCATTGCTTAATTCCTCGGATAAACAGGGACATCTGGCTGTGGCACTGGAGCAGGGGGTGGCTGCAGGCTGAGGCTTCACAACTACAGGATTCATTATTTTGGTTTTGGGTTTTTTTTTAATTCCCCTGAATTCTTGCTTCTCTCTAAAATTGTCTGCTTTCTTCTGCATTTTGATTTGCAACATTTGGGAGCTTTTCCAGATGAAAAGGACACAAACAATTTAGAGAGAATCTGCCTACAGATACTCTGCTCTAGTTCACACCAAGACCATTTCTGAATGCAAGCTCAGTTTTGACACCTTCTTGCAGAAACCCAACCATGTATTTTTTCTCACTTTGAAAGAGCGAGATGGTCCTTTCTTAATGGATTTTACTTGTGTTCCCTTGGCTGCAAACCCTGAAGTGTTCCTTACCATGGAGTGCCACCAGTGAGGGGGAACACGTCCTGCTGAGTGCTGGGATTTGGTACACGTGCAGGTTTTTGGCCCCTGTGACTTCAGTAGAGCTCATAATTAAAGCTCTGAGTGTGACCAAAGTTAGTTATCCTACTTGTGTACAGACTTACAAACACATCTTTAATATTGTTTGCAGGGTTGACCCTTTATAAGGCAAAGAGTTCTTGAATTGGGTGGTTTTAGACAAGTAGCTGGTGATGAAACAAGTGTGCAGGGCCAGGGGTTGGACTTTGATGGTCCCAGTGGGTCCCTTCCAACCTGGGAGATTCTGTGATCTCAGCCCCCAGGCTGGCTCTGGCAACCTTTCAGCAAAATTGCTTTACTGCAAGTAAGGAGGGAAAAAAAAAAAAGCAAAGGTTTTTTTTCTTGGTTCATGGAGGGGATATAACTTTAACCTTGAAATTCAGCTTTGGCTGGTCTGTTAGGGCACAAACCCAAGCTGGAGATGGGCAAGAGCAGATGGTAAATGTCTGATTTCACCTCTCCCTGTCGTTCCCAGGATGCCAAAAGGCAGCACCAGGAGGTGGTTGCGGTTTATCGGACGCACCTTCTCAGTGCTGTGCAGGTAGGACTGTCCCTGCTCAGTGTTCTGCTCTGCTGCCTCAGCAGCAGTGGGAGGTTCCTGGGCCGTGTTTCTATTTTTGACTGAATGTTTCCCTCTCCAGGGTCACATGGATGAGGATGTCCAGGCTGCCTTGCTCCAGATCATCCGGATGAGACAGGGGCTGGTTTGCTGACCTGCTGTGGCTGTGGGAGTGAGAACCTTCACGAGATTTATATGATGGTGATGATATAGCTGCAATTAGAACCTCCACATACGAAACAACTTCCAAAGCTGAAGCATTTTCTTCTGGTAAAACACTAAAACAGGGCTCCATTTCAGGCCCTCCAGACACCTTTTTCATTAATGAATAAAAGATGTAGAGCATCTTTTAGAACTGGTGTCAAACTGACTGTCAAAATGATGACATAGTAGCTAAATTATTTTAATGTCTGATTGACCCTTACTAGAGCAAGGCCTATACCCAGAGCCTCCAGTTTATCCTCTGACTTGAACTCTTGTGGTGTGGTTAAAAATAAACTGTTCACAGGAGTGTGGCTGAGTATTGGGGCTGTATCTCCTTCAGTGATTAAGAGAAAGTGGCTAATTGGTCACATTAGCTGACCAGGGTGTGCTGTGACACAAAGTCAGCTGCAGAGGTGGATAAAAGGTGTTCAGGTGTCTGTTGTAACTTGGCTGGCCAAGTTACAGCCTTTATTTAATATATAAGCTTAAGATTTGGTGCCTTTGCTTTTCACAAGACTTAAAAATCAGATTTTTCCATCAGAACACTAACAGTCCCCTTCCCCCCTCCCCCAAAATCTTTCCTGAATGCTTTAGTGCTGATTCCTGCAGGCTGGATGAGTGGAACTGGAGTGTCCTGGTTTGTGGAACAGCATTTTGATTCCAGTGCCATAGTCCTGCTGCTGGATAATTTCATTCTTCATTAGGCCTGGGGGGTGTAGACTGAGCAGCTCATTAAGCTGCACAGCAGTTCAGGTATTGGATTTTCAAACACCAGCTCCTGGAATTTTAAGGTGTAAATTATGTGCTATAATCTTATTTATGGGGGAAGATGCCAATAGTGAGGATTAATGAAAGGAGAATTTTTAATTGCTTGGAATCTACCCATTAAACAAGGCTTCATTTTTAACTGAAGGATGGTGCTTCCACTAGGAAGTTTAATGAAAGAAAACATGAAATTCAGGACTTGTTTGAAGGAAGTAATTGAAAAATGAGCCTGGTAATGAATGGGGCTGTTTTAATTGAGCAAAGTCTGTGCTGACCTCAGCCCACTTGCTTAAAGCATTTGCTGATAACTACCAAGTGGGAATCTGGCAACCTGAGCAGAGAAGACACTTCCTCTCCCATAGTCCTCAAAAATAAGGACTGAAGTCAGAGTGCAGAGTTCTCTGCTTGGTTTTAACTGGGCTCCCCAACCAGCTGCACCTCCCAGGCCTCCCTTTTTTATAGTGGTATTATGGTTCTTCCCTTTTTTTATCCCTTTTTTGGGCAGAGTCTTGTAGAATTGAAGAGGCAACTGCCACGTGGAGGCTCCAGACAGTGAGGGATGTGCAGGGCAGTTTTTATTCTAGAAATACACTTAATATATTTACTAAATATGTGTCTGTAGTTGAACAGATCTGCTGCTGCTTTCCTTTAATTTCTTAGAGGACTATTACAGAAAACATCTCAGTATATGGATGTTACTTTTTAGCCAAACTCTTTTGTGATTGCATTACTTGAAACCTTTTGGGGAGGATTTGTTTTGTTATACTAACTCTGGCATATTTTGATATTGTATGGTTCCTTAGCCAGGGAGTTCTCTGTAAGTTTTTCTTAGTCTCTCCCATTTTACATCATCAATAAATTGGTTTCTTCTTTTTTTTTTTGGTATCTTAGTGGTCAATTCTCTTAAAGGTAAAGAAGTAGAAGTAGTTTGGCAAAGCAGTGTGGGTATGAAGGGTGTTGAACTGGCCTGGATGGTCTCAAATACCAGGTAACCCCTTGGGGTTTAAATTCTGGTGGGGTTATTGTGCTTTTCTGTCTGTTTGCAGAGTGAGTTTGGTAAAATTTTGGTGGTGTTGGTCAAGACCCAGAACTTTCTCAAATTAATTCTTCAGGGTGAATCCACTCTGCTCACTTCTACACCAAACAGGGCAAGTTGTCTGTCAGTTGTTAGAATTGGGGGTGAACCAGAGAAGTTCTGCTACTGCTTTTAGGGAAAGAATATTCACTTAACTTACCCTGCTGCTGGTTCCATGCTGAGCCATCTCTGCAAATAATTTCTTGGCATCTCCAGAGTCTGTTCACTTGGTGTGAGCTGAAAGGGAAGGGCTGTAACTTCACCATCAGCTGAATTCAGTTCTGGGATATTTGGATTATTTCATCCATTCTCTCTTCCCAGCCAGGAAGAAAGTCCTACTTTAGAAATAAATCCAAGCTAAAGTGTCACAGAAGTGAGAAACTAAAGGTGAATTTCCTTGGGAATGCTGCAGTTCACTATTTCAGGTGATACCTGGTAGCTCAGGTGTGTTTCCTTGGTGTGGCTGGTACTGGAAAATCAGTCCCTCAGAGAGCAAACTGAGTGTTTTGGGCTTTAACAGGTGTGGGTTGTCTAAATCTTGTACAAGTGGGGATGTCTCCAGGCTCAGAGAGGAACAAGTCCCTTGGCAATGCTGAATAAAAATCTGGGGGTCGATGGACTCCTGAAGGGGCAGGTAAAACCTGGGCTGTGGCAGTGACATTCCCATGGCAGGGATGATCCATGTGTCTGGAAGAGTCACCCAGGAGGTGTCCCCTCCCTGGGGAAGGAAGCTTTCCATTTCCATGGACAACAGTGCTGAGGAATGAAAGGAAGAAAGGGGAGGGCAGCAAAATGTCAAATATAAAAGAAATGCACCTGGGAGGCCTCCCAGGGTGTTTGGGATCTGTCCCATGGAACAGCAGAGCAACATTCCCGAGGTAATGGGGCCTAGAACTGATTGCTGGCACAGTGTTCTGTTATGTAACAGCACTTTTTAAAGGGAATTTTGACTTCCTTTCTTGTTTTGGGTAGCTGACTTGGAAGTGCCTCTGAGTGTGGAAAGTTGGAGTTTACTGCTTTTGTCATCTCGTGCTTGTGTTGCTCTGCCAAGGCAGAAAATTACCTTGGAATAGAAAAACCACACACGTAATTGTCCCAGCCATTAGATCAGATGGGTTTTACATGAAGTGAAAAAGATGTTGAGCATTTAAGGGCCATTAAACTGTGCAGGTTTTTATTGGTGGGCTCACAGCCTTCAAAGCAGCACGATGCTGAGAGGAATATTTATTTTTACACTTGCAGAGTAGGGGGAGGGAATACATTGTAAAGGAAAATAGGAGAGGAAAATGTGCTGCTTTTCCACTTGGTGAACAGCTAGTTTTATTTCATAATAATTAGTTTTACACTTCATTAAATGTTGGGGGTTTTGCTTATATACTTTTAGAATACAGTGGAAAAGACCTCAAAAATTCTCAGCAGGGCATCAAGGTAGAGTTTTATAATCTAAGGGGGAATTTCAGAGTAAGGTGACATCTTTCCAAGGAGGATCCAGGAGTGGGATAAGAATTATTTGGGGTACAGAGACGCTTCTATTTGGTCTTTTCTCCTCACACAACTTGCTGGAGTTTAGGTCTTATGAGGTGTTGACTTCTGTAGCAATGGCCAAACTTAAAAATGGTGAGTAGAAAGGGAGTAAAGTTGTAGTGGGGTCTGGTCATGACAGACTTGGACAAGGGACTTGTTGTCTTCAGGCAGCTCTGGGGGTTGAGAAATAGCAATATTTGTGCCTTGGGTTTTAAAATATTGTCTATAAACATCCCAGCTCTGAAAAAGGGGGAAATTTGCAAGTTCAACCTGCAAATTCCTCTGAAAGAAGCCGAGAAGGAACCTCTGAGGGAAGCAAGGATGGGAGGGGGGAAGTAGATGATTTTTTGTCAATGAGAAATTCAGTAAGAAAAAGTAAGAATTGATAAAGTGTAGCTGATACTGCAAGACCTTTAAATGCTGATTTTCCAGGAGCCAGGAATTCCAGCATGGACTGCAGCAGGGCCTGGATTTCCCAGTGGTGACATCCACGTTGTCTTTGCCTGGAAGGGATGACCTTGTCTCCTCTGGGGAGCCCTGGGCTGTTGGCAGCTTGTTCTGAGCTGGAGCTCCACAGAGCTGTCAAATCCCCATAAATGCAGATAAAAGACAGCTCAGTGAGCTCAGCTCTCCAGGCTGACACTCTCAAGCTGTTGGAGGTTTTATTTTGGAGGTGCTGTGCTGAAATCTTCCACACAGACACAGAGTGGGTGTGAGGCACTCGGAAAACACGGGACCTCTGGTGTTCCTGCGTATTTTTGACAAGAAGTCGAGCAGAAATAGGATAACCCTGTTCCTGGTGTCTCCTGCAGCCCCAGGCAGTGAAGTCTCTCACATCCTACTCTTGCTAAAAGGTGAAAAACCAAAAAGAGATCAGTGGGCATTTAAGTGGTGCCACACTGGGATAAGAGGGAGTTCTTTGGCAAAAGCAAAACCTTGCAGGAGGTTAAGGAGAGGGAGAGCAGGGCCTGAATAAAGGGTGACAGGATTCTCCTGGGTTTTCAGCCTTTCTTGGGGAGAGGGAAAGAGGTCCAAAAATATATTAATTTGGGCAGCTTTGATGAATTCTGACAGTCTGCTGTTTTTCTGCTCTCCTGAATGAGGACATAAAAAGGTCTGGGGAGGGTGGTGCAGCTCCCCCATGCCTGGAGAGGGCTCTGGAGATTCCCTGGCTTGTATCCACAGGGAAAAGGCTGCTGGTCCTTATAAAAGGGGGAATAATTTGCTACAGTCTGTGGTGTCCAGAGATTGCCCAGAGAAGCTGTGGCTGCCCCATCCCTGGAAGTGCAGCATTCACTGTGCTCCCAGCTGGAACTGGGGCTTTCCAAGGTCAAAGTGGGATTATTTAAACCCACCAGCCCCTACCCCTCATCCCCCCCAGCCTGGCTGATGCCTTGTGGCCTCTGATGGAGCTTGTGATTTAAAAACTTCCCCGGTCACCTTTGCAGTATCTCAGATGCAATGGATGAGGAATCCAGGGACACATTTGGAAGTAAATTACGTGGAACAAATAAACCAATCTGTTTCTAAAGTGCTCCTGTGCCTTTGAAAACACCGACACTGACTGTCTGCTGGGGTGTTTAAGGGTATTTTTATTTATTCTAATTGAGTTGTTGCTTTTTTTTTTTTTTTTAAGGTCCGCTGAACAAAACCCACTCCAGTGCTGTGGGATCTGAGGGGAGAGTCTGTTCTTGATCCCTCATGGCTGCAGTGGCAAGCAAGGAAAAGTCTCCTAAGAGCCACTTTGGGCAGTTGTCCCTTTGCTCCAAGCCCCATCCAACCTGGTCCTGAGAAATTCCAGGGATCCAGGGGCAGCCACAGCTTCTCTGGGCAACCTGTGCCAGGGCCTCCCCCCCCTCACAGCCAAGAATTCCTTCCCAATCTCCCATCTGTCCCTGCCCTCTGGCAGTGGGAAGCCATTCCCTGTGTCCTGTCCCTCCAGCCCTTGTCCCCAGTCCCTCTCCAGCTCTCCTGGAGTCCCTTCAGGCCCTGCAAGGGGCTCTCAGGTCTCCCTGGAGCTTTCTCTCCTCCAGGCTGAGCAGCTGTACCTGTTTGTCCTGGTGTCCCTTGTCCCTGGCTCCTGGGCTGAGCAGAGCTCAGTGTTCCAGGTGTTCCTGGCATTAGCAGTGTACCTGTGCCATTGGATCACCCAGCTTTGCCTCTGGTGTGATCCCACCCTCTCTGCCGGAGCAGCAGGAACGGGCTGTTCCTGTGCCAGCTGTGGGAGCAGCTGTGGGCCCTGCCCTGGCACCCCCTTGGCTGGAGCAGGGTGAGGACAGAGGTTACCTGCCCTGGCACTGAGCCTGCAGGGCAGTGCTGATGTGCCCACACTTGTGGAATGTGTTTGAGCTGGCTCAGGGAGTTTACACTGGATCTGCACTTCTGGGCTGCGCTGGGAGCGTTGCCACCCTGGGTCAGACACCTCAGGGCTGGAAGGTGAGTTAAATGCTTCACAGAGGGTCTCCAGTGATGTCCATCTCTGGCTGTGGAGTTGCAGAGCTGGTTTGTTTCTGTTCCCAGAGATTTGGAGGTGAGGTTTCTCCTGTGCAGGTTTGGGTTTGGCCACAGGGTTATTTGGTGATAGTTGTCCCCACATCTGTTCTGGGGCCCGGAGGGGCTGGGAGAGAGGGGAGGAAGGTTGTATGGATTTCTGGGCAAGATAAAGAACTAGAAAGGGCTAAACCTGGCCTAGCAAAGCTGCTCCTTCAGCCAGTGCCTGCTGGACTGTAGTGTGGAAAAGGCCCCTGCCTTGTCACATCCGAGTTCCCGTCAGTTGTGTCCCTGGAAGAGGCAGATTTCCCCTGGTGGTTTAAACGCCTTTAATTGCTGAGTGCTCACCCAGCTGCTGCCTGGGGCTCTGCAGAGCTGCTGCTCTGCCTGTGGCTGCAGCCTCCCCTGCCAGCTGACTGCCCTAATTGCTGGGATTCACAGGTCCTGAACTGCAGAACAAGTGCAGAGGAGGGAACCAGCCCTGGCTCTGCCTCCTGCAGAACGCTCCCAGGAATGTGCTTAGCTGTGTGTTCCCAGCTCAGGCAGGACATTCAAGGTTCTGCTGGAACAAGGATGCCCAGGAGAGGTTAAAACTCTGCAGGTGGATTTTCCTTGGGCTACAGGAAAAGGTGTGACGTGACCTGTTCAGCCAGGGGCCTTCTCAGGGCACTTAGTGCTCCACAGGGAACGGGGCAGGGTTAGATGGGACAGGGGGAGGGAATTGTTCCCTGTGAGGGGGGAGAGGTCCTGGCACAGGGTGCCCAGAGAAGCTGTGGCTGCCCCTGGATCCCTGCAAGTGTCCCAGGCCAGGTTGGACAGGGCTTGGAGCAACCTGGTGGATCTGTCTATCTAATGACCTGTCTCCATCTTCCTGATATCCAAACTCAACCTCCTCTCCTTCAGCTTATCTCCTATCATTCCAGGCACTTGTGGGCATGTTGTGCATAAAGGTGGCACAAAAGGCATAAAAGTGATTTTATTTAAAAATCCTTTTTTTAATCATCAGAACACCTGGATCCTGGAACCTGCCTTGGAATCTGAGGAGCAGCAGCCTGTTCCCTGCTGCCTGCCAGCAGCAGCCTCTCCACCCCCAGCAATAACTACAATAACCACGTCACGTTGTTCAACAAGCCACAGAAAATAATATTTTAACCCAGCCTTGCTCCCCCCTGTCTCCCTCCCACCCCCGTGGTTTGTTGGTTCCCTCAGTAGCTCCCCATGCCATGTTCAGTCCTGATTGGAAACACCAGCCACGGCTTCATTACAAGCTCCGTGGCTTCCCCTGCACTTAACATACCGTACAAATTGTTTGCTCAACTCTGGCATCTTGCCTCCGAGGAATTTGTGTCATTTGAAGGTTTCAGTGAGCTATTTGAGCCCTCACAACTGTAAATAAGAGGCTGTTAGCTTCGGAGAGAGCTGCTGGCTGGCATTTCAAGCCTCTCCGAGGGCTCACACCGTGTTGGAATCCCTGTCACGCTCCTGGAACCGAGCGCTGCTAAAGAAACCCCAAAACTCTGCCCTGGGAAAACTCATTTATAGAAATAAGTGAAATGAATCGACGTTTTCAGCCACATGTTCCTTATTTTGGTTTTATTGCTTTAACATGTCTCCCCTGGAACACGTTCCCCGGGAGGCTCCCGGTGCCAGCTGCACACCTGGCTCGGGCTGGGGAGAACCAGGGCCTGGCCTTTCATCTTCCCTGCTCTCTGTTGGGATTGGAACCACAGCTTGGCCCCAGATCAGACACAGGGGGAGTGAAAACCATCCTCGGAGCTGGTTCCTGGAGGAAGCCTTGGAGGGTTGTGTGTGTGGGGGGGTGTTGGGGGTTGGTTTTTTTTCCTTTTGGAGCTGTTGTATCAAGTTTTTATGTCCTGGCAGAGGCAGGAAACCATCGTGTACAATATGGCAACCAGAGCTCCCTGGCAGCCCGGCCAAGGGCTGTAAATTATGGCTTTAATTTCTTGCTTTATGGGTTCTTGTTGACTGCAGATCAATAGGAAAAAGGTGCATGGAGCCACCTCTTTTAATTAAAAGGCTGCTGTGATTAGGCTGCAGTGAGGGATGGGGAGGAGTGTGAAAAGGATGTGCCTGGAAGCAGCTGCTGGGTCCCAGTGTGGGGTGTTGGGTTCCTCTTCCCTGGGTTTGCTGCTCTTGTTTTCCAGAGGCCAAGTTCCTTGAGGAGAATCCCACCTTGTAGAATCAGAGAATCTCCTGAGCTGGAAGGGACCCCCAAGGATCATCCAGTCCAACCCCTGGCCCTGCACAGACACCCCAACAATCCCCCCCCCGTCCCTCAGAGTGTTGTCCAAACCCTCCTGGAGCTCTGGCAGCCTTGGGGCTGTGACCCCTGCCCTGGGGAGCCTGGGCAGTGCCAACCACCCTCTGGCAGTGCAGCCAGAGCTGCCTGAACCTCCTCCTGCCTGCTCTGTATTTGCATCCTCACATCCTGAGCCAGCAGACCTTGTTTTCCATGGAACAAAAAGAAAAAAAAACCAGCCAGTGTATTTCAGTGGAGTCTTATTTAAAATAACTCAAATTCCATTTCACCCCAAACTTCCCCAGGTCAGGATTTTGCCTCTAACAGGTGCAGCAATATTTTTCTTTCTGAAGAATTTCCAGAGCAAATCTCGCATCTGCACCAGAGCTCATCTTTTCCTGCTCGTCGCCCTCCGACACGGCCGTAATTAAATGCAGATCCCAAACCCCAAGCCCAGTTTGTGTCCCATAATTCTTGGGAGAACGACCCATCGCGTGATGCTTCGTTTGAAGTCTTAGTTAACCTTTAATCATTTGATGCTGAGTCTGGCTTTGATTTTGCTGCAGGGGAAAAGAAAAATAAAAAAAAGGATATTTTGCAAAATCTTCAGGAAGGAAATGTGCCAGTCCTGTGGCATCTCTCATCGTGCTGGGAATGCTGTGCTTGGAATCTCATTGGTGGTGATGTCTGTGGAATGAAGGGTTTTTCCATTCCTGTGCTTGGGTTCTTTTTCTTCTAAGACTGGTATCCAGCATCAGTGCTGCTACAACTAATTAATGGATTAATTAACGTGTGGTGGAGACCCCGGATGAGCAGGATGGCTCGATGTGGATCTCAGGTATGGAATTTCCTCAGTGCTAAGCTATGCTGAGTAGATACCTGAGGAACCACTTCCAGGTGTTGAGAGGGGCAGAACTAGAGTTGTTAAACCTTCAGCACATTCCAGGATCAAAGCGGAGCCAAGAGCTGTGCAGCGCCTGCCTGTGTTTGTCTTTCCCAGTGGGAGGTGCTGGCTCTGAGATAAGCCAGCCCCGTGCCAAGGAGGCAGGGAAGAATTCCCTGCTCCCACCCGGAGCATGGAATGGGAGCTGG
This sequence comes from Pachyramphus minor, assembly GCA_013397135.1. Classification (NCBI taxonomy): domain Eukaryota; kingdom Metazoa; phylum Chordata; class Aves; order Passeriformes; family Tyrannidae; genus Pachyramphus; species Pachyramphus minor. The sequence continues at coordinate 491,788 of VYXB01003807.1, forward strand.
CCCTGGCGCCCGCCCAGGTGCCTGTGAAGGATCTGCCCGCACGGGTCGGGATCGGGGCCGGGAGCTGCTCCCTGTGTGTGCAGGGAGGGCAGGGAGCCCGGTGCCCTGGATCACACCTGACCCACCTCTGCAGCAAACCAGGCCCTGCAGCACTTCCGACCTCCTGAACTCTCCAGCCCCGTGCTGGCACTTGCCTTTCACCACAATTCCTTCCCCAGAACTCTCACAGCTGTTTCCTTCTCCAAAGAATGAGAAACAAACTCTCCGAGCTCAGGCCAAAACCTGATCTCTGCAGTAAGTGGCTTGTCAGCAGGGGCTGTGACAGCAGAGGGTGTGAGTGAAGGGAAGGTGCTTCCCACGTGCTCCCATGTGCCTCCAGCTGGCGCTGGAATGCTCATCCCTTCTCCATGGGATGAAGAGGCTGGGCCTGCATCTGCCACGGAGCAGGTGAACCTGCCAGGCTGGGGGAACGTGCAGTGGGCTTGGGGACTCCTGGATGTGCTCAGATCCAGGTGTTGCCCATGGGCTTGGCCATGGGATGTGCAGCTGGAGGAAAGCTCCATGGGAGGGCTACCTGGGCTTGTTCTCCCCAAAATGTTCTCTTCCTTCCTTTCTTCTGCTTGGCCTTTCGTTTGCAGCTTGGACATGAGAATAGAGAGTGGTGTTGGGAGGGGAAAATCCCCTACTGGGCTTGATCTGGGAATGGAGGCTCTGTCAGCAGGTACCGTCCCCCCTCCCGGCACCAACTGCACCTCCTGGGACATCTTTCAGCCCTGACTTACAAACCCTGTCGTGGGCAGGTTTTGTCCTGTGAACGCTCCTGCTGAACCCTGGTGGGAGCTGGGCACGTGCCCAGGAGTGTGTGTAGGAGCCCCACAAGTTTATTTACCCCATGCTGAGAGATCTGCAGGGTCCATCCTGGTTCTCTGCCCCAGAGGACTGTGTGGGGGAAGCTGGGGGAGAGGTTTTTGGACTGCCTGAGGCAGGGTTTGGTTTGTCCCCATGTCTCTCCTGGCTCTGTCTCCGCCTGGGCATTGATGATAAAACCCGCTGGAGATCTGTGGAGTGCTGGATGTGATGGAATTGGGGCTGGCTGAGGCTGAGGGAGAGCTCTCTGCTGACAGCCCCGAGCTGCCCTTTCCAGAGATGCTCTCACTGGTTCCCTTTGCCTCCCTGAACGAGCCCGGGGGGTTCGCACGGGAGTAGGACAAACAATTGCTCGGGGACTGCTGGGCTGGGGGATCAGCCCCGCTGCTCTTCTGGGCTTAAACACACGGTCTGAAGGTCCTTCTGCTTCCCCTGCGTGGTTCGGCTGTTCCTTCGGGAGGGAATTGTGCTGCCGATGGCGCTGCCACCTCCAGATGGTGCCAGAGACAGGGACAAGAGCGCGGGATGTGCAGCGGAGCTGCTGCCCCAGCCCTGCTTTGGGGGAGCACGGGGACAATCCGGAGGTAACTCTGGAAAATGAGCGGAAATGGAGAAGAAATCTGCACCGAGAGTGCAGAACTGCACTGAACTTCCTAAAGTTCAGGGAAAGCTGTTACAAAACTGCTTTAGGTGGCTGAGGATATTACCTGCAGCAGGAGGAGCACTGAAAACAGCACTAAGATGTGGACAAGGTCCCCCACTTCATATGAAAATTCTTTCTATCTTCATCACTGTGCATTGTGTCTGTTCCAGCAGCAGGGAGCTCTGATCCTGGACCTTGTCCATGCGGAGGGGGATGATGGATGCAATGGAAGCACCGAGGTTTGCTCTGCAGTGCCCTGTGAAGGAGAATATCTCAAGGAGCTGCACCTCCACCATCAGTCTCAGGTGCCAGAGGTTTCATGTCAGATCCCTTATCCATCCTGTCTCTGTTTAGGTTGGACCAGATGACCCCTCTGGTGGTCCCTTCCACCCTTAATCATTCTGTGTTTCTGTGTTTTGGCTGCTCCATGAGCATCTCCCCTGGTTCTGAATATCCTTGGAGACACTGCTATTAATCTCTCAATCTCAGTGTTCTACACAGTTTAAAAATCCATAAGGACAGTCAGGCAGGCTGTTGAATTATTCTTTCATGGAGAAAACAAGGCTGTCTGGAGAGCAGCAGTGGATCTGCCATGGTTCACAGCTATCACAGGGCTGCAACACTTGATCTCTTCATTTCCAGAGATGTCACACTGACTGTTTGTTTTCCTGTTACAAGCAGTTGTGGCTGGTGAGAACTGGGGTCAGCTACAGGTTCTGATAAAAGAAATCCCTGGTCCCTCCTGCTGCTTCCAGAACAGGCCTGGAGTAAGGGCTCTGTTCATACTGGAACCAGTGGACCTGCTCAGCTGAGCACAGTTAGGGAAGTGATAATTGGAATTTTTAATTGTAATTGTGGGGATGCATTTTTCTCTTCTGAAAGAGGTGAAGCCTCCTGCCGTGTCCCCCAAGCCCAGGAGCTCTTCCTGCTGCTGAGCAGGAGCAGCATCTTTGGAGGCAGAGGGGCCCAAGTGGCTGCTGCTCGTGGCACTGGGGAACTGGTAGAACCCAACCAGCCTTTGTGGACGTGCACTCCTGAGAGAAAACACCTTCCTACCCCATAACATGTGTCCACCATGCTGGTGGCGGGTCCTGCCACGTGTGAGAGGGGTGGTACAGACAGGGACTGACCCTCCTGTGCCTTTGCAGCAGCCAGGGGATGGAATTCATTTCCTGTGGCCCGTCCAGCTGGCTCCCCAACGGGGCAGCTCGCAGGGATGGCGCTTCCCTGCTCCACTGTGGGTTCTGTTTCTGCAGAGGTGATAACTTTACAGAGGAGACTAATGACCACATGTTGCTGGGGCACTGCTGGGAGCCCATCTGGACCTGCCCTGCCTCTCTGGGAACAGCTGGTGAGCAAAGGCAGCAGAGGGAGCTGCCCCAGCAGAAGTGGAGGACGTTGACCCCTTTCCTCCCTGACAGGGCTGTTAGCTTTTTAGGATCAAAGCTTTTCACATTTGGTCCCTATACTTGAAGAAGCTCAAGTGTTTCCAGTGCAGACATTAGTGATTCTGGCTCTGCTCCCTGCCACCAGCCCCGGCTCTGCTTTGCGAGCCTTCTCCTTGAAACTGGAGTTTACAAAAATAAAACCTAGATTAAAGCCAGTGCAGCTGCCCTGAGGTTTAAATCGATGCTGGTATGATGTGTTGCCAAAGAGAGAATTACTCAGGAGTGTGGATTAGAGCTGTTTGTCTCCAGGAAGACCTGGTCTTCAAAGCCAGGGAATTTTCCCAGCTCTAGCTGGTGCATCTCCAGACACGAGGCTCTGGTGCCCTGCTCTGTGGGCACCAGCCCATCAGCTATCTCATTTTTATCTCAGCTTCTTCATCTCCTTTCTTCTTCTTCATCTCTTTTCTTCCTGTCTGGTTTGGTATTCTCCCATGCTCCTACTTTGGCTGGAATTTGCTGGCCAGGGCTGCCCTCCAGCCTTCCCCGTGCTGCCTCTCACCAGCTGTAAAAACTTCAAGGCTTTAAAAAATATTTTTCTTCCTGTTGGGAGAGAGGTTCCATTTTTTTGTTGTGTTTGCTTGTTCTAAACAACCCACGCTCCTGCAGCACTGCTGAGGGTCCACATGCTCAGGGAAGGTTTAGAAACTCCAGTTTTTGGCCTCTGCTGGGTCTGAGCTCTTGCAGGACTGTCTGTGCCATGTGGCAGTGTCCCAGAGCAGCAGGACAGGGCTGCTGTGCCAGGCTGCTCGTGGGGATGGATGAGGGATCAGGAGGGCAGAGGGCTCAGGGTAAGGCTGGTGTTCAGCAAAGCACTTGAGGGAAGTTTTCCTTCCCCCCAGAGCCCAACAGTGCCCTGTAAACAGCCCTGGCCTCACAGTCCACAGCAGGCCCTGCCTGTCCCATGGTGAAGGCAGGTGATGCTGGACTCCCAGAGATCCCTGAATTCCTGTGCTCCATGGATCCTGCTGTCCTGCTCTCCTTGTGCCAGCACCTGGGGGACTTCAGCTTTGGCCAGAGATGGGTCTGATGAGATTGTGAGTCCTGACCTGGCTCCAAATATCAGCTCCCTGTAATTACCAGGGGGATACCCTGCCTGGAATTGGGATGGGAATGTCCAAGGAACCATCTGACCCTGTGCAGGAGGGAAGGCAGAGCAGGGAGGGTCACAGGACTTGTAGAAGTGATGTGTGAGTGACTCTGCCCAGGGTCACCTGTCCCCTGCTAGGCCTTGTCCTGTCACAGGTGTGACCCCAAACCTTGGGCTGGGAGTGAAGAGCAAAGGGATGAACTTCCCAGCTTTGCAGGTGCTCAGCCCTGGCTTTGCTGTGATTGCTGCCTTTGAAGGGAGCTGAGCCTTCCCCAGGTGGGTTTGGGGCAAGCTTGGGCTGTGGCTCAGCAAGGCTGATGTGAATTGTTCTCCACCCCTCGAAACACCTGCATATTCCTGGGGGTTTGTGCCTAAAACACATTAGAGGAAGGGGAGGCAGATGAACCCAGGGAGCTCTGGACAGTGCATCCCATCTGCAGGTCACATGGAACTGGAGCCACTGGACAGAAGCTGAAATGTGTGTGATGGGAAGGAGCTGCTCCGGGCTGGCTGCAGGGAATGGTGGGGAGGAAGGTGCTGGGGAACACTCTGGAGTGTTTCTGGAGAAGGAATGATTGAGGCAGCGGTGGATGTTTTGATGGATTCAGGCTTTAGTTATTAATGTTCCATTTCTGGCTGGTTTGTCCATCTCCTTAACAAGGTCATGGCTGTAAAACAAAAATAGCATCCACGAGGGATCTCAACCTCCCCTATGAAACCTCCTTAAAAAAAATGCAGTCTGGATCTTTAAAACTAAAAATGCAGCCTGGCACAGGGGAAGGGTGAGCCACCAGAGCCCCCTCTGAATAGCAAATTTTTTCCAACAAATAAGGACCTGCTTCTTTATGTGTTGAGACCCCAGGATGGTTTAATTTCTGTGTCAGTGCTAATTGATTGGAAGCAACAATTTTGCCAGACAAAGCTGTAAATTAGTTTCAAATGGGGGAACCAGGCCACCCACTGCCCAACTATCGTATTGCAGTAACAACATTAAACATGGAGCAAACCATAACCCAGGGAAGGAAAACCCAAGTGAAACCAGATTTCCACTCATTCCCTTTCCCCAGGAAAGTGGAACCAGATGGTTTGTGGCTTTGATAATAAGTGAGGCTGATTCTTTCAGATACAGCTTAGGCTAAGTATCACACAAAGGGATGGGCTGAGAAGCAAAACCTCACAGGCCCGAGCTGTGCCTCCGGAGACCATCGGCATGTAAAGCCCTCCCAACGAAAACATTACAGAAGATTGTCTGGCTAATTGCAGCCGAGCCTCTCTTGCTGGGACGGCCCCTCTCATCGCCTCCTGCGAAATAGCAGCGCCACTCCCACCGCTCTCAGCCGCGGCTGCGAATCCCTCGCTGGCTGCTCGGGGCAGCGCTGCCCGCCCTGCCCGGGAGCCGGGGCTGCGTGTGGGCACAGGGAGTGATGCTCCCCCGAGCCAGCCGGGGGGTCCCGGACCCTGCACCCGCCTCTGCAGCCAGACTTCGGGACTGGCCCAGGATCACGGGATCGTTTGGGTTGGAAAAGCCCTCCCAGCCCATGGATCCCCCCTGTGCCCCATCCCCACCTTGTCCCCAGCCCAGAGCACTGAGTGCCACATCCAGGCCTTCCTTGGGCACCTCCAGGGCTGGGGACTCCAAACCTCCCTGGGCAGCCCCTGCCAGTGCCTGACCACACTTTCCAGGGAGAAATTCCTCCTGATGTCCAACCTGCCCCTCCCCTGGCCCAGCTGGAGGCCGTTCCCTCTCCTCCTGTCCCTGTTCCCTGGGAGCAGAGCCCGACCCCCCCCAGCTCCCCCCTCCTGTCAGGGGGTTACAGGGAGTGAGAAGGTGTGTTGGGGTGAGGAGTTCTGAGGTTGGCCCACAGCTCTGTGGTGCAGCTTGAGCTGACTCATATCTGCACTAACTGGGACTCTGCTGCCTTAGAGGCATTTCCTGCATCACTTGCTGGCTCTGGGTCTGTGTCAACAGCCCCGTGCACGTGATGGGCTGTGGGGTTTGAACCATGAGCTCTGAGCTCCAGTCAAAACTCATGAGTTCCATGTTTGTTTGCTAAGTGGGGAGCTTTGTCCATCTTCTGTTCATGTTGGCTGGCTGGAAACAACCAGCAAGGTCCTTCTGGAGGACAGGTGGAGTTGAGCATCAGCCCAACAAAACCTTTATTTGATCCAGGTCTTGATATCTGGGAGATAAAATTTCTTCCAGGTAAAGGTGTTTTCTGGCTTTTTGTCCCTCATGGAGCAGAAGGAAGAAATCCACCATGAGGAGACTCTGTCCCACCAAAGACAGCCCTGCCTACACTGTGCTAGTGGCCTGGTCCATGTTTATAGTTGGACTTGATGACCTTAGAGGTATTTCCCAACCTGAGCCCTTCTATGACTCTATTTCCTGCCCTAACAGGGACCCTCTGGCAGCAGCAAATGCTGCAGAACACAAGGAAAGTCTCCAGAGGGACATGAACGTGTGAGACTTGGTTCCAAATTCAATTATCCACATATTCCTGTAGCATCTAATGCCCTGTTCCTGGGGCAGCACCCTGGTGTGCTGGGGACAGATGAACTCTAGTCTCTACCCTGGAAAAGCTGATGGAATTTACTTCTGAATTCCATGGGGTTCAGTTCTGGGCACAGAAATCCCCTCTTCTCCAGGCTGGTATCTCCTCATGGCCACAGTGGCCCTGGAATGTGGAAGGGGGGGCTGAGGGAAAAGTTTTCTGACTTTTTCCCTTATTTTTGTTTTGAAATATTACTTTTTTTCCAAGCCAAGTCTTCCCACAGCCGCCCTGGGAATTGGCTTGGCAGGGGGGGTTTCCTCCTGCAGGAGAGGAGCAGGTATGTGGTGGAGCAGAAACAACGAGCTCCTGTGGCAGCTCCTGGGAGGCAACGGGTTCAGGGGAGCTGCCTGTGCGTGGTGCTTGGATGAGGGCTTTAAAAAACCATCAACAAGTAATTGCAATTTCCTCTTGGCCTTGTGGTGAGGCAGATCCGAGCTGTGAAACCGCTGGTGTTTGCCGTGAGGATACACAAAACAGACACCCCCAGCTCGCCCCAGCGAGCGCTGTGCAATCACTCCGAGCTCTCTGTGGGCTGCTTTAGCCACAGATGCAGAGTCTGACATCCAAACACACAACAGAAGGTGGGTAGGAAGTGCTACACAGCCCTACATATGTGTGTGTGCTGCTTGTGGAGAGGGTTTCTTTCTCTCCTTCTCCCAGCCACGGAGAAGCAGAGCTGTAATCCGTGTATTCCTGCACGGATCTGCTGGGCTTTGGGCTGTGCTGAAGGATGGGTGAGGCTGGGTGGAGGTTGGTGAGCCGGGCCCTAGAGGACATGGAGTTGGTCCTGCTTGGTTTCTGCCCTCAGCTGTGCTTGTGCTACCCCACAGCCTTTGCTTCGGTCACAAAGGCAGGACATGGCTGCGGTCACTGAATGAATTCCCTGCAAGCCCTGAGGGTGGTCTGGCAGGTTGGATCCATGGTGAGGAAGGGTGGTCTGGCAGGTTGGATCCCTGGTCAGGAAGGGTGGTCTGGCAGGTTGGATCCCTGGGCTGGTGCTGGTCTCGGCCCCTGTGTGAATGAGACACTCCATCCCTCTGTGCTCCTCACAAGGAGGGCACTGAGGGGCTGGAG
>VYXB01003807.1:499487-510554 GCA_013397135.1 Pachyramphus minor
TTGGAACAGGCTGCCCAGGGCAGTGGTGGAGTCCCCATCCCTTCAGGGTTTTAAAAGCCATGTGGATGTGGCCCTTGGGGACATGGGTTAGTGGTGGATGTGGCCCTTGGGGACATGGGTTAGTGGTGGCCTTGGCCATGCTGGGAGAACGGCTGGACTGGATGACTTTAGAGGGCTTTCCCAACCGAACTGATTCCCTGGAATGGGGCAGGGCTTCCACCTGTCCAGGTGCAGCCTTCTGGCTTCTCCCCGGAGCTCTCTCTCCCTCCACACACGTGGACACTTCAGCAGTCCCCTCTCTGCCGGCCGGGGGTGCCCTGGCTCTTGTGCCTCCTGCACCTCATCCTCTGCATCACTGCCGGTCACGTCCTGGGAAAACCCACAAAGCTGTTCCCTCGTCCTCGGGGCGGCTGAGCCGGGCCGTGCCCGACGAGCGGCAAAGCTGTTCCTCTGTTCCTTTGGCAAAGGGCTTGTGAAACACGGGATGACACAGCCTCGGAGACGCATAGGAAATTCCCATCACAACCGGAGAACACCCCGTGGTCCTTGAACTTGTGAGGACTCGCAGCTATCATTATGCATGCGGCATCTTCCCCCCTGGGTGCCGGTGGAATTACAATGCCGGGTTCTCCCAGGCTAATCGCTGTTTTGAACAACAAGATTGATTGCTTTCTCCTTTAATTATTTGCAGATCACTGAGACTTTGCAGAATGCTCTAGGTGACATAAACCGCAGTTTAGTGTGTTGGCATTTGCCCATCTTGGGGATTTTTCCAGCTTAGCCACCAGCCGGGCTGTGGGAAAGGAGGAGTGCAAACATCCCTGTCCTCTAATGACCCGACTCGCATACATGAATTAATTCTGCCTTAATGGGGTGCTTTGGGGAGCAGACTGGGTGTCTCGTCCCTGTCCCCATCCCTTTCTGATTACCGTGCTTGAATTCAAGCACTTAACAGCTTTTGGTTGCTAATTTGCAGCTCAAAACCGTCGGCGGCAAATCAGACGGTGCCCATTTGTGTGGCACTCACAACCCGGACCGGGGCTGTTCCCCCGGCTGTGCCCGGCTCCCCGTGCCCGAGGCCGTGGGGCTCTGGCTCGGCCGCGCTCGCCCTGCTCGCACTCGGGGGGTCACGGTGCTGCTTCATCTCTGCTGACCTGGAAATCGCCGTGTACGAGTTGTCTGGCAGCGGCTGTGCCTGGGAGTCGTCGTGGTGTGCTATTTAAACCTCACAGATCTCTGCCTTCTTAAAAGGTCACAATATCTGCATCGACTTTTACAGCTCAGGCTGCTGGAGGGAAGGAGGAAGATCTTGTGCTTGTCGAGTCACATTCGGGGAGAGCAGCTATTCCCGGCGTCACACCGAAATAGCTGTTCCCGTTCTGGGAAGGACGTTTGGCTCTCGGGCTGCCGAGAAAGAAGAAATGTGGGGCTCGTTGAGGCTTCACAGCCACGGCAGCACAATCTCCTGCAGAGCTCCCTCAGTGCCAGCCCTGCTTGTCCAACTGCCCGAGTCCCTTCCAGCATCTCACATCCATCTTCCAGCTCCTGTGGGGCACAGGAAGGAGTGTGGGGACTCAGCTGTCCCTGGGGTGCCCCAGCTCCAAGCAGGAGCAGGAGGACACATCCCAGGCCAGGCAGGCCAGGCCACCTTGTCCACTTGGCCGAGGCGCTTTTGTGCTGTAGAAACAAACGAGCTGTGGAGAAATGCACGTCTGCCATATAATTCCAATTAAAGCACAGCTTGGTGCTGATTAGATCTAGAAGTTACATCAAGAAAAGGAAAAAATGTAAATAAGCAGTATTATTTTTTCCCCCTCGTCCTTTCGACAGATGGAGCCGCGCTGATTAACTTATCTGATCTCTTGTGAAAGAACAAATTGTTGATGGGAAGCTCGTTGTGGGTTCTCATCTGCCCCGGTGCGGGGATGACGGGGATGACGCTGTGTTTGTTCCCCGCACACGGAGCTGCTTCCTCCAGCCCCACAGGCGGCCAGAGCAGCCTGGCCATGTCCCCACACTGTCCCCACACTGTCCCCACACTGTCCCCACACCATCCCACCCCAGCAGCCACCGGCCCTTCCTGCTGGTGACGGGCTGGCTCCGTCTGCTTTTGGGAATAAGGTTTTTCTTAAATGAAATCACTTCCTTGGAGTAATTACATCAGCTAATTAGGGACCTAATTGGCTAATAAGAGCGCAGTAGCAGTTTCTTCCCTGCAAGGAGAAGGAACACGGTGTAACGGCAGGAAATCTGCAGAGCTCCAGGCTGCCAGGGCCCGGGGTGCTGAGGATAAGTGGTGAGGAGGTGCTGGTGAGGCAGCAGCCATTCTGTCCTTCAGCTGCTCGTCAGCCTCGTCTGGAGGGACATGAGCTCCAGGCTCCAGGAGCTGCTAGCACAGCCCTGGGAATGTGGGAACAAGGGCTGTGGGCGTTGGATCAGTGCAGAAAGTCTTCTGGGGAAGCAGAGATTGGTTGGGTGCCATCAGCCTCCAAAGGCTGAGCACACAGAGTCAGGGAATGCTTTGGGTGGGAAGGGACCTTAAAACCCATCCAGTGCCACCCCCTGCCATGGGTAGGGACACCTCCCACTGTCCCAGGTTGCTCCAAGCCCCATCCAACCTGGCCTTGGACACTTCCAGGGATGGCGAGTCCACAATCTCATCCTCCCTTCCTCTGGGCTTGGCTCTGCTGGTGTTTCTCCTCGGGAGGAAGGTTTGGGAAGGACCAGAGGAAAAGGATGGGTTTTACTTTCACCATCTCTTTGCTTCAGACAAAGGGAGCCACGAGCACTGCCCGGGTCTGTGGTTTGGTTTGGCTGCCTCCTCGGGAAGCCCTTGGATGTGGTTTCCTTGCCGAGGGCCTGGGGTGTGAGCTGGAGGCCTGGATGCTGTTCCCCACTCTGGCACTGGCTTGGTGCAGCCTCGAGCAAATTTCTCCACAACCCTGGGTTGCTTTTTCTACTCCTTGCCAGCCTTGCCTTATAAGTGACCTCCCTGGAGCAGAACCATGTCTGTGTGTATCCACAGCAGACTCTGGTTGTGTCTGGAGCCACGTCGACTCCATCCCAAAATGACTTGGGCATCTAAATACAGCCTTACTATTCCTGTGAGCATCCAGTTTGGAAATTGAGGTCCTCATTCATGTGTGATTGAATAGCTGCTGTCCTGGGATCCACAGACTGGGTGTTCCTCAATTGTCACCTCCAGTAGGATCCACAAGAGCCGGAGCAGCCTCTGGGGCAGCTTTGGAAGAGCAGAAGGTGGAAGGTACCAAATGCAGATTGCAACATGTACCTGGAGCAGCTGCAGACTGGATGTACCAGAGAATCATGGAATGTCTGGAGTTGGAGTGGGCCACCAAGGATCATCAAGTTCAACCTGAGGTGCCCTCAGTCTCCTGCTTAGAAAGGTCACACTTTGCAACATATGTGGCTCCAAACTGCTGACTGCCAGGGCGTGTGGCACAGCCCCAGGTTCTTTCATCCTGAAGCTCTAGATAAGCCAAAATAAAGGCCCAGCAAGAGCCAGAGGTGTTCCCAAAGTCCATCCTTCCGTCCCTCTCATTTCCTAGAGTCATCCTGAGCTCTGTGCTGGTGCCAGGTCTCGCTGAGCCGAGGAGGGGTGGTGGGATCGGGCTCTCAGCTGTGGATCTGCCTCTTTCCATGAGCCCAAAGCCCCAACCAGCCACGGTTGCAGAGGCTGCATTTCATGGGAAAGCCCTGCAAAGTGGGATTTCTCACGCTCTTCACCTGACAGTAAAACCAGCTGGATGAGTTCAGTCTCCAGTCGGCCCCTGTGCAGATTTAACCTGAGCTGGGAGTGCGGGCCGAGCCAAAACCAAGAGAATTTTGTACGGTTTTGAGTTCATTGTGAACATTTCAGCAGGTTCTAACACAGAGTTACTCTTCTGGTAACATAACTGCTTATTGGGTGTTTAAATTACGGCACAGGATACTCCCTGGGATGGTGTCACACACTCCACAGCCCTCCCATCCCTTTGTAGCTGTGCCACGAGGTGCCACGGAGCGAGGCCACGGCCCTCCCACGGGACAACCCAACCTGCACCAGGATGTTTTTGCAGCTGGAAGAAAAAGGCCTTGTAACACTTAAGGATAAGTCGGTTTCAAAGTATTTTTGTAGCACATAAAGGGATATTTTATATATAGAGAGAAGAAAACAGGCAGGGAAAGGATGTTAAACTCCTCCAGTAAATTGCTCGGGGAGTTTTCGCTCCACTCTGATTCCACCGGAGGGAAAATCTTGCTGTGATGATGATGATGTTGAGCACCAAGCAAATGTCTCAAGCCAGGAAGGGCCAAGGCTGCCCGTGGTCCCCAGGGCTCGAGGGTGACATGTGACACAACCAGGTGAGGGTGTCTCTGGGCAGGGGACTGTAGACCCCAGGTGATGCCTTGATCCCTGTGGAGCTCTTGGGGACATGGGGACAGTCCTGACCCCCTTGGATGGCCCACTGAGCTTTCCTCCATGGGATGAATTAGCTCAGGAACCAGCATCTCCCTGGCAGAATTTTTTTCAAAAGAAAAAAAACCCTTAAAACTGATTGTTCACAGAATTTGGGTTTCCTGGGGTGTTTGCTCAGCAAATCAAGGAGAAACCAGTGCTCCCGAACAAGCCTTTCTTGTCTCTCTTACTTAAAATAGAATTTTAGTTTCTGAAGTTAAACAACAAAAAAAATCAGTTTCAAATCGACGTTTTGACTTGAAATGTCATTTTGTTTTTAATTGAAGAACCAGACTGAAATGACATTTTGAGTCAAAATGTTAATGTTTTGTTTAGACATCTCCCATGGGAAAATTTAAATGTTTCAGCAGAGCTGACATTTGCCTGTGAAAGAATCCCCAAAAATGGGTGTTTTCTCCAAACAGGGGTGAGAAGGGTTCCAGGGTGGGTGTTTGCACAGGCTGTGCAGGGGGTGCTGGGGTTCAGAGGGGCAGGCAGGGTGTCCTTGGGGGTGTCAGTGCCCAGACCTCTCTGCTGCTCCTGGTGGCAGCGAGGGATGGGCTGAGGGCTCTGTCGGTGGAGCTGAGCTGGTCACCAGGCTAATACTGGGCTCTTAAGCTGCTGCATCTCCACCAAATCCTCTGGCACTTGAAATAATGAGCTCTGCTAATTCTGTGTGTTTTATACAGCCTCGCTGAGATGGGGAGATCCTGCCTCTCCTCCGCTCATCAGCCCGAGCGCTCCGTCCCCAAACCTGGGGATTCCACTAATTCCATCCAAGGAAACGCTCCTTTGTGGAGCAGAGAGGAGCTTTGCTGGAGCCCCCACCTGCAGAAGCCCCCGTGCAGCAGCAGCCGCCCCTCCCGCAGGGCTCCGGCCGCACCTCGTGGCGACTGCGGGGAGCAAGGGGCAGAAACCCCAAGGTGGAGAGGAGGATTGCTCGGTGAGGGTCCCCAGCCCCACCCCGCTGCCGCGGCACAGGCTGCTCTTGCTCCAGGGACACGTCCACGGCTGAGCACTGAGCGGCTGCGACGTGCGGGAGCAGGTCCTGCTGCCCCGGGAAGGGCGAGGGAGCGGGATGAGATGGGGAGTGACACATCCCGCGGCGCTGGCACAGCTGCCAGAGCCCAGCGTGGGGCAGCAGTGATTCCCTTCTGCTGGGGGTCCCGTGAGGATGGGGAGGGGAAGCTCCTTCCCTTCACCACCCCCTGGGCAGCTCTGTGCTGGAGATCAGAGGAGAAACAGAAGCAGAGCATCCTCAGTGCTGCCTGCTGCAGGGAGAGTGTGGTGACCTGTGCCCAGTCCTCGGTGTCCTTGCTGGGAGGGTCCCCCTGAGTCCTGACCACAGCTCCACCTCTTCTGTCCCCCTCTAGGATGGAGGCAGCTCCAAGCTGGACAGAAAGGGCAGGGCAGGAGTGTTAACCAGGAAGCCTAAAAGAGGTTTTGACAAAGTAGATAATGTCTGTGTTAATGATCTGGAAGTGTTCAAGGGCAGGAGAGGGGAGAAATGCTCTTGGGAAAGGTGTCTCTTGTGGGATCTAGAGCTGTGTGTGCCTCTGGGAGCCTGGGCTGCTCTGGGTATGACTTGGAGCAGGGAAGGATGAGACATTAGCAGTGCCAACATTCAGCATCTTGAGCTGGACCCTCACTGTGCTCCCAGCTCCTGCTCCCTTGTGCTGGACACTTTAGTGCAGGTGATGGGCTCCTGCAGTGCTGCCAGGGGGCTGCTCCCCCAGGGTGAGCCCACAAACTGCCCCCCAGTGATAGCAGGGAGCCAAAAAAGCCAAAATCCCACCCCAGAACAGAGCAAAAGAGACCCTTTTCCTGCTTCTCTTTCTGGCTAAATTAGGGAAAGTGCCATGAGTCTCTGAAGACACCGAGGGATGGCTCCAGCAGGAGCAGAATCAGATGACAGGTTTGTCTGAGTCTCCCAAAACCACCTGATTTGGGTAGTTTTGGCTTCTCCACACCCAGGGACACGTGAGGAGGCGGCTGCCAGCTCCCAGGAACCAGGGGTGGTGCTGAGCCTCTTGGGAAGAGATTAAAACCACATGGATTCTCCTCCTCAGACAGCCTGCCCGGGGGTTAACACAGTGTCTGTTCTCTTCCCTCTCAACCAGAAAGAAAATAACTTTCAGAAAGCTTTGGTGGTTGCTGTGTCTTGGCAGCCTCTGTGCCGTGGGATCGTGCTGCAGGGATGGGATGGGCTCAGGCAGCTCCCTGTGGCCTCAGCCTGGCACAGGGAGCACAGACACAGGAGTGGGGACAAGGGACCTGGGCTTGGGCATCGCCTCAGGCTGTTCAGGGCCCACCTTCTGCACAGACCCACCGTGGCCTCTAAATGAGAGCCCAGTTTGGAGCAAAGAGATGCTTCCAGCACAGCCCCCCGTGCGCTCTCCAGCCTTGCCCTGCCTGCACTCAAGCCGGGTTCGGGCTCTTCGCTGCTTCCCGGCAGAGTGGGAGCGCTGTGGCTCTGGGCTCTTCCCAAGACACAGGTTTTCCATTGCTTTCCCTGGTTTTGTTTGGTGACAATAAAAGCCCTGCGGCGACGCAGAGCTCTGCAAGCAATCCCTGCTGGTAAAACACAGCAGCCCGCGGAGCAGCCGCCCGCCAGGGAGACAGGGCTGTGCTCGGGCCTCGGTGTTTGCTTTCGAGGTGTTTGCAAATGCTCAAATTATCTTTAATTGTTGCTGAAAACCAACCCAACAACATCTCCCGTGTCAGACACCGCCGTGCCCCAGCGGCGTTCCGGTGTGTGCCGGGAGCTTGTGGAGCTTCCTCGCTGCCAGCAGGACCAGAGCCCCGCAGGGGAGACCAGGAGGAGGCTTTGGCTTGTCACTGCATGGGGAGCCAGGCTCTGGTCTGCCTGTGTGTGTTCTCCAGGGTTTTCCCTGCCTTCCCTGTCCCCTCTCGGAGCGGGAGGACAGCGGGATGTGCTGAGCAGAGGCGGGAGGGGGCAGTGGGTCCTTTTGGCCATAGCAGACAAGCCTTGATTTCAGCTGAAGGTCCCTGGGAGCCCTGGCTGGCTCTGCTGCCAGCTCGGACCGTCAGCTCGTGTTAACGACCCGGCAGGACCGGCCCGGGCTCCTCTGCAGGGAGCAGCCCCACAGCTCCTGTGCAGCTCCCTGCCCCTCACCCGGCCTCGGGGCCGGGGGCACCGTTCCCAGCTCCAGCTGGACATCTCGAGGTTCCCATTACCCAGGGAAACCACAGACCCGTCTGTGCTTGGGTTTAATTGCTGCTTTTCTGAAGCACTTCAAAGAATGTTTCTAACCGCAGTATGTGGCACATATTATTAGATTTGTTTTTGGAATATAATGATAAACTGTTGCCATTATGGAGGTAGACGTAATTATCTGAAATCTATTTTAATCTATTCTGCCTTTTAAATATTCTATGTTCCCTTTTAATAAGAGGTAGCATCCACCCTTTGATGTTATAGCGGAGGTGTAGAAAGCTCTCCTCTCCTTGCTGCAAATGTTAATTGAATAGCCTCCCTTTCTCTTCATTAGCCGCATTAGCTTGCATTAACACCTTTTAATATCTCTTTAAAATCTTGTTCAATTTAGTTTCTTTAATCTTTTCCTTTCCCAGAGTGTTGCATCACTTTGATCCTCATCTTCTTCTTTTCTTTGATG
Source organism: Pachyramphus minor (assembly GCA_013397135.1). Taxonomy (NCBI): domain Eukaryota; kingdom Metazoa; phylum Chordata; class Aves; order Passeriformes; family Tyrannidae; genus Pachyramphus; species Pachyramphus minor. Next base: position 507,585 of record VYXB01003807.1, read on the forward strand.
ACAACTTGGAGTTTAATTTGTATTTGAATTGAAATGGAAATTTCCTAATTCCCCAGAATTCAGCAGGCGTTTTACAGGGGTTTGGCATCTGCATTAGCAGGGAGGGGCCTGGGGGAAGGGACCCTGCCCCGAGCTGCTCTGCTGGCAGAGGCCTCCAGGGTCACAGACAAGGTTAATGAAGGGTTTCTGCAGCACCTTGCTCTGGGCCTGGCTCCCAGATTTGGGTGTTGTTGGTTGTGCCGTGCTGTGCTGAGCTGTGTCAGTGCTCAGCACCACGGAGGATGTTCCACAAGGTGCAGGGAGATCCTGCATCCCTCCACATTGGATTGGAAGGACCTTTAATGCTCAACAAGTCCCATCCCCTGCCAAAGGCAGGAACATCTCAGGTTGTCCAAGCCTGTCCAACCTGGCCCTGGACACTTCCAGGGATGGGGCAGCCACAGCTTCTCTGGGAAACCCAGGTCCCTTTCCAGCTCTCCTGGAGCCCCTTTAGGCCCTGCAAGGAGCTCTCAGGTCTCCCTGAAACCTTCTCTTCTCCAGGTGAACCCCCCACCAGCTCTCCCAGCCTGGTTCCAGAGTAGAGGAGCTCCAGTCCTTGGAGCAGCTCCTCTGGACTGTCGGATGAGATTGTTTTTAAGACTAAAATGTAATGAATCAGCTCTCTTTAGAAAGAAATACTGGATTTTTAAAAGACTTTATTCCTGATGCTCTTCATCAGGGCACTTGATATTTGCTAAAAACACCTTGGTGTGGATTTTAACAATAACATCAGAGATGAGTCACTGTTTTCTGAGCACTTTAAATGGTACTTGGTGAATCCAAAAGTAGAGCTTGTTGATTGGTACATTATTCTCAGGGTTGAATTCTTGATTTCTGCAAATCCTTTCCTTCTCCCAGTGCATTTGCCCAGGCTGCGTGTTGTGTGTGTTGTCCCTCACATACAGGTCTGACGTGACCTCGGGCTGGGCTGCATGCTGGGTGTGCTCCAGCCCATCCCACTGGCTCATCCTCCTGCCTGCACCCTTCCTCACAGCCAGTCCCTCTGCACCCCTGCTGTGCTCCACACCTCCCTCTGTGCTCCACACCTCCCTCTGTTCTCCACACCTCCCTCTCTGCACGGCTGAGGTGGGGATGTGGGAGCGCTTCCGGCAGCCCCGAAGGGATCCTGCCTTTTCTTTGGCTGAAGCTGATGTTGTCGCTCCTAAAGCTCACAAAGAATCACTGTCTCCAGTATGGAAAGGAATTGATCTCAGATCTCCAGGGAGAAGGTGTTCTGGAGGCAGAGGACTGTGCTGTGCCGTGCTGCCCTTGTCAGACGTTCTCACCTCCGCAGCTCTGCCTCGCAGAGATGGGAATTCATGGAGTGTTTCACATCCTTTCCCTTTTAAATCCCTGTGAAGGAAGCTCTGATTTTTGAAGCGTTGCTCTTTTCCTTCTCTTCCTTTTCAGGGAAGAGGAGCTTTGCTTGGAGGCTCGTGCTTTGCGGATGCTCCTGGGGAAACGGGAGATTTGTCGCTTCCCAGTAGCTGCATTTCCACCCGCGCCGTGTGATCCTCCATTTAAACCAGAGGCAGCAGCTCAAAGCACCTCCCAGGCTGGCAGGGAAGAGCTGTGTAAGATGGAAGGATACAGGAAAGTGTCTTTAAGGGATCATAGCTTATCAGGGAGAATAATAAATTCCCTGGCTGGGGAGGTACCTTGATGTCGGGTTACAGAGCACGACCTTCCCCCAGGCACCCGTCCCTGAGATGGCAGAGTGTGAGCACGTGGGGATGCAACTGGGAAAGAATGAGACAAACTGTGTCAGAGAGCCAGGACTCACAGTGTTCTCTGCCCTTCCTCAGCCAGACACCTGCTCCTCCTCCTCCTCCCCCTCCTCCTCTTCCTCAGCATAGCTGGGGTGTTCTCCTGGGCATCTTGGATTAAATAGTGTGAGATTGTCCCCGTGTCAGATGAGGTCTTCTCACCTCTTGCACTGTTTTGGGGCTGAAAGGAGCCCGGGGATGTTACTTACCCAGGTATCTTCTACTTGGGACAGTAGCAGGGACGTGCTGCACAGCTGAACCCTGGACCAGCCAGGTCTGGGGGGCTGAGGACCTGCACCCAGTGCCACCTCCAGCACATCAGGCTCACCCCGGCCTCACTGGCCCAAGGGTGCAAGGTGAGGAGGTGGAGGTGGTATGTGGAGAAGGCGAACTGCTGTTTCCATCCCAATTTTCCATGCACCTGGTGTGCGCAGCACTATTTCTGCTGCCTCTGGTCCTCTCCACTGCTCCAGATCCCTGGGAGAGAAAAACAGCCTGAAGCATTGTTGGTTTTCCTGCCTTTTTACGTCCTGGGAGAGATTTGTCTGTACACTGCGCTTGATTGAAGTGGACTTTTATCTCCCTGCTTATTTTTCCTGCCTCCAACGCTGAGCCTCCACCTCATGTGCTGCTGAAAACCTCCAGCCATGAAACCCCAAAGAACCTTCCCCTGCCGGAGCCTGGGTGGCACGGGGGGGCACAGGGCTGGGTGGGGGTCAATGCAGCCTGGCAGCCCCTCCGTGGCTGTTGTGGGCACCTCGGGCTGCCCTTCCCACAGCCCCACAGCGGGGGATGAGTTATGGCCCCTCTGGAAAAAACCACACGCCCGATGTCGCTTGCGCAACGTCCCGTAACAAATTGCAGCGGATCCAAGCCCAGCCCGGGAGTCTCCCGTTCCAAACACATGTTGCTGCCTGATCCTGCCCGCTGGGGCCGGCCCTGTGCCCGGCTCTCGTGGGATCCCAGCATTAACGAGGCCCTGTAATTCCAGCCCATTTCATCAGGAGCGTCAGGGAAAGGTCTGACGACTCCATGTCGTGAGAAGCTTCCCATGCGACGTTTGTGCCGCTGCCGAGACCCTGAGCTGTGCTTTTACACTCAGTGTATTTCCCCCATGGTTTCCAGCACAAAAAAAAAAAAAAAGTGACAGAGAATGTGAAAACCA
>VYXB01003807.1:510726-564437 GCA_013397135.1 Pachyramphus minor
GTGACAGAGAATGTGAAAACCAGCCTCAGTCGGGTTTAATTAGTTTATAGATTGGGAGAACAAAGAGCTCTGTGGTGCTGGGGACCACAGTAAATTAAAGCCTCGCTTGCTGTGGCAGCGACGGTGGGGAGGTGGGGAATGGGATGTGCCAGGGATGTGCTTTGCCTGCCCTGCTGCAGCTGCTGCAAGGTGCCCTTAAACCCCTCCTTTCTGGTTTTTAACTGAAAACTAGAGCAGGATCCTTCTGTGTCCACGAGCTGCCCAGTGGGATTTGGGATGTTGGTGGACCCAAGGACCGCGCTGTGCTGGGAAGCTTTTGGGGCAGACAGGCTTGGGGATCTCTTGGAAAAAGGCTGCAACAGCGCAGCTCCTCAGTAAGTTTTGAGGCTATAAGGAGATTTAAATCGTGCCAGGAGGTTGTGCCCACATGAAGGGAAATAAACCCACTTTTCCATGTGCTTTGGTCCAAAGAGCAGCGAGCATCCAGCACAGACTGCGCTTTGCTGGAGAAGGATGTCTTCTACCAGGGTGGTTTGACTTCAGAGGCGTATGCACAAGAATGATGAATATTTCCCATTATTAAATCCAGTTTTATTTGCTTATAACTTTGCAGTTCGCTCGGGGGGAAAGCTTTCTGTGGGCAACGTCTGCTTTAGGTTGAAACTTTGTATTTGGGAAGTTTTGGCGAAAACAATCCGACCACATCTGAGAGCGCTGGGAGGGAAGCAGTCTGCTTTGACATGTTCCAAAAGCCAAATCAAACGCACGCAGGAGCCCCGCTGACACGCTGGGCTGCACGGACGGGGCGGCTCGGCAGGAGCCCAGCTGGGAACTGGGGGATGGGGGAGCCCAGCTCTGCCCCTTGTTTGCTGTTCCCTGGGACTGGATGAGTCCCAGTGCAGGGCATGGGCTGAGCTGGGCATTCCCTGCTGCTGGGCCAGGGAGGGCAGCCGTGCCATCCCCCCCCAGCGCTCATGGGAGGCTTCCTGGAAGGGGGCAAGAGAAGACAAGTGGAAGGCAGAAGGCTGCAGGAGGGCAGGACATGGTCCTGGATGCTCCAGGAGCAGCACTTGGGGAGTCCAGCTCCTCCTCCACCTTCCCACGGGGCTCCTAGAGGAAAGCACAGTATTCTTGTATTGCTCAGGCACACAGCCAGCAGGGAAAGGTGCTCCCAAATCTGTGTTACTGTGAGACAGCAGCAAGTCCTGCAGATCCACAGTCCTTTGGTCATTTGGGGTAATCTGGGCCCCATGTGCCCTGTTTCCTGCAGGGTGTGGGGCAGCTCCTCTCCCAGTGCACCCCCCTGGCAGCTGGCATGGGGGGCTGAGCCTCCTGGCACCCTCCCCTGAGCACCCCTGGCACCTCTGAGCCAGGTCAGGGTGTGTCTGGGTTTGCTGTGGGTGGGGCTCAGGTTCAAAGCCCCTCACAGCCCCAGGTCCCCTCAGCCTCTCATGCTCCCTGTGCACACCCGTGTGTGAATGCTGAAAGGAAGCTGTGCTGAGCTGGGCAGGTGCAGAAAGGACCAGCATGAAGCCCCCTGTGGGGTCTCCAGGGCTGTGTCTCTGACACACATCCCATGGGATGCTCCTGCCTGCACCTGCTCAGTGCTGCTCCCTCCCAGGTCTGGGTCTGGTGCCAGGGTTTTTCTGTGCATCACAGGGATTTATCTCCCTGTCACATCCCCATGTGCACAGGGACACCCAGAGGTGCTGGCCATGCCCTGCCACCCCTGTGCAGGGGACAGCAGGGTTAGGATGGGCTGTGCCTCAGGAGGGCAGAGACCTGCTGCTGCTTGCCATAGGGTTGTTTGTGCTGGCCCCTCTGTTCTGTCCCGCTTTGCAGTGGTGGAAAAACGGGATTTCTTAGGCTGTAAGACAGTTCCTGCAGCTGGGGCTGCCAGGATGAGCAACTCCCATCCAGGACACTGAGCTCCACTGGAGCCTCCCCTTGCAAAACAGCCACTTTGGGCCTGTAGCAGCATTAACACCCAGAGCCAACTGAGCTAAAACATGCCTGGGAAAGGGCAGAGCATCCCCAAGGACAGTGGGTTTGGGGTCAGCAAGGCTGGTGTGCAGCAGGACAGCCCATGCTCTCCCAGAATTGCTGTTCCTTGCATTGGGAAGCTCAAATGGGCTTTGGAGGCTTCGTCCCATCCTTTGCCCCAGGGGGCCTGGGGACTCTGCCACAGCCTCTTTGAGCAGGGAGCATCTCAGGGCCAGCTTTGCTGTTCCGTTCTACCTCTGTTGCCCAGCCCCAGATCCTGTCCCTGGGAATGAAACCCTGATGGTGCTGCTGGCCAAGGGATCCAGGGATCCACAGAGGTAGCACTTCCCAGCTGCAAATACCTGATAGGGAGTTGAGTGCAGATGCTTGGGCTGTGTCTAAACAGGAGCACAGCACTGACACTGTTTCATCAGTCCCAAAATCCTCCTCCTCCCTCTGCAGCAGGAGGAAAGCCCTTTGCCATTACAGCTGGGTTCTCCTGGGCTGCCTCTGGGCTGTGGCACTGGTGTCCATCTGAAGGGTTCCCAGAATGAGGACCCACTTCTGTGTAGATACTTAAATGGAAATCTGGCAGGGTTATTAAGCAGAGAGCAGAGAATTTATTATGGTTACTTATTATTGATAGGTTACATGACACTATTTTAATAATGTTCTCTGATCCTACTGCAGCACAGTGGGGTGGGGATGGAGCAACCTCAGGGGGGAAACAAATCTCCTTCCCATGTTGCTGCAGAGTGCTGGTTCATCTGAGAGCAGGGCTGATCCTCAGGGCTGATCCTTCCAGCTGCCCAGCTTGGTCTGGATCATGGAGCGAGCAGGAGGGTCTCTGCCAGAGAGGTGCTGGACACAGAGAATCCTGGAATAGTTTGGGTTAGGAGGGACCTTAAAGCTGGGTTAGGAGAGATCTTACAGCTCATCTCATTCCACCCCTACTGATGGACAGGGATGCCTTCCACCAGACCAGGTTGATCCAAGTGGCATCCAACCTCATCACTTGGAGAAGGAAATTATCCTCAATGCATTCCAGGGACCTCCTGGGTCGCTCATGCCCTGCTGTGCTGTCCCTCCAGCAGATACCAGGGGCTGAAGTGCCCCACGAGGAGCGGGGGCTGTGAACGTGCTGGGTTATGATGTACAGAGGTTCTCTCTTGCTGAGGGGTGGGAGGCTGCGGGCACTGGGTGTGACCCTGGGGCTCTGCGGGGGCTTCCTGCCCCCAGCCCCTGCCTGCAGACAGCCTTGGCACAGCCACAGCCGGGGTTTGTCGGGCCCAGGCGGATGATCCCGCCGTGGGGTTGTGTTGCCGGTCTCGCATGGGCGAGGGGCTGTGTACGGCCCCCCAGGCCACAGGAAGGAGGAGCAGCCCGGGCTGTTCCCACACAAAGCCCCCGCAGCTGCAGAGCCCCCAGCCCTGCCCGAGCTGCACTAATCAACTTGTTAATCCTCATTAAAACAACCAAACCCTTCGTCTCCAAAACGGACCCCTGGTCCTCGCAGAAGCCGGTGCTGGGCTTGGCTGGTCCTGCGGGCACCGAGCCCTGGCTCCAGCAGTTCCTGCAGGCAGAGTGGGGAGGGAGGAGGCTTTGGCAAGGCCCCAGCGAGGCCTCATTTGTCCCATGGCTTTGCCTCTTCTCCCACTTTGTGGCTGCTTTGCCATTGTCCCTATGAATGAGCCACGGCCCTTGAAGAGCATCTGCTGCTCAGCCGTTTTCCTGGGGCTTCCTGGAGAACTGGGACCCTGCTGCTCTCGAAGGATCCATCTTGGATCCTGTTTTCTGTCAGATCCATGTGGCAAATGGCCCTGTCGGGGTGCAGGTGGTCCTATTAGGATGCAGGTGGTCTGGTTGGGATGTGTGGGATGCTGCAGGCATGGAGAGCACCAGCACCCACAGAAGTTCACCCCAGCCTCTGCACCGACCCCCTGCCAGAGCACAGAGCAGCTCCCATCCCGCTGCAGCATTGGCCAGGTGCCCTGCAGGTGTGTGCTTTGGGGGCAAACTCCTTTCAGGATGAGCAGTGATACCCTCAGGACTCTCCAAGCTGTTTATTCCAACCTGGAGCCACAGCTTTGCCGAGCAGCTCCGCGCGGAGTTTGCTCTGGGTTATGATGTACAGAGGTCTGGAAATGAAAGGGAATATTTTGCCTTTGAAAAGGAGAGGAGTCGTGTCTGCTGTGTTAAATTCAGAGACCTGGATGTGGAAAAAAACACGTGTGTGGGTGTGATGAAAAGCTTCCCGGGAGTTCATCCCACGTAATTGGGCTGGGAGCTCTCGCCTTGTGCAGAATCACGATGTTGGGCACGGAGGGGACACACGAGTGGAGGGACATGGAGTGACACAGCCCGGGCTGGTGTTTGAACACTGCCTGCAAATCCCAGAATGGGCCATTAGGAATTAAAGAGATGCTGTTAATCTGAGTTGGAAATAAAACAGGACACACATGAGCTCGTCTGGTTGGTCTGGACTGCTGCTGGTGTCAGCTTCAATTGGAATAAACAAGTGTTGCTCGACTGTTCCGAGCTCCTGGAAGGCAGAGCACTGCTGGGAGCGGGAGGCTGTGCCGCTCCCAGATGAGAACCACTTGCCCAATTCCTGCTCATTTTTAAACACAGGCAGTTGTGAAACCGAGAGGGTACTCAGGGGTGCTCATTACCACTTCTGCCTTGCAAGAGTTTTCCTCCAGCGCCCATAAAAACACTCCTCACTCTCACGAGAGACTCCACATCAAATATTCAAGGCAGATTACACTGAGAGCCACACAGGAGAAGGGGGGAGGGAAAAAAACCTCTAAACTGTTCAGTTGCTTTAATAAAAGAGCCAAAAAGGTTAAGAAAGAGAAAGGGAGGTGGGAGGGAGGGGAGAGGCTCCTTGTTCCTCCTGGGGCAGCGCTGCTGGCGGCGAATGCCAGCGCAGCCCCTGTTTGAAGTGGGTGCTGCTCCTGCTGAGCCAACTCGGGGCACAGGTTATATCACCTGCAGCCAGGAGCAAAATCCTCAGCGGGCAGAACGTGCACGTGGCTGTTGCAGAAACTCTGTGCAGCGCTGCTTTAATAAAAGAGGAATGGATGGGTGGTGAGTATTCCTGCCCCGGAGCAGCTGGTGGCCTGTTGGAAATGGGTTGGGTTGGGTTGTTTTTGGTCTACACAGAGGGATCTCGGCTATTGCTCCTGCTGCTGTGTGGAGGTTTTGGGTGGAAAAAGGCTGGATGTGAGTGTTTGGATGGGCTGTGAGTGTCCAGCTGGGCTGTGAACACCCACCCAGGCTGTGTGTGTCCACCCCGACTTTGTGTGTCCAGTCCAGCTCTGTGTGTCCAGCCTGGCTCTGTGTGTCTGGTCGGGGATGGAGCAGAGCCAGTCTCTCTGGTGGCAGGGATGTGGCTCTGCCTGGCAGTCCTGGTGTTCTCCTGGTGCTGTAGGGCCACAGTACAACAGTCCAAACCTGTCAAAGCTCCTGAGAGCACAATTTTGCTCCACAGATAACATCTCCCCCCAAAACATGCTTTGCTGTTTCTCTCTCATGTTTTTCTACCGTGTAATTACTTTTCTCCTCCTAATTGTGCTGCCGAGCACGAGCCCAGCTCAGGGGGAGGAGGTGCTGTGTGTGTGAACCCAGGGCCTGGGCCTGGGGAGGTTGTGCCATCCTGGCTGCCACAGAGTGGGTGTGTGCCCAGGGGTGTGCGGGGGCACTTGGCTCCTGTCGCTGAGCAGCACCCGAGGGCTGCTTTGCCTCCTTGCACAGCCTGGAGGAGGGTGTGTGGTGCCTGTGTGGTCTCTGAGCCTTTCCCACAACAACCATGTGTTATTAGGGGATGGTTTGTTGCGCCAGTGCCTGAACCAGGGGTGTCTATAGTGCCCAGAGCCACCCAAGCCCTCTCCAGTGCCACCCTGCCCCGTCTCACTGCAGGGAGGTCTCCTGGGGGCAAAGCCCCAAACCCTCCTGAGCTGATGTGGTTTGTTGTGGCAGTGAAGTGGTTGTGCTCCCCCTCGAACAGCCCCAGGGAGTCATTTTGCAGTGCCCTGGGAGCCCCTGCCCTGCTGGCCCCCCCTGTGGCACCAGGGGTAGCCCAGGGTGGGTGTGTGATGCCAGGGCTGTTTGCTGTGGGTGTGTGCTGTCACACCAGTGTCGTACAGGGGCCCCCAGCGGGACCCCAGACCCCTTCCCAGGGCACTCAGCCTCCCCCCGGGGTCCTGGCCGTGGGTGCAGCCTCGAATTGCTCAGGCTTCTCTTCCCCTTGTCCCGTGGCCCATTCCTGGCTCCCTCCCCCCACAGCACCTGTAGTGCTCTGCAGAGGAGCCCGTGAGTCAGGAGCCACCCACGTCGAGTGTTTATTAACCCACGGGGCAGAAGCACCCACATTTCAAAGCTGCATTCCTGGAGCCTCCCCCCAGCCAGCCCCACACCCAGGGGTGCAGGGTCCAACCCTGCCCGTGAGGGGCTTTGGGGGTGTGGGCTGGCACCTGGGGCAGGTGAGATCCCTGTGCCACTGCCTGGCACAGCTGAGGAGCCACAGGCCCCGTGGTGCTGTGTGGGATGGGATGGGGAGCCCAGCCTGCACACAGAGGTGCTGTGGGGTAGATGACCTGGGACAGGTCCTGGGTCTAGATGCCTTTAAAGTCACTTCCAACCCAAAGCATTCTCTGGTTCTATGGTTTTCAGACCCTCTTTCCCCTCCCATCTTGCCCACAGTGATGCCCTGTCCCTGCAGCCCATGCTGGGAGGGCTCAGCCCCCTCACACGTGGGGTCCCAGGCCAGGGGGGCACCGGGATCAGCTCACGGGGGTCCCTGCAGGGTGTCCCACAGGACACAGAGCACCCCCATGGTGGGGCACAGCAGCAGGCAGGTGGTGGCACACGTGGTCCTGAGGAGCACCATGGGCTGCTGTGGTTTCCTGCTCACAAGCAAATGGATTTGTGGCTTCAGTAGATTGACTCAGAGCTGAAGTGTCACTTGGCAAGTGCAGCAGAGCTCCTGCCCCCAGTGCTGCTCCCTGAGAGTCCCTGTCACAAATAACACCTCACAGCACAGTTCAGGCAGGATGTGGCCGTGGTTTCTTTTTCTTTTCTTTTTCATTTTTCTTTTGGGGGGTATTCTTTCCCCTTGCAGCTGAGATCCTCTCTAAAGAAAACAAACCTCTGTGTCTGGGCCGCTGTCTGTGACACTCTGGCTGCAGGTGGGATGTGAGGGCTCCGTGTCTCTGGAGCAGCAGCTCCCACTTCTCTCTGCTGCCACCCCCAGTGCTGGGCTGGGAATGGGGACAGGGGCTCGGCTCCCCGGGGCCGCAGGGGGGGAGGTGACCTGGGCTGTGGCTGCTTCGGGGTTGTGTGAGTGATGTGAGGAACCCCCATGGTGCTGAGGCAGCTCCGTGCCCCAGCTGGTCCTGGCTCCTCCATCCTGCCTCTTGTGTCTCACAGGGAGCCTGGGGAATGGCTGGACCTGATGATCTTCACAGCTGGGATTTGGGATTTGGGATTTGTCTCTGCTGGGTGGGAAGGTTTTGTGGGGCAGGGAGCGGGGCAGGTGAGGAGCAGGGAGGAAGAGGAAGAAGGGAGCAGCCGTAGGGGGGCCCATTCACTGAACCAGAGCTGACAGGCACAGCGAGGTGCTGCTCTCCCATCCACACAGTTCTGGTGAAACACCACTTTTGAGTACAAGTGCTGTGTCAGGGCAGCTGTGACTTGCAGCTCCTCTGCTGGTGCCATTCCTTGGGCTCATCCACATCCTGCACCTAAAGTCAGACACCTGCAGTGGCTCAGCTGTTCCTGAGCTCTTCCAATCACCCTGGCTGCATCTGCAGGGCCATAAAAGCCTGTTTCCCCCCAAAAAACCCCTGAGGCTGGGAGAGTTGGGGTTGTTCACCTGGAGAAGAGACAGCTCCAGGGAGCCCCTTGCAGGGCCTAAAGGGGCTCCAGGAGAGCTGGACAGGGACTGGGGACAAGGGCTGGAGGGACAGGACACAGGGAATGGCTTCCCACTGCCAGAGGGCAGGGAGAGATGGGATACTGGGAAGGAATTCTTCCCTGTGAGAGTACTGGCATTGGTACCTGGTGCTGGCTGTGCAGAGCAAAGCACTTGGCCCTGGGGCTCAGCTCTGGGCACCTCCAGGTCACTGAACCCTTCGACCTCTTCCTCAAAAGGTTAGTGATACAGGTGTTTCTTGGGATGGATTTTATTGTGGTCTTGCTTCTGGTGGAAATTACTCAGCTTTCCAGAGCACAAACCTCAAGCCACATTTCTGAGCTGGCTCCTCGCTGCCACCGTTCCACAAACCACTTCCTTCCAGGTTCCTGGCAGCCAGTCCCAGCGGGCAACTGGAGGGCAGGAGCAGGGCTGGGAAGAGGAGCTGGGCACCCCCAGCCTGGGCTCTGTTCCAGCAGCAGCCCAGCCCAGGGGCTTGGCAGGGTGGGGGTCAGATGGGGCAGGGTGTGAGAGAGGAGACAGCACAGAGGGGTGAGAGGTTCTGACTCCACAGGGCACTGTGGGCAGACAAGGAGAAGCCCCAACCCAAACCCAGACCCACCAGACTCATCTCACTGGGATTTGGTCAGATCAGCCCCAATACAGCACTGGGATAACCACAGATCCCACTCCTGCTCCGTTAGCAGCCCAGGCACACAGTCCCACATGGAATCATAGAATCCCAGAATGGTTTGGGCTTATGGGTCCTTACAGACCATCTAATTCCACCCCCTGCCATGGGCAGGGGCACCTTCCACTATCTCAGGTTGTTCCAAGCCCCATCCAACCTGGCCTTGGACACTTCCAGGGATCCAGGGGCAGCCACAGCTTCTCTGGGCAATCTGTGCCAGGGCCCCACCACCCTCATGATTCAGCTTTACCATGAACAGAGCTTTTAAAACAAGGCAGACACTTGCTGGGATGTTGTTTTTCCTGGAGGTACTGCAGAGAAGGGGGTTGTATAAAGGAACACCATAAAGCCCCCACTTACACTTTCCCAAACCACAGCCTCCACAACAGATTTGTCCCTGCTAATTTCTTTCCTTGGTGCAATTTCGTTCCTTGGGTGGCAGGATGCAATTTGTGTTGGAGTTTGGCTTTCTAGTGAAACTCTTGGCTTGTCACTCTCAAGGCACAACATGCTCCCTAAATAGCAGGCTAAATTTCTCCACCTAGCCTTAAAAAATAAAAGAGTCCTCTGCCAAATGAAAGGACATATTCCAGTATTCTTTGTTGTTGCAACAAATTGGGTGGATACTGTCAGACTTCTGTATTCTGGGAATACTTCCAGAGCCTCTTTTTGTGTGCAAGTCGGTTACCATGTAATTGTCAACTTAAATTGCAGTGTTGGATAACTGAGCTTGGGCTGTGAGATAATCTGCCTGTCTGAGCCTCAGCCCCGCAGCGTGAGGGCCAGGCTGGGCTCTGCTCCCCCTGCCAGCGAGGAGAGGGGGCTGCAGAGCCCAGGGGGGGCTGTTCTGCTGGGGGCTGGGGGACATGTGTGGGGGTATCTTTGCTAAAGACATCCCTGCCCATACCAGAGGATGGTTACAGAATGCCAGCATCACTGAGGCTGGAAAAGCCCTCCCAGCCCATGGATCCCCCTGTGCCCATCCCCACCTTGTCCCCAGCCCAGAGCACTCAGTGCCACATCCAGGCCTTCCTTGGGGGGACTCCAAACCTCCCTGGGCAGCCCAGTCCATGGTCCTGCCCCTGTGGATCATGGTGAGGGCAGGGGGACGGGGTGTTTCCTCCCTGACATCTGCCAGAGCTTGGGGGGCATTTCTGGTGGCAGCTGAAGACACCCCTGTCCCTGTGGGAGGATGGGTCCTGCCCACACAGGCTGCAGCAAGGGCAGGGGGTCGGGGGTTCCCTCCTGGCCCTGCCGGCTGCGGGAGGAGATGAGACGCTGCTGCTTTCGCTGCGATGGGAATCGTCTTCGCCCTCTTCCTTCCCCTTTCAAATTGGCAGCTCGTTTTGTTGTGTTTGTTTTAGCCCGAATCCCAATGACAATTAGCGCTGGAAGGCTAGATTAAGCTGTTTTTGCTTGTTTTCTTTTTCACTTTGATTTCCACCTCCTCCAAATTCTTAATCCTACTGAATATTTCATCTCTTGTAAGCCCATCAATTGAAAGTCTCCCAGCGGGACGTACAGGACCAGCACTGTTACAGCTGCTCTGCTTCAGCTGCTGCTCTCAGCCCTGGGTTCCCTGTGTGACTGTTTCAGACAGGAACCCGCAGCATCCGCCCGGCCAGAGCTGCTCCAGCGACCTGGGAACCGGGCTGGGCACCGAGGGAGAACTTCGGTGCTTGGTGAGAAAGTGGAGCTCCCCTCGTTCCCACCTCGCGCCTCTCCCACCACAGGCAGCTCCTGCAGGTGGGACATGACCTGTGTGGCCACAGGTGGGAGATCCCACCGTAAATTTGGGAAGTTGTGTGTGTGAGGGGGCCGGGGTGGTGGTCACTGGGCTCCTGTCGGGGGGAGCCAGCCCAGGAGTGGGTTACACCATGTGAGAGGGTTTGCCGTGAGAGGGTTTGCTGGTGGTGGATGATCCTGTAGACTAATAGAATATCCTGAGTTAGAAGGGACTCCAAGGGTTCATCCAGGATGACTCCTGGTCCTACACAGGACACCCCAACAACCCCACCCTGTCCCTTCAAACAGTTTTCCAAACCCTCCTGGAGCTCTGGCAGCCTTGGGGCTGTGCCCACTGCCCTGGGGAGCCTGTTCAGGGCCCATCCACCCTCTGGGGGAAGACCTTTTTCCTGAGATCCAGTGTCCTAACATCCCTAGCCTCCCCTGACACAGCTCCAGCCATTCCCTCAGGTCCTGCCCATCTCTTTGTGGTTCCCCATCAAAAATTGCAGTTTTGCCTTTTTTTCCCCTGACTGCTTCCTGGGATGCTCTGGGACTTAGTGTTGCCCTGCACTTACACTGTTGACAGAAAAGGCTTTCAGATAGGGAACTGGTTTTTTCTCCCTGTCAAAATGTCATTTTCCAGCTTGAACCTCTCCAGGCCAGCTCAGTGCAGGTCTGTCCTTCGGGATGGACACACTCCCACTTCTGCTGCTTCCTCCTGCCTGGAAAGGAAATGTGGGGAGAGGATCCTGGCTCTCAGGATTGCAGCCTGTGCTGGGGGCCTTGTGTCCGTGTCTGTGGGGATTTTATCACAGTGGGGTGGCTGTTGTCTGTAAGGATGCCTTTTAACACCCAAATCCCCGCTTGCTCCACAGTATCCCTGTCTCTTCAGGGCTGTGTCTCCGGGAGGGATCCGGCTGCCTCTGACACGAAGCAGGACTGCAGCAGCTCTGCCAGCAGGTCCTTTGATGCCTGCAGAGCTTCAGTGCTCTTCACCTGGTCTACGTGCTCCTTCTCAAGAGCCCCAAACTGTCTGCAGCCTGGATGGGAAGAGCATTCCCTGCCAGGAGCCGGCTCCAGGAGCCTCTGCCAAGGGAGCTGCGGTGGCATATGTTCGCTCTCAGAGCAAGGTTACACTCTCGACTCATTAGAAGTTCCTTTCCTCATTTTGGGGCATATGCAGAAGATCCCGGTGCCAAGCTGGCAGGGAGGGCTCGGAGAGACTCCGGAGGAAGTTTGCTCTTGCACTTCTGTCCTCAATTATTGTGTTTTGGAAGCAGCACAAACCCAGCCCTGAGCGAGAACTGGCACCCAGCTCCCCGCGGGGCTTCCTGGGCTGATCCCATCCCGAGGCCTCTCCCGGTTATCCCTGCAGACGAGGAGCAGGCGTCGGCTCAGAAGTCCTGGGAGAGGTGGGGTGGGGTGGATGAAGATCCTGGCAGCCCCAGGACAGGGGTGCAGGTACTGCCCAGTGCCAGCCCAGCCCCGATCGCTGCTGAGCTGCGCCAGCCCCCGGGAATTCAGCACATTCCTAAATAATGGGTCTGGTGGTTTTGCAGAATCTGTAGCCCATACTAATGGCTCATTGCTGAACCATAAGTGGTTGTGTTATACTTTGGATTTATTGGAGGCCAAGGGATTAATTTCCTGAAATATATGGTCATGATGTTGAGGTTAAATTAAGATCTCATTCAAAAGGATTCTTTTTATTATATTTAATTTGTAACCCCTATTCTATAGCCATTTTACAGCTATTCCTCCCCCTCCCTTCAATGTTCAGTGTCATGTTTCCAGGAAGAATCTTATTTCATGCAGACTAAGAGCATTTTTCAGTATAACCTTTTACAGTTCCTCACCGTTTGAGTTCCTCCAGTCTCGGTTGTTTATCCACAACAAGGTCTTAAATCCTCTCTTAGAAAATAAAGATGTTGATGCAAAAGCAACAAGAGCTTCTGGCAGAGCTCAAATCCATCCGTTCTCTCCTCCTTCCCCACATGCCACCCCCTTCAATCTGCTGGAACTAAAAGCCCTTTTACTTCAGCGCTTGAGCACTTTGATAAAATGCATGTTGAGTAAATCTTACATGACATTTTTACTCTGGGTGAGATGTATATAAAGTTGAGCTGGCTCGGTGCTGGCCTTGCTTCGCCCTTCTCCATGATGCCATTATTAAACTGATAAATTAACTGTGGGAGTCGGTGCTGCGAGGTGCTGCAGGTGAGTCGGGACGGGGACGAGGCAGCTGAGAATGACAAAGGTCTGGATGTTCAGCCTGGAGAAGAGAAGGCCCTGGGCAGACCTCAGAGCCCCTTCCAGACCCTAGAGGAGCTCCAGGAGAGCTGGAGAGGGACTTTGGACAAGGGCCTTGGGTGACAGGAGAAGGACCAACATCCCCACTGTGGGGACCCCCACACTGCCCCGGGCTCCCCCTCTCCCTGTTCAGCACAGAATTCCTGCCCAGCCCTGCTCCCGGCAGCTCCTCACCCCCAGCTGTCAGCTCTGGCTTCTGCCGGGATTTTCTCTTTAATTTTTTCCCCCTCTTCCCCCCCCAGAAGTGCTGATGGACAAGTTGAGTAACCGTATCTGCTTGTTACAGGACATCTTGAGGCTGATTGCGGAGGTCAGGACTCAACTGGAAAGACCGCAGCGGGTTGCTGACTGGCATCCACGGTCCAGATAAGATAAAAACAACTGATGACAGCAGGGAAGTGAAACAGTCATCTCAGCACTTGGATTAGTGCCCGGCAAAGAGGAAGGGAAAAAACCGAGGAGGGCCGGTGGGGAGGGGAAGGGGGTGGAATATGGATTAGAATAGAAACTCTGGAAAAAGCTATCAGGAGGCAGCAGATTTGGGTGTTAAATATTTATGAATTAGCGGCACTTGTCGGGTTCTCTGTGAGCCGAGAGTTTCCAGGGTGGGAGGGTGTGTGGCTGCAAACAGTGGTGAGGTGGGAGAGGCCAAGGATGGAGGCCTGGGACTGGCCCCGGTGGGTCTGGTGGTGCCGAGGCTCATAGTAGTGCAGGATGAGTCCAGATGAAGAGGAGAGAGGATAAATGAGGTGCCATAAAAGTGACTATTATTATTCAGAAATTTCCTGCTGAAGAGCATTGGAGTAATTAAATCATAATTGCTTATTACTCAGCTGAAGTGACATTGTAAGTGGCTGAAGGTCTGTGGCGAGGGGAGGAAGAGGGGGCTCAGCTGCTCCGGGTTCAGTGTGGATCAGCAGATCCCATGGCAGCCCAGCGGGGACCCTGGGCCTCAGGGAGGGTCAGAAGGTCCCCCTGAGCCTGGAAAGCTCATTTCCAGTGTGGCACTGGGACAGAGCACCCGTGGGTGCTGCCGGATGGGGAGGCAGGAGCAGCTTCACCTGAGGTGTGAGAGGTGCCCGAGCTGGCCCAGGTTGGCCGGGTATCCCTGGAGTATGGCCAGGTATTCCCAGGGGTGAGGATTCCTCTGGCTGACCTGCTAAACCTTGAGAGCTTTAATGGAGCTGTTTCCCACCATGAAACCAGGAGCTTGCAAATCCTGTAAGCACTTAATTACAGAGCCATGTTTGTGGAACATTGTGAAGGGCTCAGGTAACTTGGCAGCGGAGCTGTGGAGTCAGGGCTGGGAAGTGTGAGTGTTCTTGGGGCCACACCACAGTGGGCATTCCCTTCCCCAGCCCAGCTGGGGGGATAAACTGCATTTTCAGCTTTAGGTAATAGATCCTGAATATTTGTTTTTGTTTCCTCACCTTTGTTTTGGAGTTGCTCGTGTTTCACATCCTGAAATATTCTGAAACGAGTCCACCCGGCACTTAAATACACCTGAGCATCCCTTATGGATGTATTTCTCACCCGTTTTTACTCCCCCCCTTGCCCTCCTTTGTGCTGCCCTTGGGTAGGGAGAGCTGCTGTGCCCTGCCATCCACACCCTCCCACAGGAACATCCCACCCGGGAGTGCAGGACCAAACCTTGGCCACATCCCACCCGGGAGTGCAGGACCAAACCTTGGCCACATCCCACCCCTGCTGCGACGCTCGTGGCTCCACTCACCTCCCAGGTGAACTTTCCTCATGGGAAAGAGGAGGAGAAGGGCCCATTGCTGTTTCTGGCTGCTTGGCTTTATTCTGCTCCAGTTCCAGCTGGCAGAACAAGGTTCAGCACTGAGAATCGGGCAGGTTTGGTGGGAAAAATGCTGGAAAGGATGGAGAAGAGCATCCTCTCTGTGGCAGTCTGGAGGATAACCCCATGCTCCCAGGAAGTGTTGGCCTCCAGCACTCTGTGGAGCAGAGGAGCTGCTGATGTTTCCACCAGGTGTATTTATTTTGATTTTCGAAATAGCTGTAAATGAGTCACCTGGCAGAGCAGCAGAGCCCACCTCGAGGACAGCAGGGAGCTGCCAGGGTGCTGCTGCCAGCAAAGCACTCGTGCTTCAGACAGCTCTTGTTTTGGGGCTCTCTGGAGCCAGCTGGGAAGGGAGTCTGCTGCTCGTGCCAGCTCTGACCCCTCCTCTGGGGCCAGCACTGACCCCTCCATCAGGACACGCTGCCAGCCCCACTATCCTCTGATCCCACAGGGGTATGGAGAGCACAGAAGCCCATGGCTGCCCCGTTCCCACTGCAGGGAGAGCCCAGGTGGGGAACACCAAGGAACTCCTGCTCCTACAAAAAGAAATACAAGTTATTTTCTTCTCCCAGCAGCGTCACCCCTGAATGAGAATCATCACTGGGTCTTTGCATCTGGTGTTATCCCAAAGCTTCATCCCATTCCCTGGCTCCTGGGATCGTGCATTTCCTGCAGGGAACAGAGGCAAGGGGCATGACTGGGGCATGGCATCACTGGGGGGGGTGACAAGGTGACTGGATACCCTCTGGTCCATGGGGGTGTCCCTCTGTCCATCTGAGTGCCCTGTCTGACTACGTGCCCCATGTCCACCTGGGTGCCCTGTGTCCAGACCAACCTTTCCCCAGGCTCCCACGGCCCTGGCAGGGGTTGAAGAGCAGAGGCAGAGGGAGCAGGGCTCTGGTGATGCAGACAATCAAACTTCCCCTGAAGTTTGGGAGCCCCTGGCACAGGCCCATCCGTGTACTTAAGCAGAAAATCACCAGAAAAGTGCTATAATCTGACAGATTTTTCACAGGCTTAAATATTCATGAATTAGAAGAATTGGCAGAATTTTCTACATTATTAGCTTTCATCATGGCTACAGGAGCAGTTGGTGCACTGGCTGCTCTTCAAAAACTATTAATCTAGTCTGTCATCACAGCAGCCATTTTTTAATTAGCTACTTTGCTGAACGATCTGGTGCAGGAGGGAGACTGGAACATTTAAATGGTATTAAAGTTTTAAAGGTGCCCCTTTCCATTTTTAATCTGAGTTCTGGAATGCAGCAATAGGGAACCAAACGGCTTCACTTCAATGGTTAACTGCTCGGGTTAGCTTGGAAAAAAGTGAGCCTTGGAAAACTGAGCTGCAGGAGAAGAAATTGCGAGGAATAAATTGTTCCTGAGCCTGAGTTCACAGCATTCCTGCCCGATGAAATCAAGGGAGATGTTTGTAGCTGAAGCACTGAGTGTGTGTTGGAGAGGCAGTGACAGAACGTGGCCTTGGTGCCTCTTGTGGGGTGGGTTTTTGGTCCCAGGGTAGGACAGCACACTCCTGGAAATCCTCCTCCTGCCACATCCGGCCCGTTCCCACATCCCTGTGCTCACTGGGAGCATCCTCTACAAGAGGCCTGGAGGATGGGACAGCCCCCTGTTCCCGGCCCCGGGTGCTCAGGGGGTTGGGGAGCAGGGAGCTGAGGTGCTCCCTGCCCTGGAGGTGGACATGGATCCGGGGTTGGATCCCTCGATGGACAGCCCGTGCTGTCCAAGCTTTCCCCTAAACTTTGTCATCCCTTCCCTTGGCTTTGAGCCCGCTCTGCTCCCCGTGCCAGAGATGCTGCTCTCCTGCCTTATCATTTGCATGTGAAGCACAGCAAAATTATGGCTTTATTGCCGTTTTAAATGTGCCTTTTTTGGCATCGGTGTCTCTGTCTCCGATCTCCTGCTCCTTACTGCCAGCACTTTAATTTGTGTATTGCAGTGCCAGTGTCCTGCTGACCGGGAGGGGAATTGCTGTCTGGGGAAGATTTTCCCCCAATTGTCATGTAAAACATGTAAAGTAAAGAAATTGGCAGCTAAAATAGCTAAAATGCCAATGCAGCAGCAATAACCCTTCAAGAAGTTGTTCTTTGTAATTCAGTAATTCAGTCTGGGAAAGCAGAGGGTTGGGGCTTGGGGTTTTTTTGATCATGTGGAATAGGGAAAGTCTGAGCCTCAGGAGTCAGGTGGGTTTTAATCCTTTTTTGGAAAGGATTTTTTTATTAAAGTATAAATGTTTACACGAGTGTTTTGGTAACAAACGTGATCCCCTGTGCAGCTCCAGCCCTGTCCAGAGATCCTGAGCCTCCGGAAAAGGGTGAAAAAATCCCACTGTACTGCAGAGCTTCAGGGGAGGAAGGATGGGGAAACATTACCAGAAAAACTTTTATTTACAGTGAGTGACTTTTTTTTTGGAGTTTTCTTGCTTTGTTTGGCTTCCTGGGATTGTTCCTTCCACTGAGAATGGACAGGGCTTGGAGCACCCTGGTCTAGGGGAAGGTGTGTCCCTGCTCATGGCAGGGGGTGGAACGAGGTGAGCTTTAAGGTCTCCTCGCAGCCCAACCCCTTCCATGATTCCATGATCTGTGTGGATTTGAAACATCATGTCAACAGAAACTTCCAGGCTGGGAGCAGGGAGGGAGGTGGGGAAGATCAGGAGTCCTGTGTCACAGCTACTCCCTCTCACCCTGGTTAAAAATTACGGGGTTTGTTGCGGTTTTTTAACTCTGCTTCATAATTTTTAATGTTTAGTCACTTAACTGAGGCACAAACTCTTCTTGGCAATTATCTGTAGTTGTTCCCTCTGAGTTCTCGAACAAAACACTCTTTATTAGGACTCAAAACATTCAAAGGCTTTGCAGAACTGATGGGATACTGCACCACACGCTAGCCCTTAATTACATTCCCTAGATAGGATAATTTATTAGAAGAACATACTCAATAAGTTCTTTAAAATGTGGGGTTGGCCTGTGGTTTCTGGAGTGTAACACAGGGCTCTGCTTTGCTGTTTACATTTGGGGGTAAAAATGAGGTTTCACATTGAAATTCAAATGAAATCTGAGTGAAATGAGGCAGTTTGTGGCAGAACCCCCCACTGAAATCTGTTCATCCTGCCGTGCGTGGGGTTTCACGTGGTTGGAAGTAGCTGGGAAGGAGGGAAATGCTGCTGGAGCGTGTGAAAGCGATGGGGAATGGTGGGAGCGTGGGCTGGGACAGGGATTGGGATGGGGCTGGGGCTGGGAGTCAGCTCTGCAGCCAGGCTGTGATTTACACAGCACAGTCCCTGTGCTCCAGAGCCCCTTGGAATGTGGTACTGCGTGACACCAGAGGGCTGAAAGGAAACTTGCACATCTATTAAAAAAAGGCACAAAAATCAGCTTTATTTTTCCATGTTTGAACAATGCAGCCATATGTGTTTCTTCTCATTAAACCCCGTTTTTTCTGTAAGGAACTCCACCGCAGATCCGAGCGTGGAAGCCGACATAATTAAAGGCTTCTTTTTCCCCAGCCGTACTCCTCTGGTCTTTGAAGAGCTCGGGGATCCCTGAGGAATGCTCTGAACTCAGCAATATTTTGATAGCTGCAATAACATAATCAAAAGATGCTTTCATGAAGGGAGCACCTTGTGTGGATTGCAGCCGCCCCTCTCCCCCCGATCTGGCTTTAATGGGGTCCAGGGCTCGTGTGCAGATGGGGAGCTTGATTTTCTGCCTGGGCTTCTCCAGGGATGCTGCCTGAAGAGCTTTTGGGAGCATTTCCCTGCGCCGTGTGGCCCTGGCCCTTCTGCCTGGCTCAGCGGGTGCCCCAGCCCAGGGCTGGGGGTGACACGGGGGCTGCAGCCCACCCGCCCCAGCCTGGGCTCTGCTGCCTCCAAATCACTGCACACAGCAATTCTCTGCTGCTTGAGAGCCCGCCAGGTTGTTATTCATCCTGAAATCCTCATTAAAACCCTTTAATGTCTCCCTTTCGTTCGCCAGCCGGCTCAGCTGTGGCCATGAATCCTCCTGTCTGTGCCCGAGCCGCTGAAAGCCCCGTTTTGTTCCGTGTTGTCTCCCGAGCTGAGCCCCATGCGTGTCCCTCCACCTGAGTTTTGGCAGGCAGGGCTGTTTGGAACGAGGAAATTGGGGCATTTCTTTAATCATTAAGCTGGAATCATTAAGCTTTAATCAGGCCAAATTAGGGTTTTGAGTCCCGCTGCCTCGCATCAGCCTCTGATTGTAGGAACTCAGCCACTCCTGAAGCAAAGCTGTCCCGGGGCTCTGTCCTCCCTGGGCAGGGAGCAGTGGGAATGGTGCCACCGGTGTCCCCTGCACCAGGACCCTGTGGCTGTGGTGACAGAGATGTTTGGGGCCTTCTTGCTCCTGCAAGGACACCACTGTGCTGGGGGTTCCTGGGGCTGCTCTGTGGGGATCCTGCCTGGTCACAACACCCCCAGAGAATCCCCTGTAGTTCCATCTGAACAACCCCTGTTGCCCTTCCTTCCCTGCTGAGGGGGTCGTGAGGTTGGGTGGGGAAGCTGATCCTGCTCTTTCCCTTCCCCTCACTCCCTCTCTGCTCATCCCCAGCCCTGGCACGGGGCAGAGGGGGCGGTGATGCATGGTGGCATCTCTGCCAGTCATCTCCGCTCCAACTGGTTCATCACCTCTTGTCTCCCATAAAAGCAGCTATTCACCATATAATGTGAATGAATTCTCATTAAATCCTGCTAAATTACTCCGAGACAAAGCGAGGCGCCAGCGCAGGGGCTGCTTTGCCAATCCTTCACGGCACGTTTAATTTACCGCAGAGTCCTTCCAAGCCTTCCTCACTTAGGAGAGAGCTGCTCAGCCCTGGCAGGAGCAGGGAGAGGAATGGCAGCACCCTCCTGCCCACAGCACCCCAGAGCTGCACCCTGGAGGCTCTGCTGGGGAGGGAGTGGGAACCCCCAACTTTGGGATGGCAGCAGCTGGGAATGCTCTGTGTGCGCTGCACCAACCAGCGTCTCCCCGTCCAGGCTAGAAGTGAGCCACGTGGGTCTGCTGCAGAAAAAGAGCAGAATGCACATTGCTGATAAAATTTCACAGAATTCACCCTTATTTTTAACGCCTGCATTTCCCCACGCGTTCTGAATTCCCCAGAGCTCAGCTGGCTGCGCTCGCTTCCCTCCCACTCACACCTTTGTACCGAGACAACACGAGTCAGAGCAGGATGGGTCGGTTTTGCCCCGATAACAGTTCCCCAGAGCAGCTGATACAACTGGGGAACAAAATATGGGGGGGTTTGTAGCTGGCAAGTGCTTCCCCCAAACCATCTAAATCTCAGTTTACCCGAATTCTGGGGTTTCTCTGCAGCCAGTCCCCCCAGAGGTGAAGCTTTGGGGACAACACCTGCAGCTCCTGAACTCATGATGGTCAAAGGCTTCCAGGTGGTGGTGGAGGTGAAGAATCCCAGGATGGTTTAGGATGGCAGGGACCTTAAAACCCATCCAGTGCCACCCCCTGCCATGGGCAGGGACACCTTCCACTGGCCAAGGTTGCTCCAAGCCCTGTCCAACCTGGCCTTGGACACTTCCAGGGATCCAGGGGCAGCCACAGCTTCTCTGGGCAACCTGTGCCAGGGCATCCCCACCCTCCCAGGGAAGAATTCCTTCCCAATCTCCATTTCTCCCTGCCCTCTGGCAGTGGGAAACCATTCCCCTTGTCCTGTCCCTCCATCCCTTGTCCCCAGTCCCTCTCCAGCTCTCCTGGAGCCCCTTTAGGGGTCTCCCTGGATCCTTCTCTTCTCCAGGTGAAACCCCCCATCTCTCCCAGCCTGGCTCCAGAGCAGAGGGGCTCCAGCCCTGGGAGCAGCTCCAGGGCCTCCTCTGGACCTGCTCCAGCAGCTCCACATCCTCCTGATGTTCGGGCTCCCAGCTCTGCTGGTCCCATCTTTGTGTGAGGATTTTCCCCCCACGAGGTTTGGGATTGGTGCCCATGGGAATGCCCTGCCAGCAGTGCTGCAGCCCCAGCCTAAATCCCCGCAGGGAGAATCCACATGGCCAAAGGTGCCCACACCGAGCACAGGGAACAACCACATCCCCTTTTGTCCTCATCCCACTCGGGTCTGATGGATTCTCATGGATCCCTTGGCACAGGGCCACAGCACAGCACCGCCAGGTTTGTGTTCCAGCCTCTGACTCCAAACCCTCGGCGGTTCTGGGGTTGTTTCTCCTGTTATCATTTTTCCCACAATGCGCTTGCATGATCCTCTCTCAGCCTTAGCCACATGGCAACCACATCACATAATGCAACTTCTGTTCCGTGATTATTCATATTTTTTTTCCCCCTTTCCCTATTGTTGCTTTGCCAAGTTTTTCTTCTGATTCTGAGAAGCCGAATGAAAAGAGCAGCGTCCCCGGTGCAAGGACGTGCTTCGGAGGCAGCGTGAGCAAATCAACTCGACAAGTGTGTTCACAGGAGTCAAACCGGGGCGGGGGGGAGCTGTGAAAAAGCAAAACAAAAGCCCCTCCAAATGTCTATTTCTGTTTTATTTTGTTTTCCTGGAATGTCTCCTCACATGAAACAACAATGCGTCCCGGGGAGCTGCAGACAGGCTCCAGCGAAAGGGCAGCCGAGGGAAGGGTTGCTGCAGGAGAAGGTTTTGTGTGTGATGTATCTGTTGTTAAAGCCCATTCCCAGGAGAACGGGATGAACAGCACACAGGGCTGTTCTCTGGGGGTCCGGGAAGGGAGCAGGGTCATTCTGCCCTGTGCCCTGTGGGCACGGGTGATGGGGTGTGCAAGAAGGGTTGGAGCACGGGCACCGCTCCAGTGCCGCTCCAGCTCCAGTGTCCCGGCCTTGTATCCTCCATGGAGTTGCCACCGTGGCATTTGTTGGCCACCAGTGATGGTGAGGGAGAGGGACCATCATTCCTGAAGCACCTGCAGACCCCAAGACCCTTTTTATTCCCATTTCTTTTGCTTTACAGCTGCTGAAATGTAATTTTATTTGAACCAAGAATTTCCACTTTGCATCTTTTTCTTAAAAGCCTGCCCTACCTTCATTTTTCCTTCATTTTTCCTTCATTTTTCCTTCATTTTTCCTGCAACTTTTAATCCTCCACTCATCAGCCGCACTGGCCAGTTTAGCATAAAGAAATGAAATTAATTCTCATGCTCAGGCTCCAAATGTAAATTCCTTTATTAATAATTTAAATGGATTTATTTATGCAGTTTGATATTTTTCAGGTTCAGGGAAGCAATTCAGTTTTCTCGTGTTGATGATCAACAGACACCATCATTAAGCTCTTTCCCCCCCCCCATCCTCCTCTCCATCTTATCCTGCTAAACAGATAAAAGATTGGAGCCCGCTGGTCTCGGCGGGTTCCCAGGGAACATTTCCATGAGCTAATGTAAGTAAATAATTAATTTGACTTTATCTTCTATCTACTTGGGACATTTCCTCCCCAGAAAAGGGATGGATTTTTCTTCCAAATGTTTCCAGCACCCCACATACCAAGAGTTTCTGCCAGACACCTCGAGCCTCCCAGGAGAGCAGCAGCATCCATGGATCACCCCGGAGAGGCCGGAGGATCACGTGGTGAACACTGCTGTGTTCATGGCAGCCACAACACTCCACTCCAGATCAGGATAAATAGGGATGTAGTGGGATATTTTTAGCAAAAATCACATGTATTTACTTAGAATTTGACATCCCCAAACCCACCCCTTCCATCTGGACCCCCCCAGCCCAAGTCACCCTCAGGACACTTTTGGCACCTGGTTTTCATCTGCCTCATGGGTCTGCCCAGCTCTTGGGGTGGGGGCACCACAAAACCCTGGGAATGTTGGAAATTTCGATCCCTTTGCTTGTGGTTTGGACCCCTCGGAGATGAACTGAACTTTGGATCAATCTGGATTTGCTTTTGTTCCCCGTGAGACGAAGCCCCTGTGCCGAGCTGGGCCCAGCTGAGTCTCTCCCGGCTGCACGCGGCGCTACCGATCACAAACAACCACTTTGTGCCCCAAACTGAGGCTCGTGGCCTCAGGGGTGGGAGCAGCTCTTGGATTTTGCTCCCTGAAGCACGGGGGACGTGCTGGAGGTTTCCCTTTCATCCCAGGCTTGTCAGAGCCGTAAGGATCCGAGCTCTGCCGTACCACGACACCGGCAAAGTGCCGGCTCGGCCGCTTCCCACCACCCCCCTCCTGCTCGCTTTGGAGAAGCTTTAACATTTCTCTTTTATCTCACTCCTGTGAGCTTCAAAGAGGCCGTGAAGCCAAGTTCTACCTTCCTGCAGATGGGGATTAACCAGCCCGTGCTTCCCGTCCTGCAGAACTGGAATTGATTTCTTTGGGCTTCAGCAGCGACTGCACAGCAGTTCCTGCACGGGTGCAAAACCAGGAGTCTCTGAGGCTTTTTAGCATCCTGGCTCAAAGGCCAGCAACACCATCTTTGGCTTTGGAATGCAGGTTATGCAAACCCAAGCCCTCTTCCCTGTTTGTCTGCATGGCCTGTTCTTCAGGAGGGAAGTTCCCAGCAGAGCAGGGCAGGCTGGGGCTGTTGGGGCTCCAGTGCTCTGGGGTGCACGGCTTGGCTGCCCCGGGTTATTCTGGGCTCTGGGGGCCAGTTTGAAACCAGTGGCTAAAGGGGCTCCAGGAGAGCTGGAGAGGGACCTTGGACATGGGCCTGGAGGGACAGGACACAGGGAATGGCTTCCCACTGCCAGAGGACAGGGTTAGATGGGGTATTGGGAGGAATTGTTCCCTGGGAGGGTGGGGAGGCCCTGGCACAGGGTGCCCAGAGAAGCTGTGGCTGCCCCTGGATCCCTGGAAGTGTCCAAGGCCAGGTTGGACGGGGCTTGGAGCAACCTGGGCTGGTGGGAGGTGTCCCTGCCCATGGCAGGAGGGTTGGAATGGGATGAGCTTTAAGGTGCCTTCCAACCCAAACCATCCTGGGATTCTGGGATTCTATGAAGGAGTTTCTGCATCACAGGAAAAGCAGGATCTTGCTCCAGTGCTGCTGCAGCTGTTGGGAAGGGTCCTCACAGGAAGGAGCCGGCACATGTCCCATCCCAGGTGGAAGGTCCCTCCGGTGCATCCCAGCCCGTGTCACCCCCACTCCTCGTCACCAAACCTCCCTGAGCATCTCTACAGGACCAGTTTTGTTCTTTGCATAATTCCAATTATGTTTGATGATTAATTGCCCAACTGCAGGATCTCACACAATGGACCGGATTGATTGAAAACATGGTAATTCACGGGGGAAATGCTTTAAAATGTGATTTCTGCAGTAGATAAAGCTCCCTGTAAAGGATTACATGTGCTACTGGGATGGAAACCACCCTGGGTATGCAGATTGTGTTCCCAGCCAGGCTCTGGGCTGTGATTCAGACACTTTCATGCTTACCTGCTCCATTTGGCTCTTGCTTGGATCCTTTCCTGAGGCACCATGGCCTTTGCAGGTTGATTTTCACTTTTTCTAGGGTAGAAAATATTTTTTGGTGATTTTAAGGCGAATTATTCTCATGGGAGGCTGATGTTGTCAGGTATTTCTCTGGTTTGTTCCATTTTTGTGGAGAAGGATGGACACTGATGTGCTGGTCTGAGCCATCCCAAGTGGACTTATCCCCAAAAAAGCTGCCACATTTTAGTGAGAGAAAACAAAAAGTTGGCTTTCGTAGAATCACAGAGTGGTTTGGGTTGGGGGGGAGCCTTAAAGACCATCTCATTCCATCCCCTGCCTCGGGCAGGGACTTTTTAAAAGAATACGGATGATTTCTAGGGTTGGAGCAGCAAAGGCTGATAAAGCTTTCAGTAATATTTCAGTGGGTTTTTTGGAGGAAATCAAGGCAGGGACCCCTGGAGGAGAGGGCTGAGGGGAGCCCCAGTGTGCTGGCAGTGGGGCCATGGGGTGCCAGGGACCCCCTTCCATTGGGGTCCCCCCTTAGCACAGTATTTTAGAAAACCCCTTCCCTAATTTATTGGTTTTTCTCCCTGGCAGGTGCAGAAATGGAGGGCAGCCCCTGCAGCCCGGCTTCCCGGGAAAGCAGCGAAGGACATTGATTTATGATCAAAAGGGAAAAAAGCAAAGCAGAATAAAAAGAATACTTAAGACTTAAAAACAGGGAAATCTCGTTTCTTCCTGTGTAGGTGTTACCTGGGAATCTTTCATGTTAAACTTAAATGGAATTAAGAATGAGGGGAAAATCACCCTGGGAGCTGCGTGATCCTTGTAGCCCTCTATTAAAATTAATCCTGGCATTGATCTGTACAATTTATTAATAGCCTGGCACGGGGAGAGGAGCTGCTGCCATAAACATCCCGGCCCTCCCGGAGCATCCTGGCACTGTCCTCACCTGCACACCCAGAATTCCATAATTGATGGGGGTCCCCCTGTCCAAACCCCCCAGAACCAATTAAGCCCCGTCCTCCCCGACCTGGCGGGGACAGGGGACGACACTAACGGCTTGAAACGAGGAAACCAAGAGCAAAGACCTAAATCTTTTTGGCTGCCTGATTAATAATCCTGTCAGGCCTATCACAGGCACTAAACAGTAATGCTGGTTGCAGCTGAATTTTTTATACTTTCTATTAATCTTTAATGATAGCTTGGTCACCTAGTCTCTTTTATCTTGTCAGATAAATGTATGGTTAACAGGATAATGAGATTTCTAAGGCTCTGTTCTAGCTTACAGCCATGCAGCACATGGGGTGACCCCTGCCCCTGCCGGGGAGCGCATGGAGGTGATGGTAATTGCTGGATGTACTGGGAATGTATTGGGAGCTGATGGATGGTTTAAACTTTGATTTGAGGTCAGGAGGTCCCTTGGCTCTGGAAGGCAACTGTGGTTTTATTACTTGCAGGATCTGATGGGGATGTAATTAGATTTAGCTATTGCTTTATTAATAAGTAATTGTTCCTACTATTGCTTTGGGTTAGCAAATATATTCCGCTGATAATTTAGGGCATTGATATGGTTTTATTTATTAATAAATGGGAATGTATATTTTTGCCTGTGGCAAAGACTAGCACAGAACTCGGGCTGGCCACTTCTCCTGGAGTGAAGGATTCGCTCTTTATTAATTCAATAATTAACCTAATTGTGGGCTCTGCCGGGGGAAGCCTGAGTGAGCTGGCTGTGCCAGCAGCAGTGCTCATGCACGACAGCCCCCAGGGACCTCGAGGGAGCCTGAGATCCCTGTGGGTGCTCAGCCCCAGCCCGGGTCCACCAGAGCCCTCTGGACCCCCTTCTTCTCCCACCTCCCCCCCCAGCCCCTCCTCATCAGCCCTGAGGTGAGACACAGACACCACCCCGGTCCCCCTGCGCCACCTCGGGCACCCGCGGTGCCACCAGCCCCGGGAGAGATGTTGGGCTGGTTCCTGCTCCATCCCTTTGATGTGTTCTTTGATTTGCCAGAGGGCCCCGGGATAACGAGGTGCCTGTGGCAGTGCAGGGTGCTGAGCTCCTGGCCAGGCTGATCCCCAGAGGGTGGTGGGTGCTGGGCGGGGGCTGCTCCCCTCCCCACCCGTATTTTGGTGGCTTTTTGTCGCTCTGCTGCTCCAAGGAAGCTCCTTGCATTAATTATGTTGCCATGTAGAAAGCTCTGGCCTGTCATATACTTTTTTCTTTTTCTTTTTTTTTTTTTTAAGCTCTGTTTTTCATAAAGTGGTCCTAAAATGACACGGAAAGCAGCTGCTTAAGCAATTGTGCCAATTAATGGGTCTCTGAAATTAAAACGCCTACACAGTCTAGATGAGATTTCTCCAGGAGGGAATTCAGCAATTGTCTTCATGATAATCAGGCTTGACTTGTCTTAGCACACATTAATAAAAAAGCAAATGCATTCAAAGAGATGCCCTTTAGTGGAGAATATCCACAATATAGTAATGAGTCTCCAAAAAAAAAAGGAGGGGGGAGAGAGGAGGGATGCTGAGCTGGCTCCAGCCTTTCCTTGAGGAAGGGAGACTTGGAATTCATGTCATGGACTCGCTGGATTCTCCTGCTGCAGCAGCTGAATGTAAATCTGCACTCTCTGCTGAAGCAGGAGGGTCCAGGCGGGTTTGGACAGAAGGTGGGAGCTCTGGGGGCTTTGGGTTCCTGCTCGAGTCTCCTGTCAGCATCCCAGGCACAGCCTGGCAGCCCCTGGGTCTCACTCCAGCCACCTGTGCCCGCTCCTTCTGGAGCAGGACCTGCGGAGGGTTGGAGTCAAGTGCACATTTTGCTCCATCTCCAGAAGCACAGGTGGCCTCAGGTTGCACCAGGGGAGGTTCAGGTTGGATATCAGGGAATATTTCTTCACAGAAAGGGCTGCCCAGCCCTGGCACAGAGACTGCCTGGGGCAAGGGTGGAGTCCCCATCCCTGGAGGGATTTAACATCCATGTGGAAGTGGCACTTGGGGACATGGGATAGTCGTAGCCTTGGCAGTGCTGGGGGAGCTTGGACTCCATCTCAGAGGGCTTTTCCAACCCAAACAATTCCACAATCCCGTGGTTCCCTGACCCCAGCAGAAGGGATGCTCACCTCCATCCCATGAGGCCAGAGGGGTGGGAGGTGAAGCTGTTTATGCCCTGAACTGCAGGTGTGGCCCAGAGGGAGGGATCTGATCTGGCCCTGTGACACCAGGAATTCCCCACATCCCTCCCCATTGCCCTATTTTTGGAAACAAAGACATGTGAAGTGTCCACTCCACATCCCCCAACATTTACAAGGTTCAGGAGCATCAGTTAAACCTCTTGGCTTTGTCCCACGGTGCTGGCTGGGGTTGTTTTGTCCAAGAGCATCATCCCAATGCCAAGGAATACACCGACAGTCTGGACATCCACACTGGGACACCCTGTTCCAGCAGGGACCACCCCTGGGAGACCCCACGGGTGTGTGTGCACAGGACATCCGTGTTCACACCTGCAGGCACACGTGTGCTGCAGCCCGAGGAACCGGCACAGCCACCCCTGTGTTTGGCACCTCGTTTCCTTCCCCTCCTAATTAACCACTCCGGAGCTCTGTTTGTGTTTGTTGGCGGCTGCAGCCTCCTGACAGTTTGTCTGGAAAAGTCTTTTCTTTTTTTTTCCTCCCCCTTGTTATTTTCATTTCAAAAATTTAGGAGGCTTTAAAAACAAAAGTATTTAGAGCAAACACGATCTTTCTGTATGCAAAATTGATGAAAGAAAAAGACTTACAGCTCTAAACCCACCGCTGCTACTTAGAGAGGAATGCAAAGCCTTGGGTTCATGGAATCATGGGATGGCTGGGGTGGGGAGGGACCTTAAAGAACAACTATTGCCCGTAAAATTAATTAAAGAGGGACCAGCACAAGTGGCTGTTGGGCTGGAACGTGCTCCAGGGTCCCCTTGGCCGTGCTCCAGCTGTCCCATCCCTCACCATCCTCAGGGATCATCCCAACTGCTCCAGCCCTCAGCCCAACTCTCATGGGGTCCCCCAGCCCCCTGAGGCACCCAGGGTGGTCAGGAGCTGCCTGCTCAGCCCAGGGTGACAAGGAATCCTGCAAAACATTCCTTATCTTTCCTTTAATCCTCACTAGTGTTTTGGATTTTCAGATCCATCCCAGTTTGAGCAAATATTTTGATTGCAACCAAGTGCGAACATAACAAACGCTGTTTAGACAAAAGCAACACATCCACTATTAGTTTTAGACAATTTGTCCTAATATTGTTTTGGATCACGCATTTATTCCCCCATAAAGATTTGATTGCTTTGCTTGTTTCATTAATCTTTATTTGTTTAATCATCTGCTAAATCTGTTTAATCATTGGTTTAAGTGGAAAGATTACATGAAGATATTTAATGCTCAGTGCCAGAGCTGCCCTGACATCTAATGCAGTGCTGTTACACTGCTTGGATTGCCCTGGGTCCTTGTTTTGTGCAGCAACCAACCAGGCTCCCACCCCCTGGGATTTTCCTGAGTTGTCCATCATTTCCCAGCTCTCCATCAGTGATGGGTGGAAAAACCAAGGAGGAAAACGCTCACAGCCTGCCTTTGCTGTGCTGCAAATATTTACAGGGCACCAGGGGTGGTGTGATGGATGTGGCTCACCCAGGAGCAGGGAAGGAGGGTCCCCAGCCTGGAGCATCCCCGTTCCTGGATTTTGGGCGTGAAGTCAATCCCCTGGAAGGCAGCGGTGCAAGGTGCCAGCACCTTTTTTATGGATAATCAGAGGAATTTGTGGACCTTAAACTTTGGGGGCAGCACTGGGAGGATGTGGCTGCGGTGGGACCTTAAGGTTAAAGCCACATTCAAGCTGGAAAAGAGGGATACAACTCCAGCAGTTCAGCAAGGCTCAGTGCAGCAGTTTAATGATGGATTTTCCTTTTTCCCTGGCTTCTCCCTGCTCCCAGCCCTGCTCAGCCACCCCAGTCCTGCTTCTCCTCGGCCCTGGCCAAGGGAAGGGATTAATATTTAATGCCCTGGCCGTGTTTCCCTCGCCGAGGCTGGGCAGGGAACATGCAATATTCCACCAGCCCCGTGTTTGGCTGCTCCTGCAATCAGCGCCTCAATCACAGGGACGGGATTTTATGAATTAATAAAAAAAAGATCATGGAGGGTCCGGCGGGATGGGGGGAGGAGGGAGCCGGGCAGAATGCTAATGAGCACGGTGGGGAATTTCACCTCCACTCCCCCCTCACAACTTGGCTGGGGGTGGGGTTTTTTTGTCCTTTTCCCCCTTTCTTTCTGCTCCACCGTGCTGGGGGGTG
This sequence comes from Pachyramphus minor, assembly GCA_013397135.1. Classification (NCBI taxonomy): domain Eukaryota; kingdom Metazoa; phylum Chordata; class Aves; order Passeriformes; family Tyrannidae; genus Pachyramphus; species Pachyramphus minor. The sequence goes on from VYXB01003807.1 coordinate 539,842, forward strand.
CCGGTCCAGCCTCCCCGGGCAGGGGGTGCCGGCCACCCACCCTCGCCGGCACTAATTGCACCGACCATCCGGCAATTTGTGGCGTTCACCGGGCGGGCGCTGGCGGATCTTTTATGGCAGATCTTGTACTCATTACTGAATAATTCATCGCTGCATTAATGTCTTCAGATCCCATCGCGCTCCCGCTCTCTCCTCCTCTCGCTGCCTCGCTCTGCCCACTTGGGAAAACTTTATTATGCCTCGCTCTGACGACAGAGTATACAGATAAAAGATAATTGCTTGGCTTGACTCCCCCATTGATATGAAAATAAGATTTAAATTATTCACTTCAGTTTAAAGGTTAGTTGAAGGTTATTACAGGGGATAAAAAAATCACTCTTCATAACATTTCTGTTGGAGATGAGACAGGTTTGAAAGGCCTAATTTGCACGGCAGGCCGAGGCGGCTTGTTGTGAATAAACCCAGAGCCCCTCAAGAGATTTTAATCGCCAAGAAGTCAATTATTTATAAGCAAATTACGCTTTGCTGCTCGGGTATAGACAACCCAGCTAGGCATGAATAGGGACAAGATGGAACCTATATAACTTAATATACCTCCTATTGAACAACAGCGAAATCTTTACCCGGCGCTTTCCTGCCTCTAATCCCGGCTGGAATTTAATGAGCGGCTGAGTTTCAGAGGGGGGGGGCCTGATCCTGGCTCCCTTGGACTCCTGTTTATTTTATTCCTCCCCTTCAGTCTCTCGGCTTCCAGCCTCCATCTCCAGCTCCCTTTTGTGTTGCCGCCTTGTAAATGGAATTAAAGGATTGTAAATTTGCCTGCCGAGCAATAGGTCTTGAAAGCGGGACGTCACTTTGCCGAGCGATCGGCTTTATCCGGGCTTTCACTTAATGCTCTTTTATGTAGGAAACTATTTCAGCGTCTGGTGCTGGGAGAGTGGCAAATCTCCTGTATGGAGTTAATAATTAATGCTGCGGCTCTTGGCAGCGGGGCCGTATTTCAGCGCGGGCTCGCCCTGACCGCAGCGCTCTCTATTAATCACCTGCACTCGCTGCTATGCAAATAAATCGCTCTGGAAAACCAAAATCCTTGCCCACTGTGCAACGGGATCCCAAAGCTCTGCGCCTGTGATCCGGGGCATAAATCCCGGTCTCTGTGTGGCTGTGTGTGCACAGAGTGTAAAGGGGAGGGTCTGTGCTCGCCCTGGAAAGGCAGGTGCGTTAAAAACACACCGACAACTTCCACTTGGATGCCTGAATTAATACAGGGAAATGCAAATGGGCTTCTGCACCCCGGGGTGAGCATCGCTCCGGAGGGGAGCACGGGGCTGGCAGCTCCTTCCCCCGTGTGCACTGTGCTCCAGAACCTGCTCTGCTGGAGCTCACAGGAGGGGGCCAAAATCACTGCTCCATCCCTTGTGTGGCAACCTCCTCCTGACACCTGGTAGCCCATGGGCTGGGGATTCCAAGGGCTCCTGGACAGCCTGAGCTGGGAGGGGCTGGCAGCATAATTCACCCCTGGACCCTGCTAGTGCAGCACCAAAGTTGGATGGTGGAGTTACAACCACAGAATCCAGGGAGCTGCTGCCAGGGCTGGAGCCCCTCTGCTCTGGAGCCAGGCTGGGAGAGCTGGGAGGGTTCACCTGGAGAAGAGAAGGATCCAGGGAGACCTGAGAGTCACTTCCAGTGCCTCTCCAGGAGAGCTGGAGAGGGACTGGGGATAAGGGATGGAGGGACAGGATACAGGGAATGGCTTCCCAGTGCCAGAGGGCAGGGACAGATGGGAGATTGGAAGAAACTCCTGTCTGTGAGGGTGCTGAGGCCCTGGCCCAGGTTGCCCAGAGAAGCTGTGGCTGCCCCTGGATCCCTGGAAGTGTCCACGGCCAGGCTGGACAAGGCTTGGAGCAACCTGGGATAGCAGGAGGTGTCCCTGGCCATAGCAGGGGGTGGGACGTGTGTGGTGGGGGTGCTTTACCATCCCTTCCAACCCAAACCAAGCCTTCTCTTCTGCCCCAGTTGAGGTGGAAGAAGCACTGGAACGTGCAATCCCCCTCCCCAGCACTGCTCACCCTCCTTTGGCACAGGGGGCCAAGCCTGGTGCCCGCTGGGTGGGCAGGGGGGCTCTGGGGAGGGGGGATGGATCCCAGCCCCGGGGAGCCCCGTCCCTGCCCGGGCTGTGCCACCCTGAACAGCCCCCGGGGCTGTGGCTGCAGAAGTGCTGCTGCTGTGCCCCCTCTGCCAGCAGAGCTGTCAGCCGGCGTTATTTGTGCCTGTGTATTTTGTTTGAAATGAGATGTAAGCAAAGCCCCTGTGTGCCTCCAATCTCCTTTGTAGCAGAAGAAAGGGAAGAGCGGAGAATATGTTTGCCATCGTGTCTGGCCCTTGATTTGTAGCTTTGCTCGGTGTCGAGCCGGGGTCTGGCGCGAACCTGGAGCTGTGGGAACGCGGAGCTGAGCTATTCCTGTGTGCTCAGAGGCCTCGTGCTCCAGTTAAACCCTTTTACCTTGTATTTAAAATTCACAGCAGCTTGACAGGTAATCTCAGGAGCTGGATCATTAGAGCAGCCAAAGCCAACCTGTGGAAAGGACGCTGTGGAAACCCCTGGGTGAAGCCCCAGGCTTTGCTCTGCCTCCCTTTGCTTTCTGCAATGAGTGCTCTGCACCCCAGGGTGACACCTCTGCTCTGGGGCAGGAGGAGGATGGGGCCCTGCAAAAGCACGGGGAGGTGCCAGGGCCTTGGTGGGGAGAGGGAAGGGTGGGTGGCTGGGGGGCTTTGGTGGTCCTGGTGCCAGAGAGGGGATGTGGGCTCTGGGCTCCCTCCCCCAGACACAACCTTTGGTGGCAGGTTGGTGTGGGTGATGCTCTGGCAGCCCCACTCACCTATTGGGCAGGTATTGGGGAATTGGGGGGGGTTCCTCCTCCCCAGGTTGTGCCCTGCATGGAGATTCAGCCCCCACATTCTGAGTGGAGTCCACAGAAAAACTGTAATTGTTCACTGGAATGCCCTGGATGGGTAGAGCTGTTGGTGCACCACCAAAACCTGGGGATATGTTGTGACAGAGAGAATGCAGGACCCTGGGTAAGGCCTGAATCCATACAAAAATGCCCAGAGTGCCCAGAGGCCCAGCAGGCCTCAGCAAGTTTCAGATGGAATCCTGATGGGGTGAATAAACGGGCTGCAGATGATCTTTACAGATGCCCATGATAATTATGATAATAATAATAATTTATAATGGCAATAACAACAACAGAAATAATAATAATAGCAACAGCAATAGCAACAACAGTAATAATGATGATAATAATGCTGATGATGCCTGGCTTCCCTGCAGCCCCATCCCTGTCTCTGCTCTGGTCTGTGTTTCACGAGGCCACTGCCTGGGCGGGGAGAGATTAGTGAACTAATTGGGTGGAATTGGTGGAGCTGGAATGCATATTGATGGGGCTGTCAGGACACTGCTGCTGCCCAGGGCATGCAGAGCTGGGGAGGGAGCACTTTGATCCCACAGAACTGCAGGGATGACTCCTGCTCTGCTTATCCAGGGCCTCGGGAGCATATTTAAAGCCCCTCGGAATGTCCCCCCCACCGCTGTGGGGGCCAAAAGCAGCATCCTTGGACCCTGCTCTGGCAGAAAAGGGTGAGACTGGGCATCCCTGCTGCTGCCAGGGGTGTCCTGTTATCCACAGGGAATCTCTCTGCCTGTTACCTGGGGGAACTCCGACAGTAACATCTCAGGCAGAGCGTGGTTTCCTTGTGGTACCATATAACCCCTGGCACTGGGTGTCTGCTTTCCTGGTGCTAAGTGCCCGTGAAACGAAACACTCATGGGGAAAACTGCTTGGGAGAGTTAAAATGGAGTGTCCCAACCAAGGCAGCATCTCGGGGAGTTTCTGTGGGGGGAGGAGGAGGTGCCAGCAGTGATTTTCCCACCCCAAATCCCTCTGCCTCGGGGGAGCCTGGAGCAGAAAACACTGCCCATCTTTTTAGCACCGAGTCTGAGGCTGGGCCCCTCCTGCACTCCCACGTTTGCCTTCCCTCCATGTTCAGAGGTATAAAAATCCCTCTTAAATCATTCAGTGGTTCTCTAATGTATTCACAATGTGGACTATGGAACAAGATCTGAAACACTCTTTTTTCCAGTAAGACTATTAAATGGTGACACTTTGACACCAGCAAGAAGTATATGAGATTAAAAAGTAAAAACTGCATAGAAATCTAAGTGCCTTCACATAGTGTTAGAATAAAAATTGCTGTTAGGAGCATTAAAATAGAGTACTTGTCAGGAGCGATGGATTCCGGAGACGTGCCTGCTGCTTTCTGTGGCATCACTGCCTGTGGTTCCCTCTCAGGGAAATTAGGGAGCATTTAGAGGAGGCAGGGGATGCACTCCCAGGTTAAGGCAGAGGATGAAGGCTCAGAGGGAGTGATGGGCAGGGCCTTGGCCTCTCCTCCTGGGTGATTCTGCCGGGGAGGGACTTGTGGGGTCCTGGGGAGCCCGTTTCATCTGCCCGTGACATTTGAAGTCCCCCGGAGGCAGCTGGTGGATGAAAGCAGGAGATGAAGGAGCCGGCTTTTCTTGGCACCATTAATCATTTATTAGCTAATCAAGAACGCTCGCAGGAGATGAGGAGAGAGAGAGAGGAGCTCGTTTCTAATAGGAATTAGTTAGCTTACGGTTATTTTTTCCCCTTGCTCTGATTTCCCAAGGAAATGAGGCTTGCAGAGGGCTGCAGTAACCCCCCCCTGCTTCCCAGGACCCTTTTGCAGCCTGGTCAGGCTGACCCAGAAAACCTTCCAGTGCCTGAAATCTGCAGCAAGGAGCCACACCAAGGGATGCTGGCCTGCTCCAGGGGAAATTCCTGCCTTGGCTAACCCAGAATCCTGCCCTGGGCAGCACCAGGGACCTGCAGGATGCCCTGGGGACCTCTGTGCCACCCCACAGATGAGCAGTGTATGGGCAGTGACCTCAGAGGCTGCTGGCTGTGGCAAAGCTGTGGTGACACTGCTGCCAGCAGCGGGGCCTGTGCCAGGCTGGGCTGACTCCTGCGTGGTTACAATACCCTTGTGCCCAGCAGGGATCCGTGGGTGGCAGCTGGAGGGGCAGGACCTGCAGCTCAGGGGGATGATGGCCAGGGCTGTCAGGGAGAGCACAGTTATGAACCAAGGCAGATCTGCAGCTGCTGGTGCTGCCCACACGGCTGTGCCCGGGCTCTGTGCTGGCACAGGTGAGCACAGCCTGGGGCTGCTCCCAGGGCTGCTCATCCCTGTGTCACACCTCGGGGTCCTCTCGGGGCCCTGCAGGGATCTCTGGGTGATGCACACAACAAAAAGAGTCTGGGAGTGCATCAGAGAATCATTCAGGTTGGAAAAGCCCTCGGAGATCGTGGAGTCCAACCATTCCCTCAGCACTGCTACTGCAGCTCCCTGACAGGCAGCTGGGGATCGGCCTCTTCTCCTGGACGAGTAACAGGACACGAGGACACAGATTTAAGCTGCACCAGGGGAGGTTCATGTTGGACATTAAGAACAATTTCTTCAGAGAAGGGCTGATTGGATATAGCAATGGGCTGCCCAGGGTGGTTTGGGGTCCTCACCCCTGGAGGTGTCCAAGGAAGGACAGGACATGGCACTCAGTGCTCTGGGCTGGGGGACAAGGTGGGGATGGGGCACAGGGTGGATCCATGGGCTGGGAGGGCTTTTCCAACCTCAGTGGTTCCATGTGATCCAGTCAACCATGTCCCCAGGTGCCACACCTATAATGTGGACATGGAGATTGTCCTGGACACCCACCTTTGTAATCTCTGGGAAGCCACATCTCATCTCCCAGTGGTGCTGACACAGGAAGGCTCAGAACCCTGCACCTCCCTCAAGATCAAGGCCAGGGCTCAGCAGCCAGATCCATGGGCACACTCCCACTGGAGGGTCTTTGCCACTGTGTCAGCATCATTCCTTCATGTCCTACAGACAAACATGGCATGGCTGGGAAGAGACAGGGAGAAATGGGAGAGGTTTGTGCACAGGAGCCAGGCAGAGGCAGGAGAACTGATTGTCTGCAGGAACTGGAGAACCAGGAAAAGCCAGGGTGGGGGCCACAGCTGGTCCTGGCTCTGGCTACATCCCAGCCTGCACCCAGGAAGGTGGCCAGGTCTGAACTGACACACTCCCATGTGCATCCCTCCAGCTCCTCTGTCCTGGGCAGAGAACAACAGGAGGGCCAGGGGAGCTACGGGCTGACCACAGCTCACAGAAGGGCTGCCTGGGATGAGGTGCTGCTGGGGCAGGATCCGTGCCTGCTCCAGAGCGTGGGGCTGCCCTGAGCCTGCACCATTCCCTGGTGCTGGGACAGACTTCCCGAGTTGTGGTTCTCTGTAAACACCGCTGGAAGCACCTGGAAAAGCAATGTGGGCATCCAGCTGGGAGCCACACACAGGGCTCTGCAGTGTGGCAGGGCATCAGCCTGCATGGGGCTTTCCTGTGGGTTCAGGGGTTACCTCCAGCCCCCACACGGGAGCAGCCAAATCTTCAGTGGATTTTGTTGAACTTTCAGCTCCCAGAGTCGTGTTGGGGGAAAATCAACACTTCCTTACAAGAGAGTAAGATTTCAACCCCCCCAGCTTAAAAATGTGAACTCTACTTTCTCAAACTAAATAAAAATAAAACCAAATATATGACATTTTAAAACCTTGTGACATTTTCGTGTGTGACTCGTGATTTCTGAATGTTTGGAGCTGGTAACGCCACAATCAGTTTTGCTGCTTCCTTGGGTGATTGCTTCCAGGGAGGTTTTAATTCTCCTATAAATACTTCAGCTTTACAACAGCAGTCCTGGTCAGATATGCAATAATACCCAGTTCTGCATTTCAGGTAAGGCTTTAAAGTAAATTAAATCTCCTCAGTATAGCTAATCAGAGATTAGCTTTGATCACACTTTGTTAGCCCAGGCCAATCCCATTCAAATCCTCTGGCAGACCCAATATCAGGAGTGTTTTGTCCTGCTCTTACAGCACGAAGCTCCCTCCCCAGGGCAAGGCACAGGAGTTTTTTCTCTTCTACTTTTAGATATTTCTCTACATGCAGTGAAAGGTCTCTCTGGTGCAGTTGTTGCCTCCTGGAAGGTCTCTCTGGTGCAGCTGATGTCTCCTGCTGCCCTGGGATGGTGGGAGGTGGGTGTCCTGTGCATGTGGCTGGTGGGCACTGGCATTAGGTCCACCCTCTGCCAGCTCCCAGCCTTTCCTGTGAGCCTACATCCCTGTTTGTGTGTCCAAGGAGAGGGTGAAAATCCATACTGGGAATGGGAAGAGGTCCCATAGTGGGGTGTTGGCTGGAGCTTGGCTATAAAGCACCAAGAATACTGGTGTCAGGGTGCCTGAGTTCAGCTTTAGTAGCTGTTATTTACAGAATTACAGAACGGTTTGAATCCAAAGGGACCTTAGACACCATCCAGTTCCACCCCCTGCCACAGGCAGGGACACCTTCCACTAGCCCAGGTTGCTCCAAGGCCCATCCAGCCTGGCCTGGAACATTGCAGGGATGGGGCACCACAGCCTGGCACCTGTCAGGCTGGGTTGCAAGCCCTTCCCCTGGTTAGGAATGTCCTCCATTGTCGTTCCTCTGGATTATTTATAGCCCAGTGAGTGTGTGAGATCAGGAACGCTGACACGGAGCTGCCTCAGCACCCAGCTGGATTCTGGCTGGAAACATCAATTTGCCTGTTGCTATTGATTTTGGGGGCTGAGCGGTGGGGAAGAGCCCTCTGAGCCCAGCGGAGGATTAAGCAATCATTCCTCCAGCAGGTGACATAACTCCCCCGGCATCAGTTGGCCCTAATGGGCCTGCTATTACTCAAGTGCTAATTGATTGGGCATGGAGAGGAGAGCAGCGAAATTCACTTGTGAGGTGATTTTTATGGCCAGGCTCATAACAGAGGTAATTTGCTGAAAACGTTCAGCCCCTCTCCGGTTACGAAGCATCATCTGTGCTCCTGCACTCCCTCCCTGCTGCCTCCAATCAGCCAACCCCACACTGCTGGGGGGTCTGAGGGGACGTCCCCAAGGAGCCACTGGGCTGCAGGAATTCATCCTTCTCAGTGCTGTGCTAAGGAATGCACAGGGATCAAGGATGGCACGGACAGACCCACTGCTGCATCGGCCCGGGGAGCCCCAAAGACACAGGACCTTGTGCTCTGCTTCCCACCCCAGGGAAGGCTTGGGAATACCTCTGGCTGCCATGGAATCACAAATCACAGCTTGGGCTGGGTTGGAAGGGACCTTAAAACTCATCTTCTTCCACCCCCTGCCATGGACAGGGACACCTTCCACCAGCCCAGGTTGCTCCAAGCCCCATCCAACCTGGCCTTGGACACTTCCAGGGATCCAGGGGCAGCCACAGCTTCTCTGGGCACCCTGTGCCAGGGCCTCCCCACCCTCCCAGGGAAAAACTCCTTCCCAGGATCCCATCTGACCCTACCCTCTGGCAGTTTTCAGGCAAAATATTAATTTCTGCAGCAGTCAGAGGGAGTTTCATCCCTGAATCATTTGTGCCTGTATCTGCTGTGCACAAACCCACAGGGATGGGGAAATCCAAGCAAACCCTCCTCCCTTTCTTTTAAGCCACCTGGAAGTTTAACAGGCCTGGGAAGGTGGTTAAAGCCCTGACTTGCCCTCTCATCCCAAATGCAGCCCCCCAAAACCCCACAGCTCTCCCTTGTCTGTGCCCAGATGCTGCTGAGCTCTGCTGGGCCCGGGCACTGGGTGCCACCCCCTCACAAGGCAGATGCTCCCAGGCAGTCGGGGAGCTTTTCTAACAGATGAGGACTGGTGCCTTTGAAGTCTTCAGCTGCCTGCCTGAAAAATCAAACCCGGAGCTTAGAGCAGCTTGGAATATCACCAGATCTTGGAAGAGATGGCAGAGCCTGGGCCTCGTTATCTCTGCGGAGCCTGATGGGTTTCTAAAGCTGCCAAGGTGAGCCCGTGTGTGTGTGCAACGGCACAGAACAGCCAGCTAACCTGAAACTGCAGCAGTTTTCCCAAGGATGGAAGGAAGAAAGCCAGTCCTGCAGGGAAAAAATACCCAAAGGCCTGTTCTGGGCTCTGCTGGGCCAGCTCAGACACACTGTAAAATTTTGGGCAGTTCTTTCGTGGAGACTGGGGGGGAAAAGCTGAGGTATCTCCACCCATCCATTGACAGGACAAGAGGAAACAGCCTCAAGCTGTGCCAGGGGAGGTTCAGGTTGGATAATAGGGAAAATTCATCACAAAAGGGTTGTCCAACCCCAGCACAGACTGCCCAGGGCAGGGGTGGATTTCCCATCCCTGGAGGGATTTAAAAGCCACGTGGCTGTGGGTCTTGGGGACATGGGTGAGATGTGGCTCTTGGGGACATGGGTGAGATGTGGCTCTTGGGGACATGGGGGAGACGTGGCCTTGGCAGTGCTGGGGGACAGTTGGGCTTTTCCAACACCGTGAGGGGCCTTGTCCCATGGAGCAGGCAGGTTTGGAACAGGGAGCGTGGAGACACTGAGAGAAGGAGCTGATGGTTCAGGATGTGTCTGGAACCTGCGGGGTGTCCAGGGAACACCTCCCACCCCCCTCAGCCCCTTGGGAGCTGGGCTGGGGCTCTGCACCGTGGGATGGACGAGGATTTGTGGGGCAGAACAGCCCCCGTGTCCCCGTGGCTCCGGTCCCGCAGTGATGGGGGTGGGGGTGCGTGTCCCACGGCCGCTCCCGCGGGGGCAGGAGGGTGCACGGCCGGGCACAGCCACACGGTGGTAGGAGAGTCCCTCGGCGGAGGGACAGCGGAGGGACCGGGGTGCCTGAGCCGGGACCCCCCCCTCGAGCCCCTCGGACCCACAGGGTGGTCCCCCGGCAGCATCCCGTGCTCCAGCCCTTCTCCTGCATCCCCTGGTCCAGGTAATAACTCCAGCCATCCCTCCTCCTCCTCCTTAGGTGAGAATGCAGGGCAGGGAAATGGCTGGAGAGGTCACATTCCAGGATCCTGAAGGTCTTTTCCAGCCTAAATTATAGAAACCTAGGATGGTTTGTGTGGGAAGGGACCTTAAAGACCATCTAGTTCCAAAACCCCCTGCCATGGGCAGGGACATCTTCCACCATCCCAGGGTGCTCCAAGCCCCATCCAACCTGGCCTTGGACACTTCCAGGGATCCAGGGGCAGCCACAGCTTCTCTGGGCACCCTGTGCCAGGGCCTCCCCATCCTCACAGCCTGGAATTCCCTCCCAGTATCCCATCTGTCCCTGCCCTCTGGCAGTGGCAAACCAGACCCCTTGTCCTGTCCCTCCATCCCTTGTCCCCAGTCCCTCTCCAGCTCTCTTTAGGCCCTGGAAGGCCCTGGAAGGCGATCACAGATCTCCCTGGATCCTTCTCCCCTCCTCTCTCCTCTCTGAACCCCCCCAGCTCTCCCAGCCTGGCTCAGAGCAGAGGGGCTCCAACCCTTTGAGCAGCTCCGTGGCCTCCTCTGGATTTGCTCCAGCAGCTCCAGGTCCTTGTGCTGTTGGCCCCCTGATCTGGAGGCAGCTCTGCAGGGAGAGTCTCACCTGAGGGGACAGAATCCCCTTCCTGCCCTGCTGCTGTTGATTCCATGATCCTCGACTGCCCCGGAGGGAGCTGAGTCACCAGGTGTTTATTTGTCCAGCCGGGATATTTGCATCCTGTCCTGGCTGTGCTGGGAGGATCTCCAGTCCTGGGGGAGCTGTTTGCTTTGCTATGACCTTTGTATCTGTGGAAGAGGCTCGGGCCAAGGTCAGCTCTAACAACAGCGCTGCCTTCCCCGATCGATCCGGGCGCTCTCCCAGCCCGGCTCCCCTCACCCTACTGGCACATCGTGGTCCCTCTGTCCCTCTGTCCCTCTGTCCCTCTGTCCACCTGTCCCCCTGTCCCCCTGTCCCCCTGTCCCTCTGTCCCTCTGTCCCTCTGTCAGGCCGTGTCACCACCAGGGTGACGTCAGTGACTCACAGACTCCAAACGCTCAGGGGTTGGAAGTTCTGTTGCTGCCAGCAAAGGAATTTTCCTCACCTGTTGGTTCGTTCCAAGGTAATCCTTTCCTCAAACTGGGCAAACAGTTTGGCTTGGCTGCCCTCCCGTGACTCATCAGGGAAACATTTCAGGGATCAATATCCCGGCGGCTGAACCCTCCACGAGGCTGTCAATGAGCTGCTGCTGACGGGGCCGTGCAGGTGGGCTACTGAATGTGGGGTGAACTGGGTAATTCTGATGCCCTCCTGCACTGGTCACAACAGGTCGATTAGAGACTTCAGAGTGTATAAAATCTACTTTCCTCGGGGAGATTTCCAAATCGAAGCCAACTGCAGGAGGAAAATAATGGAAAGGACCTGGTGTAATGGAAGGTGTTCCTGCCCATGGCAGGGGGTGCCACAAGATGGGCTTTAAGGTCCTTCCAACCCAAACCACAGTTGCAGCTCCACCAAAAATCCGCTCAGCACCAGACCTGTGTCCCACTGGCCTGATGGAAACGTGGGTCTCTGCAGAGGTTCACCCTCACCCAGCCAGAGCACCCACTCTGCCCTGGCCGTGGGTCTTGTCCCCACCTTGGGCAGGATCCACCTTCCCTGACATCTGCAAATGTCCCAGATCCTTTTCCTCCATCTGTTCCCCCTGGCCCTGAGCCTCCCCTTGGCCAGGCTGATGGTGTTGCTTCTGCTGTTGGATTCTGGAGGAGAAAAAAAAAATTCAAAATGTATTGATTTCTGAGCTTGTTTTAACTTGAAAACAAAAGCCATGAGCAGTGTGGTTCCAAAGTATCAGTTTCCATTTCCAGGAGCAAGCACTGGAGCTTTACAACAACTGCATGGACCCAAGAAGACAAGGAGGGAATGGCTTGTAAATGGCTTTTTAGTGCAAACTGTGTTTCAGTTTTATGGGTGATGGCTGGAGATCCCTTTGGAGCCATGTGCTAAGAGGCTATTTTGGATCCAGCTCAGAGGCTGCGGCAGTTTGGCCCACTAAAAAGTGAAGTTTTCATATCAAGAAACAATCTCTTGCAGATGGGGGGCTCAGCTGTGACAAAGGGGACACAGCTGCTTGCTGAGGGCAGCACTGGGCACTGGGCACAGGGGGCCTGGGGTGGGGCTGGGTCCCAGTGACGTGGTTCCTCCCTCCCTCCCCGCTGGCAGATGCCAATCCCAGCCCACCACAAGTGCAAACCATCAGTGGTTTCCCAGCCTGGAGCACATCACGGGCTCACTCTCCCACCAGCAGTTTGGCTGGACGGATCCCGCTGCTGCCTTCGGCACCAGAGGTTTGTGGAAGGGACAGATGTGACTCCAGCCTCGACTGAAACCAAACACAGAGCTGTTTCCCTCCATAAATCCCAGCTTTCCTTGGATTGATTCGATCCCAGGCAGCTCCTCTCTGGTGGTTTGTTGGTTTTGCTTGATTTTTCCCGCTGTTCAAACACAGATAACGGCACAGGGAGCAGGATGTGCAGCATCCCCACATCACCTGTATCACAGAGATACAGCAAGAGCAGCAAATGCTGTTTGCTTTGAGTTCCCCTTAACTGAAATTACACATTTAAATTAAAAAAAAGAAACCTGGAATTGGTTTTTACAGCCCTGGCTGCCGAAGTTTTGATTCCAGTTGACACCAGCGAAGAGTTGTGGCTGTTATAACCAAAAGCAAAACTCCACACCTGAAACTGGGCCCTGAAAAGGTGCTGATGTCTTTGTATTTCTAAAATTAAATTTATAGACTTTTTTTTTTCCAAAAGCAAAACTTTTCCTTTTGGAGAACTCTCGTGAGAAAGCTGGAGAGGGACTTTGGACAAGGGCCCGGAGCGACAGGGTTAGATGCATATTGAGAAGGAATTCTTCCCTGTGAGGGTGAAAGACCCACCTGCAGAGGTGGGAGAGGGTTTTGCTGTCCATGTGTTGCTCACAGGTAGCTGACAGCACCCAGGGCTGGGCAGGGAGCAGGCAGGGATTGGGCAGGAATCCAGGGATGTCCATGGCCCTCCCCTGCCCACAGCCACTGGAGCTGCATGAAAGTGCCTCATCTCACCCTTAATCTTCATCTTTTGTTTCAAGCTTTTAATTGTGAAATATTCTGTGTGCGTTTTGCACACATAATTATGGGGCAAAAGATGGTGATAAAATAGTTTAAATTAATAAGATTATTAAGTAACCTCTGCTGCTGGTAATTCCTCACTCGAGCAGGCGCGCAGTTCACTGTAATTAGTTTTCTGCTTCGCTGGAGCATGTTTAAAGGAGCTGGGAGGGATTTTGGGGGGAGAGAAAGCTGTAAAACTGAGCTTACAGCAGGGCAGAGGTTTGTCCATGGAAGGTGACAGTGGGGGAAATGCCCTTCCCAGCCCCACAGTACAGCAGGGCTGGGGGTTCAGTCTGTGTGGTGGCACAGGGAGAGGGGACAGCTCTGGGGCATCAACACAGGGCATTTTTTGTTGCCTGTATCCCCATGGGCTCTGCCCAGGGCAGGATCCTCTGGAGAGGCTGCTCAGGGCCTCTGCTCACAGCTCCCAGGGTCCCTCAGCACGTCAGGAACTGCCCCATTTTGACCCAGGATTATTCTTTTTGGTGGGTAACTGATGGTAGGTGAAGATGCTGCCACAGGGAGGTGAATACTTGAGATTTGTTCCCTGAGTAAATAACAAATAACAAGTCAATGCCAGCAGCCTGGGATGGGGGAGATAATCAATGGCTTTGCAGTCAAATCATCTCGTTTGGGCCATAAAACAAGGTCCTTCTGCAGGGAAAGAGGGCAAATACACATCTCTCCTCCTTTCCATGATCAGTGACAGGCAGGCAGGGCACTCCTTGGGTTTCCACATGAATTTTTGTCAGTTCCTCCTCATGGAGTGCAGGATGGAGCACGGATCTGGCCCCGGGGCAGGGTGAGAGTGGTGCCAGGAGGGCACAGCCCCCTGAGCGGGCACATCCCTGCGCTGGCTGCACGGAAACCCCGCTGGCAACTCTGCAGCTCCAGTCCTCGGCGCTGGGCGTGGGGAGCTGAAGGCAAACAGCTGTGGCTCTGCTGCAGAAAACCTCCCCATTACCTCTGTCAACAATTTTATTTTTAAAACTCCGCCAAATGAGAGGTGCATCCTTTATCTGCTGCACGGCGGCCGCATATGTAACACCAGCACATAATTAACAGTCAAGATCATTTACATTGTCGCTTAGCTAATTTTCATAATGTTTTCTTTATTATCAGAGGAAGAAATTAACCCAAGAATTTATTTACATACTAGTCTCAAACAGTAACAGCTTGCTAATTGCCTGTTAGGTGATTAATAAGCTTACAGCAGATGCTAATGAATCGAGAGCTCACTGTTTCAAAGGTGCTCTTGCAGCATGCTTGTGTTTTGGCAGCTTAATTAGTGCAATAATTATGTACTTGTTGCTCCTTCTTTCAAGCAAATACTGTCAAATGCTTAAAAGATTAAAGAGAATTATATCACGGAGAACTCGAGTGTTCTGCCTTCGCTGCTTCCCGTCGCTTCCAAGCCGGGGAGGGGTAAAGGCAGTGGTGGTGTGGTTTGGGTGGGCTGGCTGCAGGTGGAAGGAGGGAGCAGAGCCATCCCTGCTCCTCACCCAGCCCCTGCTCACCCTGGGGAGGAGTTGCACAGACACTTTGCAGGGCTGGGGACTCAGCCATCGGCACCTGGGGACGTGGGTCTGTGCTGGCTTTGGCAGCGGTGGTGGAACAGTTGGACTCAGTGGTCTCAGAGGGCTTTTCCAACCCAAACGCTCCCATGATCCTATGAAAGTCTCCTGGGCCAAGGCTGTGGAGGCTCTGCAAGCCTTTTCCCATGGCACCTGTTGCAGAGGAGGAAGGGGAGGTTTTCTGTGCCACCAGGGAGGCCCTGGGTAAAGGTCCTTTGTCCCGTGCAATGCAGGAGCTGGACTGGGGGTCCTGTTCATCCTCATGATGCTGAAGCCACTGCAGGACCTGTAAGAGTCGGTGTTGGTGTGTGGGTGATCCTTCTGCTCTTTCTCCAGGAAGTGGCCATGAGGGGAGGGGGGGACTGTGCCCCTCTGCCCCGCTCAGGTGAGACCCTGCCTGCAGAGCTGCCTCCAGCTCTGGGTCCAGCTTGAGAAGGACATGAATCTGCTGGAGGGACTCCAGAGGAGGCCATGAAAATGATCCAACTAGACAACTTTTGAGATCCCTTCCACCCCAAACCACTGTGTGGTTCCATGAAGAGGAGTCCAGGCTCTGTGGAGGAGAACAGTGGCTGTGCTGCACCAGCCAAGGGGAGTTTCCACCTTCAGGGCGAAGAACTTGAGCTAAATCTTTCAAGATGATGTGGAGACGTGTCCCTGTTTGCCTTCATGGCTAATTGCCTCTGCCACCTCCATGCATCCAGAGCTTTGGAGACCTCTTCACAACCTCCCTCTCATCTCCTCTCCGGGCTGGGAAGTCCTGCTCCATTCTGTTGACTCTTTCAACCATCCCTTTGGGTTTGCCATTGCTTCCTGCACCCAGTGCAAGCCAGGGCAGCTGCCACGTGCAGCTGTCACCTTCTCCAACTCCCTTTGACGTGGCAGGGAGCGGAGCAGAGCCGGAGCTCCAGCTGAGGACAACCCCACTCTGGCACCGCGGCACCGACACCTTCACCTGCCCCTCTCCGGCGCCGCGGGAGTCGCTGGGCAGAGGGCCCTGCTCAGAAGTCCCCACGATGGCCCTTGGAGCTCCTCGAGCGGTGAGAGCTCCTTCAAACCCACCGAAGCCAGAGGTGAAGTGCTGGGACTCCGCAGCAGCGGGCTCGGAGCGAGGAGGTGGGAAACTGCTGCCACGGAGCCTCTCCCGAGTGTCCTCCCGTGGGCGCCGCGGGTGGAGTGGTGTCCCTGCCTCAAGAAGCAGCCGCGGAGGCCGGTGGAGAGCCACTCGACTGCTAAAACACCCGTCCCCGGAGGGAGCAGGCAGCTGCTGGAGATCGCTCCCGCAATCTCCGGTTTCCTTGGTGACAGCCGGGATCTCTGCGCCGCACCAGAGCTGGGGCTCGGCGGGTGGGGACGAGCCTGTTTGCCGGCTGTTACCCCCTGCTTCTCGGCGGGGGCTTTCAAAGGTCCTCGCTGTCTGGAGTCCGAGGGGCCGGGTGACGGCAGAGCCCCCCCAGCCGCAGCCACCCGGGGGTGACAGCATCGCTCGCAGCCACGGGCTCCTGCCCGCGGCTCCTTCCCCGGTAGCTGTTGCCATCTTGTTTAATTCCCGCCTTATCTGATTGTCACAGTGTGTTTCTCTCTATTAGGCAACGAGCCAATTCGTTACTTAACCTGTAATTGCACTTTAATATAAGCTATCTCAAAAATGTGTTTTCAGAGGGAGTTCTATAAACACACGATCCGCTCCCAGCATCCAACGGCCGGATTCTTTGGGAGCAGGCTCCTGGGAGGATTTGGCACCGGGGCTGTTAGTTTTAGTGGCTGATGCTTTATCTCGGGCTGACACGCTGTGTGTCGTTAGAGGGCACAGCCCTCAGGAGCTCGCTGTATTTAAAACACCACTTCTTCCCAGGAATTCACTCTCAATGTGATTTGTTGCTGATTTGTTGACTTGAACCCTGCGAAAACCCACGAATCTTCTGACTTCAGCTGAAATCACATTATTGTGGGAAATGTGGTGTTTTTCGGTTTGTGGAATGCAGGAATAATAGCAAGAATAATGCTCTGCCAGTGTCTGCTGGCAGATTTCACTTTTTAATAACTCCAATTTCACAAATTAAATGCTGATAACGCGTCTCACTCTCATCCCATGCTCGTTCCCTGCTGCAGTTGTAGGGGAGGGAAGGTATTCAATCTCCATCTCAACTCATTAATTTTAAAAAGTTGGCCAGTATTTGCAAAGTGTTAAACATATAAAAATTAATGTTGACAAATCTTTGAGGAATAGAATGAAACAAAAGAAATCAATTAAGGAAACAGCCCGCGGTTGTATTTTATAACCTAAATTGTGCTCAGCCTTGCAATAGAAGTTACCTGCAAACCCTGGTGCTGGATGGAAAACTTAGGAGGGGAAGTTTGGCCTCAGGATGGAAGCAATACTTGCTGAAAGTACCTAAAATGGTGATGAGTGTTGGTGTGTGGCTCCTCCAGGTCTGGTCACCAGCTTGGGCAATGTCCCGAGGGGGAGCGAGGCCCTGGAGAGCAACAGGAAAAGCCTTAATGGACTTTGTGGGCTTTGCATGAGATCTGCTACAAGAGGGAATGGCTTCCCACTGCCAGAGGGCAGGGTTAGATGGGATATTGGGAAGCAATCCTTCCCTGGGAGGGTGGGGAGGCCCTGGCACAGGTTGCCCAGAGAAGCTGTGGCTGCCCCTGGATCCCTGAGAGTGTCCAAGGCCAGGTTGGAGCAACCTGGGCTGGTGGAAGGTGTCCCTGCCTATGGCAGGGGTGGCACTGGGTGGGCTTTGAGGTCCCTTGTTCCGGGCTGGTTTTGGACCAGCACAGCAGAGCCCACACTGTGGCTGAACCATCAAAGCAGTGAGGACGTGCCCAGAGGGCTCGGAGTGAGGACCATGACCACACTTCCCTCCATCCTTGGTTCCTCCTGAGCCTGGCACAGGCAGGGCAGGACCTTGGCACGTGCCTCCATCACTTTCCTTCACCATTGCTGGCCCATGACAGTGCCTGGGGCTCTGGGAGCAGGGGACAGAGAAGGGACAGTGAGCACCAGCTCATCCTCTGCCATGACCCCCAGCACGGGATCCCTGCGGAGGCCCACGAGTACCGCAGGGACCGTGTTCCTGGGCTATCAATGAGTCACTTCTGCTTAGGACAGCAGTATAAATGAATCTGGATGTCTGTGTGATCCTATCAGTGTTATCTCAGGCTTTGTATTTTAAGGCTTCTGTGGCCTTCAGAGTAAATAAGTGTTTCCTCTGGCTGACACATGAACCCAGAGGAGAAGGGTAAGTTGTCTTGGCTGGCTCCAGCACAGTGGGAGAAACCCTGTGGGCTTTTCACCACCAGTTGTCTAAGTGGACTAATGTTTATTAGAGGCAGGAAAGCAATGAAGGAAGGTCCCCAAAGCATCACCTCACAGGGGGGATCCTGCTTGTCCTTCTCCCCAGCAGCATTCCCAGCCAGGGGAACTGCCTGTGACCTTGTGCGAGCTCCAGCAAGGTGATGTGCTCACTCAGAGGCCCCTCTCCTCCTCGGCATTTTCTCCTCCTTTTCCAAAGAAGAATTATTGTATTGACCGTTCTTTAATACATATTTTGTTTCCATGAGGATTTAGACAGACCCCTAAGAGTTTCAGAGGTCTGCATAGGAAATGCAGCTGAGGAAGGAATCTCTCTTCCCTGAGATCTCTATCCCAGGGAAGCGTAAAGGAAAGATCCATCAAAGGATTATCTCCAGCACTCACTTAATTTTATTACTTCAAGTGACTTTATTACCTTCATTTTGCTTTCTGTTGCATTCCAGCACTTATTTAATAAACCCCTCTCTGGTTTTAAATAGCAGTTTAGTTTTTATGGTAATGCTAAACTTAATCAGATGCTCAAATTAGCTTGAAATTAATTATATTGACAGCAATAACCCTCAGTTCCCTCTTCACGTCCTGTGTACAGATCTCCTTCAAGGCAGCATTAAATGCCATTTAGACATGGAAATTGGTGGCAGCCCAGTTCCCTGCCAGCAAGGGCAGTGCTGGTGGGACATAGAGAGGGGACAACCAGAGTTTGTGATGAGAACACCTTTTCCTGACAGAACCTGAGCTTCCCTGCTCCGAAGTTCCCAGGCAACCTGAAGGCACGACCTTCCTATGGAGGAAAGCAAAGCATGGGGAGCAGATGGAGGTCATGGAATCATGGAATGGTTTGTGTTGGAAGGGACCTTAAAGCTCATCCAGTCCCACCCCCTTCCATGGGCAGGGACACCTCCCACCAGCCCAGGTTGCTCCAATCCCCCTCCAACCTGGCCTTGGACACTTCCAGGGATCCAGGGGCAGCCACAGCTTCTCTGGGCACCCTGTGCCAGGGCCTCCCCACCCTCACAGGGGGGAATTTCTTTCCAGTATCCCATCTAACCTCTGTCAATGCAAAGCCATTCCCCCTTTTCCTGTCACTCCAGGCCCATGCAAAAGGCCAAAGCTCCCTCTCCTTTGCTCTCCAGGGTTTCTCTTGGAGCTACCAGTCCCTATTGCCTCGTGCTGCCCCATTGGAGCGAGATCCCAGCTGCATCCAGCCCCTCCAGCGGGCCTGGGGTTGTAATTGCTGTGTGTTGGTGGGAAGCCATCTGTTACTGATGCCAGTTTAGAGCTCTGATTAGTTTAGCACAGCTCAGTGCCCTAAACCCGACCCTTCCCCACGTTAACCTGTGCCAGGCCGGGGCCGGGCACATGGTCCCCTGTCCCAGGGGCTGTGACCTTTCCCGGGGCTGTCCTGCATGTCCCAGAGCACACAAGGTGTTAAGGTGCATTAATGAGACTGATGTGATAAATCCTGCCAGGGGAGCCAGCCCTCCCTGCGGCCAGGGGGGAGTTTGCGTTTAAACAGCCAGAGGAGTTTGGAATATTAACCCACGGTTCATTGCCAGCGGAACTCCGGCAAGGTACAACTGCTGCAGCGGGGAGTGCAGACAGCCTGACTCAGAGAGGATTCCTGCTAAATCTGCCCTGGGTTCTCAGGGACCTGGAAAACGCATTATGGTAAAAATCAGGGTGACCTTCTGCGAGCACCGCGCGGAGCCTGGATCGGCACCACGAGCACAGGGCAGCTCTTGGAACGGCACACGGCTCCCCCACTGTTTGCATCCTGGCTGGATGAGGGAAAAGTAATCAAACTAGGGCTAAAACCCCCCCAAAATGACCCAAATGGAGCAAGACCCTCAGTATTTACTGCCCCTGGCTGTGCTGTCACGCGTGGCCCATGCCATTGCTGTGGTAAAGCTGGGTTTGCTTTTGATTGGCTCCCAGGCACGATAGGATGGGGGCTGCAGCGTAAGTTGTTTTCCCTTTTGGAATGAATAACTCTTGTGGTGAAGCTGACACGAAGCATAAATTTGTTAAATTACATAAACATTATTGCGACCCATAAAATTCAATGAATCCTCGTCGCCTGTTTACTCATGGCTGGCTTTACTGTTTGCACAATGTAATTTAACGTGTCAATTTGCTCTCAAATAAAAAACATCTGGCCTTTTGACATGCCAAAAAAACTGCGGAGATGATCTGAGAACAGAGCTAAAAGCCCAGGCTTTACATAGCAGTTAGCAAGGGGCTCTTAAAAGGAAGCCAATATCATCCAGATCAATTGATGGCCTCTTGGCAAACCTACTTCTGCAAACCCTGCAAGATTAGTAAATTTTATCCTAATTAAAATTAAGAAAAGCCACGGAAGGCTGGCACGTGCTTTGCAATTACATCTCCTGCCAATATTGACATCCAGTCTATTGGATTTTTAAACAATCTTATTATTTTGTAATCATGAATAACAAGAAGAAAATTATACTTTTATAAGAGATTTTTATTCTGGACGAGCTTCGGAGTCCCAGTAAATTAATTCCCCTCCCTAAGCCCCTTAGCTCGAGATTCTCCTTAAAATCTCAGACTTTGGGAGTCGGGCTCGGACGAGCATCCCTGTCCCCACAGCCCCACGCTAAGAAAGGCCGTTAAATCCCGGCTTAATCCCTAATAAGCGGTAATACCTATCGCTCCCCCAGACAGCACACGGGAGATGCTGACCTAAATAAGGGGAGTTTAGAAGCCACATGTGGCAGCAATCCCCCGGCGAGCCCCGCGTGCCACCGCCGGCTGCTCGCGCTGATTGATGGAGACGTTTATGATTTGCATGGGAGACAGTTCGTGTAATTACGGATTACGGAATGAAGCCAATCGGTGGCAAAGATTAGAGAGGCCACGTCCCGCAGGAGCCGCCGGGGAGCTGCAGGGCCTTCCTTGCTCCTGCTTGTATCTCCGGGGCTGGGGAGAGCAGAGCCCCAGTCCCCAATCCCGAGACGCCGCTGGAAGAGGAGCAGCCCAGCGCCGGGCCAGACGTCGGCTTGTGGGGTAATTATAAACCCTCTGGAACAACCCGAGCAGATCCCCGCGATGAAATCAGGGGGTTACAGCGAGTTCAGGCATTGTTTTAATTAAGGGAGAGACATCTCTTCCTTTGGGGAACGCTGAACTCACGTTCCAGCCGATAGGAAAGATTTCCCATATTGTCAGCGAGGGTTAGACACATTTGTGCGTAAATAAATTGGGATTTCTCCTCCCCCGCCAGGATAACACGCAGTGTTTTCTTTGAAAGTCTGTGGGACTGGCGGTGGTTTTACTCTAATCAAGTTCTTGGCATTTGGTATGGGCTTATAATGGGACTCAAGTAGTTGCACATTTTCTGTAATTGGACTCGAGTAATTGCACATTTCTCCAAATGATTAATGAACGGAATTAAAAAGTTTGAAAAAAGTCGCCTGCGACACTGGGGAAACGGGAACGTCAGCAGGGCTGGGGGAGAGAGGCTGTTACACAAATATTTATGGGCTGGAGGGGTGATGTGAGAGAGGAGAAATCCCACGGGGTTGGAGGGGCTGTGCCACGGGCGGGTCCCGCCGGGTGTGAAGCACAGAGCTCGGTGGGGACTATTGGATGGAGATATTGGAGAGATAACACACGGCAAAAGTGACTCCTGCCAAGTTCCATCTGATCCTTTCTTGTGGGAGATAAAAAGAAAGAAGTAAGTTCCAGCACATGGGTTTCTGTGGGGTTGTCACTGAGTTGTTCCCACATGATGATTCCTGGGCTTTTTCCCACCCTGTGAGCGGTGACTCCTCTCCTCTGCACTGCTACTAAAGGATGGTGTTTGATAGGAGCATTGGGAACATATGGTGTGGATCACTTGATTTGGAAGTCGTCAGAGGAGGAAGGGAAATAAAGAGCTGTGGACACCCATCTGTAAAACCTGACTGCAAACACGGAGAGGGAGGCTGGGCCTGCCCGCTCCAGCTTCCAGACTGGGAGCACTTCCACCTCCCATGACATAGTCTGTGCTGCATGGAAAGGTCCCAGGATCCCAGGCATTGCCAGATGTGGGTGGAGCAGGATGGGATGGGGCATGGAGGGATTCACAAGTGCATCCATCCGCACCCAAAGCTTGGCTCCTGCACCCACACTTGGCTCCTACACCCATCTGAGCTCCTGCTCCCTCAGCCAGGCTTGGGGTGCCCCTGTCCCAAGTTTTGGCTCTGTGACAAGCCATGGCTGTGATTCTGGGGAAAATCCTCTCCCCAGCACAGAGACTGGTGTGGAAAAGCTGCTGTGGAAAAGCTGGTTTTGCCCAGGCCCAGGAGCATCCAGGCTGTCAGGGGACTGGCAGAGCACAGGGCTGTGCTGCCCAATGCAACCAAGAACACAAAGAAAACTATTTTTCCTCCCTAATTTCAACATAATTTCAATTTGAATTCATTTTCCTGCTTCAGTTTGCAAATGAGGATGAAAATTAACTTCCCAACAGAAATTCCATGCTTTCCCCCATGGTGCAAACCCTGCAGGGACAATGCACACCCTGCACTCAGCCTGGAGCAGGACCGTGGCCCCCTGGATCCTGCAGTGGGTTGGAAGGCAAGCATTGCTCTTCAGAAGAGACCTTTCTGCTCCTGGGATCCAGGCATTGTTGGAAAAAGGTTCCAAGATGAAAGATGATGGTTTAAATGAGGGAAGAAGAGTTTTGGGGGAAAAAACTGAAGTGTTGAAGGCTTGGATTGGCACCTGCCGTGGCCGAGGGGCTCCAGGCCAGGCTGCCTGGCTGAACTGGGGACCAGTTTGATGTGCACAGGGGGGAGCAGGAGGCAGGTGGGACCTTTCATGCCTTGGACATGGGCATGTGAGTGTGAGGTCTGAAGCCTCATCCTTGGCTCTCCCACCTGGGGCAGCCAGAGCTGGGACTGATCCTGCAGGGATGGGATTGTGAGAGATGCAGGGTGGGCTGGGACAGTGAGGGCTGAGTGTCCTGGCTGGAAAAGACCCTGAGCCATTTTAGGCTGACTCCTTCCCTTCAGCAATAACCTGCAGCACAGGGAATGCTTTAAATAGCTGATAACACCAGAATGTCCCTGCCCTGCACGTGGAGAGCAGGAGCTGCCCATGGCCAGCCCTGGCTGCAGGCTCCTAATTAAACCCGGAGCCCCACAGTTCCCCTCTCACTCCAAACACTCCTCTTGCTCCAGCCCAGGGATGCCAAATCCAGGGAGATTAGAGGAGGTGCTTGGGGAGTGGGCACCAAGTGCCAGGGACGGTGCTGAGCTGATAATGAGCCCTGAGCCCAGACTAAACATGGCAGGGGGCTGCCAGCCCCTTCCCCAGAGGGGTTCTGCAGGGTGTGCTGGCTGCTCTTCCGCAGGGATTGGTGCTGTGCTGGCACTGCCTGCTCTGCCTGGGCATTCCGGAACGTTGGCACCCGCTGGAGGAGGAGGTGGGACATGGCCAGGCAGGGCTCAGTGAGGGATCTGCCTGGCCAGTACAGACCATCCCAAGCTGCATCCCAGGGCATCCCAAGCATCCCAAACTCCTCTCACTCCTTGTCCCTGCCCAGTGCTGCCATGCTGTTGGGAATGATGTCATTCCCACAGTGGCTTTGGCACTGGCCGCTTGGCCATGGCTGCTGGCCCGGGGACAGAGAGGGGATGGTCTGGGCATGCAGGGATGGCCAGATGGGATCACAGGGTGGGAGGGAAGGTGCAGCTTTCAAGCCCTTTTTATTCCCCTTCTCTGATACAGCTCAGCATCCCGCCAGATCCTCCTGTGCTGGAGTGGCTCAGGGATGGCAACGTCCATGTTGGCAGAGCCCAAAGTCTCCAAGCTTTGCATCAAGCCCTGGGAGGTCTTGGCATGATGTAAGTCATCACACTCATAGAATCCCAAAATGGTTTGGGTTGGAAGGGACCTTAAAGCCCATCCGAACCCATCCCACCCCCTACCATGGGCAGGGACACCTTCCACCAGCCCAGGTTGCTCCAAGCCCCATCCAACCTGGCCTGGCTCCTTGGACCCTCTTCATCATTCTGTGGGAAGGGGGGGAAAACCTCCAACCCCAAACCTGCCCCCTGCACCCAGGAGATGGGTGTTCTCCAGCATCCCAGGCCAGGAGAAGATGATCTAAGGCTGACAAGAGCTGTGCCCTCTGCTCCCACCACATCCCACAGCCTCCCACCCTGGGCAGCAGGAGCCACTGGTGCAGAGAGGAGCATCAGGGAGGGAAAAGTGTGCTGAAATATCTCTCCTGGTCTGAGCCAGCAAAACCAAATAACAGCGAAGCAGCAGCAAAATAGGATTTATAATACCCTCAGCTTTACTCTCCAATTTCAGCTTTGAAGATGAATGTTTGCTGTGCTGTTATTCATTTATACATTATTTTTCCTATCTCCTGAGGGACACTGTGCTTCCCAACACACACACACACACATACACACACACACACAGCATTTACTTCTCTTTCTAAAAATCATACCAGTTCTGCCTTAAAAGTGCATGTTCCTGAGCATTCCTGTGTCCTTGAGTAATGACACATCCTGCAGTGTGGGCAGCAGGGCAGAGGGGGATCCTGCCCCTCTTCCCCTCAGGTGAGACCCCCCTGCAGAGCTGCTCCAGCCCTGGGAACAGCA
>VYXB01003807.1:575811-614457 GCA_013397135.1 Pachyramphus minor
CATCCCCCAGCCTGGGAGGGATTCCTCAGCATCCCCCATCCCAGGAATGGTACCCCAGCATCCCCCAGCCTGGGAGGGATTCCGCAGCACCCCCCATCCCAGGAAAGGTACCCCAGCATCCCCCAGCCTGGGAGGGATTCCGCAGCACCCCCCATCCCAGGAAAGGTACCCCAGCATCCCCCAGCCTGGGAGGGATTCCGCAGCACCCCCCATCCCAGGAAAGGTACCCCAGCATCCCCCAGCCTGGGAGAGGTACCTGGGCATCCCCCAGCCTGCTCAGCACCCCCCAGCTCTGCAAGCAGCCCCCAGCACCCCCCATCTCTGCAAGCAGCCCCCAGCACCCCCCATCCTGAGAGCTGTACCCCATCCTCCCCCAGGCCAGGGCAGTGGCCCAGCCCTGCAGCTGCACATGCCCTGTCTGTTATTAAAACGTGTAGCTCAGTCAGGGCCCGCGATCAGCTCCGAGATATCATTGTCAGCTGCCGTAGCGTGACTTTTTTTTCCTTCTCTCTTTTCCCTTTGATTGGAATGGAGCCTCCTGGGAGACGTGAACTCATCGCAAATGGCTTCCCAGGGATGGGAGCAAATGAAATGTAACAAATCTCCATTTGCAATTTTGGGGGCACGTGACTGGAATGGGAATGGGGCTGGCGGAGCTGAGCTCTGCCTCGGTGCGTTACCAGCAGTCAGTGGCTGCTGCCTGCTAAAATAAACCCTTTATCACCTTCATCCTTCATTTCCAGTGCAGCTAAATAACACAGCAAACCAGCACAGCCCGGCCCACTCAGCCCAGGACTTTGGCTTCTCAGCAGGGGTGTGAGGGAGAGGATTTTATTCCATTTTCCTTCAGAGCTCTACAACCCCCTGTTCAAAATGAGGGGTTAGGGGGGTTGTTACGGTGTGGAAAAGCTTCCATGGGTGTGCAGAGCTCCCACACCTGGTGAGCTCTGTGCATGCCCCGGGCCAGGCCATGCCATGTCCTGCCATGGTGTCACAACCCCTTCCAAGGCCCCCTCAGCTCCAGCTGT
Source organism: Pachyramphus minor (assembly GCA_013397135.1). Taxonomy (NCBI): domain Eukaryota; kingdom Metazoa; phylum Chordata; class Aves; order Passeriformes; family Tyrannidae; genus Pachyramphus; species Pachyramphus minor. The sequence continues at coordinate 576,840 of VYXB01003807.1, forward strand.
TCTCACACATCTCTGCCCACCTGAGCTCCCCATGGCTTCACCGGGGACACCACTGGAGTCTCCCTGTGCCCAGATTCCAGCCGGGGGCAGGGCCGAAGCCACCCCTCAGCCCACCATGGCAGGGGCACTGCCCACCCCATGGCACAGCCCTGTGCTGCTCTGTTAGTGCTGGGGGCACGGGGCAGCTCCAGCTGCACCACAGCATTCCCGGGTCAGGGGGTTGGTTTATTCCTTGTCCTCCCAGCAGGATCAGTTGCCACTGTTGCTCTGCTGAAGGCTGAAGAGCTCTGACCTCGCGGGGTTAATGGCCTTGTGGCCTTAAGGAGTTCCATGTTCTGGCAGCAGAACAGTGACTTTGCCTCCCAGTTGCTGCCCAGTGCTGCCCAGTCTCTGCCTGGTGGTGTTGGTGTTTGCCTTCCTAAACACCAAGCTCAGTGTTAAAAGATACAAACCAGAAGATTAGCTTTTGTTGGATATTGGGTAGGAATTCTTCCCTGGGAGGGTGGGGAGGCCCTGGCACAGGGTGCCCAGAGAAGTTGTGGCTGCCCCTGGATCCCTGGAAGTGTCCAAGGCCAGGTTGGACAGGATTTGGAGCAACCTGGGCTGGTGGAAGGTGTCCCTGCCCATGGCAGGGGGTGGAACTAGATGACCTTCATGGTCCCTTTTCACCAAAACTATTTGATGATTCTATGAAAAAAAAATCCTTTCTGGCCTATAACCTTCAGAAGAACATCCTGGGCAAGCCTGGATCTGGATCTCCATCCCACCAGAAGAGGGATCTGGCCCACAGGGTGGGCACATGCTGGGCACAGAGCTCTGGGCTCATCCTGTGCTTCTCTGGGGTTTATTTGTTATGGATTTTACTGGGAATGCTGATGATCAGCACCATTTGTGTCCTTCTCCCTGTTACCCCATGGAGCTCAGCTGGGTACAGGGGGCCCAGCTTACCCTTGAATCCCACCTCAACATCTCCAGCCACGGGGTGACCTCCCCTTGCATGACCCAGGTGTGGGTTTGGGTCCAGACTTGGGGTATTTGCTGTCAGACCCCACAGACTCCCCCTGGACTCCCTGCAGTCCTGGTGCTGTGCAGGTCTGTGCCCACAGATCTGATTTCTTTTTGATTCCTTGTGATTGACAAACCTTCACTGTGTGGGCCTGAGGCTTTGGGTTGGTTTTGGCTTGTTTTATAAATATCCGAGCGGCTTTGGCAGCCGAATGGAAATGCTGAGCCTGACGAGTAACAGATGTAATTTTACAGGAGCATTAACTGATCCACGGGGTTAAGTAGATGTGAACACAAACACAAAAATCCCTGGGTCTTGTGCTCTGCTTGGGAAAACCCCATCCTACCACAATTACTCATGTCCTGCCCTGCTGGTGGTACCTCTCCATTTGAGCTGTAATTCTTCACGCCCACAGTGGGGCCAGCTTTGCTCTGGGGGCACATTCCTGGGGGGCAGTGGGGTCATCCACGGGCCAGGGAAGCACCCAGAGACCCAGCCAGGCTGCAGGTGTGGGGTGGGCAGGAGGTGCAGGCAGGTCCCACCCGGGGATGCTCCTGGGCATGGAGCCCTGTGGGATGGAAGGGGTGGAACTGTCCTGTCCAGAGGGGACTGGGACAGGGAGGTGAGGCAGGGAGGTGACTCTGGGACACTTGGAGGACCTTGTGGTGGGTGATGATGGAAGTGAAGTGTGGCAGAGAGGGGCTGCAGCCAACCCTCACTCCAGGGTGTTTCTGCCTCTGGGGATGCAGTTTTTCCTGCAGATCTCCTCGCAGAGCAGTGATGGGAAGTGTGTTCTGCTGGAGGATGGAGCAGTTCATGGCATCAGGGGGCTGCCCTGGGTTTGGTGTCGGTCCCTTGCACTCATTGGGAGACCTTAGGGCCAGGGTCAGCCATGGGATGAGCTGTGCCAGGCAGTGCCAGGCTGTGCCAGGCTGTGCCAGGGAGGGAGGGTGTTTCTCCACTTCTTTATTTTCCAGGAGGAGAGTTAATTTTAGCAGAACAAACAGAGGAGGAAGGCTGTGCTAATGAGACACAGATGAATCTCGCTGGCTCCCGGGGTGTCCGGGGAGCTGTTTTTCCAGCACTAATAACCCAGCCTACAACAATGAGCCAGGCTGATATTGTTTGTTATTGCTAATAGATGCTGCTGATAACTTTATCTGCAGCTCCGAGAGCTCCTGGCTGGCAGTACTGGGAAGGTGCCTGGCACTGCCACTCACAGCATCCCAAACGCTGTGCCAAGGGATCTGTGCTGTTTGGGGCTGCAGGGTTGTGTCCCCCCGGCTGTCCCACCAAAGGATGGGCTCTCTCAGGTGGGAAAGGAGCCTGGGGAAGGCACTCAGTGATGGTGAAGGTGGCTGAGCACTGGGGAAGGCGCTGGCAGAGGTGGTGGAGCTCGCGCCATCCTCAGAGCACTTGAAGGCCATGTGCTCTGGGCAAATCCTTTGGGAATGCTGGCTTAGGGACTGGTCTGAGGGAGGAATTGCCTGCAGATAGAAGATGGGTGGCCCCACTGAAAAAGTCAGTGGCCAGGGAGAGAGTGGGAAGAGCCCGAGTCGAGGTGTCCAGCACCCTTCTGCCAGGCAGGGGTATTTGGGGAAAACCAGCTCCTCTGGTGAAGTGCATCTTATTCTGAGGCCTTGTTTAGAGCCACACATGCCACAGCCTGTGATGTGTGCCAGAAACTCCACCAAAAAAAACCCTCAAAGGCTCTCAAATACTGCATAGAATGACAGGATCCCAGGCAGCTCTGTGGGCTCTCTGGATTATCAAGCAGCTGGGTGGCTCCGCTGGGCTTTCTGGGCCCAGGGAATGTTTCCCTGGGGAATTCCAGCAGCAAAAGCCCCAAACCACTTGCTTAGAAATCCTTTTCTCTTGAAAACCCTCGGCCTGATTTGTTAAAGAAATGACTCTAAAAGCAGAAGCCACCGCGGGGGCAGCTGTTTCCAACCAGCCCCTCATCTGCACCAACCGCAGCTCTTTGTGCTGCTGGGGGGTTCAGCCCCCCACAGTGGTGAAACCTCCGGCGGGGACACAACCACCAGCAGCCACAGCTCGGGGTTCACACACGAGTGTGGAGCAGAAACTGCTCAGAGGAAGGCGAGAACAGAGCAGAGAGATGCAAATGCAGTGGAAAAACTGAGTGTGAGCAGGAGAGCGGGTTCAGCTCTGCCGTCTCGCAGCGGGGCCGTTTCAGCCGAGGCGTTTTCTGTCTCTCTTTTTCCCCCCCCAATACCTGATCCTGCCAGAGAAGCCATTTCATGTGTCTCTGCAGCTCCCAGCCGGCCTGGAAGTTGCTGGCTTGTAGGGAGGGAAGTGCCAGCAGGAAAACAAAGCCATAAGAGTCTGAAGGATATTTATTTTCATATCTCCAAAGCGAGCCTGCAGAGAGAGGCACAGGGATGTTTGGTTTCCAGCACTGGAGCCGAGCTCCGAAATCACTTCCCGACGGGTTTGGGTTGTAGGGGAGGTGTTTAGCTGAATCACAGTTAAGTACAGGAGGTACCAAACACAGCCTTAAATCCATGCTTATTCAGGAAAGATCTTTAAGCATGTAATTAACTTTAAGCACATGCTTAGGTGCCTTACAAGTGGGGGTGCATTGCTGAGCTAGGGCCGTAATTACTGGGCTGCTACTGTGTCTGTGTCCGTGTTTACCCCGTGGGTGCTCCATGGAACACTGCCCGGGCCACTGCGGGAACAGCGGCGGGACAGGCCGGGCACCCTGGCCCCAGGGAGGGCCTTGGTGGAGTGTCTGCAGCCAGCAGGTCCTGGAGGTGTTTGGGAGCTCCTGGAAGGAGCAGTGCCAAAGCCCTTTGGGGTTCAGCACCACCGTGACCCCCGAGCTCCGCTCCCAGGGCTTGGGATCAGCTCATTGCTGCAGAACCTCCCCTTCCTCTTGTGCAAAGAGCCAGCGCAGCTGTATCAGCCCTGATAAACATCTGCAAGCAGAGCAGGGCTCTGGAGGGGCTGGTGGCTTCATCTGAGGGCTGTCCCAGGCTGGGAACTGCTCTGCCGGCACCACTGGAGCCGGAGCCGGCTCATGTGCTGCTCCCAGCTCCCGACTTCCCAAAGGGCTGAAGGGCAGGGGCAGGAAAATGCCACGTTCAGAGACACGGGGCGGTGTATTTATAGCCAAGGCTTTCATGTCGCTGACACAGGAGGCCAAACCAAACACGCCGAGGCTGCAAGAAAGCAGGAAACGAAACTGGATCATCGCTCGCCAGAGCCCTCGGAGGAGTGTGAACGGCAAACGTGAGCACAGCAGCTGTGCCCGTGTGGGCAGCACAACCAGCCCCGGCCTCGCTGTGGGAATCCTGCTCCCAGTCCAGCCCTGGCACCGAGGGGTTAATGGGAGAAGATGTTCCCATCTCACTCATCTCTGTGTGCACTTGTGGGACGGGTGGTTTGAGGTTTTGCAAAGCAAATATAACCTTCCTTTGGAAACCACGACGGCTTTCGAGGGGCTCTGTGAGGAGCACAGGGACCATCAAGTCCAACCTGTGACCAAACCCCACCTTGTCCCCCACCCAGAGCACTGAGGGCCATGTCCAGTCCTTCCTGGGACACCTCCAGGGGTGGGGACTCCACCACTTCCCTGGGCAGCCCCTGCCAGTGCCTGACCACCCTTTCCATGAAGAAATTCTCCCTGCATTTCAGAGCAGGGCTCTGCCAGGCTCCCTCCTGGAGCTGCTGGGCTGCTGCTTTGTGATGAACCTCTCCTTGCTCTGCTCCCCTCTTTCATGCACCTCCTTGCTGTGTGAGACACCTTGGCCATGCTCCTGTGCCCTCGAGGGTGGACACAGCCTGGGAAACCTGCACTAGTGGGAGGTGTCCCTACCCGTGGCAGGGGTTGGAAGAGGATGAGCTTTAAGGTCCCTTCCAACCCAAGTCATTCCAGGATTCTGTGATTTGTGAATTGCAGGGTCAGCTCTGGGTGGCTTTGGCCCATATTTGTGTGTCTGACCTCGGGGGAGGTTGGTCCATGCCACGGGCACTTCCTCAAAGCACACAGGCAGCAGCACCATCCCGGGAGCTGCTGCACCCACAGGGATGCAGGAGCCTCCTGCGAGGACTCAGGCCTCGATCTCTGACCTTGAAGAAACTCTGCTAAGCTGTTCTCACTTCCTCCAGCGTTGTTAACCTGGGTTAAGAGGATATTTTCCACGTATGACAGATTGCAACACCAAGGCTGGGCCCAGAACGGCGCTGATTAAAGAACAAGCCCCACGTTTAAGGCAGTGCAATGATTTCCACCGAACTTAATGGCTGCGAAATAGAAACAAGTTATCGCTGGCACATCAAAGAGCTGGAAAAATGTAGTCAACGGTACCTTTGAGCTATTATGCATATCAAGTGGCAAGATAGCATCGTGAATAATAAGGGATTTGCAGCGAGGTTGCACAAACAGCAGTGAAGCAACGCTCACCACGCACCTCCTCCCGGGCTACATCAAAAGCCCCAGAGAAGGGCGACTCATTTCCAAATTGCTGCACATCCAGAGGCAATCGGAGGCAGAGGCCTGGAGATGCTGAGGAGGAGGCTGGGACATGACACAGCTCAGGGGCCAAAGCAAGGGGTTGGCACGCAAGGCTGAGTGCTGAAGGGATCAGTTTTGGGTGTCACCAGGTCTGGCCTAACCCCAGACGAACTCCTCGTGCCCCTGCGAGGCCAAAGCTTCCTTCATCTGGCAGTTGCTCCATCTTCTTTCTAAGCTTCCTTCTTCACCAGGTTCCCCACAAATAACAGGGAGCTCACCAGGAGCAGCTCCCTTTATCCCTTTCCTTTTGGGCTGGCTTTCCTGTTACCTTGGCACTGCACTGGAAAGGCCTTTTCTCTCCCTGCTTTCTGAGCCACCAGGGGTTTTATATACTCTGAGCATTGTCCACGTTAAAGTCCTTCAAATGGATATCAAGGGGGTTGAACTTCCCCTTCCCAGCTCTCCTTGCCCCATCCCTGGAAGTGTCCAAGGCTAGGTTGGACGGGGCTTGGAGGAACCTGGGCTAGTTGAAGGTGTCCCTGCCCATGGCAGGGGATGGAACGAGATGATAATTAATGTCCCCTCTAACCCAAACCATTCTGTGCTTCTGTGACTCCTTGGATGGGCTGTTCCCTCTGGTCCCTTCAGAGCAGGGTGAGCAGCTGACTTGCTCAAGCTTTCTGTCCCACTGAGACTGAAATGTCACTGGGTTATGATGGATTTTGGGTGTTCCCGTCCTGAAGGCATCCAGGAGCACGTGGGGTTGTGGGCACATGGCTTCTGAAGCCACCACGAGGAGGGGACAGAGCAGGTCCATGTGGCTGCCACTGCCACCAGGACACAGAGGAAGGTGCATCCCCCAAAGTCTGCTCAAGCCCTGACACATCCCAGTGCATCTCCCTGGGCTGGTGTCCGGCTGCAGGAGATAAGCCAGGGGCTGGGATTGGTGTGAGCCCAGCACACCTCAGCACCAGACAGCTGCTTAGTAAGGCTTTCCCAGCCCTCAGCAATTACAAGGTGAAGAAAGAAACCCACTTGACTTGCAAATAGCGTTGGTTGGGCAACCAGTGAGTCTCCCAACCCACAGCAGTAGCCCCGGGGCCCACGGGGCCGCCTCAGTCTGACACAGTTACATTTTCACAGCGAGCACTGATGACAGAGGATTACAAGAAGGAACAGTCCATCCTCAATAAATGGTTTCACTTGAGAGCTGCAACCCAATTTGCTAATTCCTCTGGTATTTCTGGCAGCGGCGCTCGCCTCCCGTGCTAACACCTTCCTCCAGCACCTTCCTCCTCTGGCACATCCTTCGGGGTTATCCCGGTTCTGGAAGGGACTAAACCGGCCCATTACTCACCAGCCACATGGCAGTGACGGTGGAGCTGCGTGTTCCTGGAGAAGGGGGTGGGATGGAGTGGGATGGGGAGACTGGGACGGGCTGGGAGGGTGGTGCTGTGTGGGGTGCTGAGCCCTGCTCCGGGGCAGGGGACGCAGTGCCACCCAGTCACATCACAGGTATTTCTGAATGCTTTTTCCATGGGTTTATTCTCATCTGGTGCCTGTTTGTCTCACGTCCCAGGACATGTTGGGAATCCTGAGCAGGAAAATAAAGTCACACCTGGAGCTCTGGTTGCCACCAGCCCTTGGATGTGGATCTGGCTTTGCTGTGGCCAGCGGGGGCTTCCTCACTGTGAGAGCCAGGGATGGAGATATGAACATGCCCATATCCCCCACCCCAAGGTGGTGATGTCCCCCATCCAGAAGTGCCTGTGTCACCTGCCCCAAGGTGCCCATGTCTCCCACCCTGGCACGGCCATGTGCCCCATTGCAGCCCTGCTCCATCCTGCTGAGCAGGGCTGGGGTGATGCCACCTCCCTGCCCCTGGGACTTGACTTCCTCTGCAGCAACTCCAACAGTTGAATTTGCAATTATTTCCATATGGAAGAAGCTCTCCAACTCCACTTGCAGGAGCCATGGCCTGGCTCCACATGGGCTCGAGTTGGCAAATCCTCTGCCTGCAACGAAAATAAGACAAACATGCAGATTAAATGGATCATTAGAGGAAGATCAAGATGGTATTAATATTCAATTAGAAACGATCAGGGTGAGACTAAGGCTGACTCTTCTATTATTGCTTTGTTTGCAGGTGGCCTTTTCCTGCTGCTGGAGCTGGCTTGGGAGCAAGGACTGTCCCCATGTCCTCAAGAGAATCACACACTGGTCCTGAGCCCCCAGATTAGGGAGTGCCATAAACTAGAGAAACTGGGAAAGGATTGCAACTTCTGGTGCTGAACCAGCCTGTTCTGAGCTGGTCTGGAGGGGGGAGCAGCCGCTCCGGTGGCAGAGGAACAAGTCCCATGCTGCAGGGAGGATCCAGCCCCTCTTCACCATTCCCATCCCCACAGCCACGGAGCACAAACGCAGGATTGGGGCAGCAGAATAGCTGGGCTTGTTTGTGCTTCCAGGCTGTGCATGAATAAAACATCTGGGGAGCACAGGCCGCCTTTGTCCGGCTGCTCTGGGTTTTGGAGGGCGAGATTTTAATGGGACCAAAAGAAATGAGTGATTGTTCTGTGTGTCTGTGCCCAGCTGAGGGGTTTCCTCTGGACACAGACCCCTAAATCCTCCCAAACAAGAGCAAAGTGCCCTCAGGGAGGTGGCTCTGATGGCTCTGCTGGTGCTGCACAGCCCTGGGTGCCTGTCCCACCTACTGAGCTGCTTCTGAGAAAAGTCTTCATCAGAAATGAGTCACAGCCAGAATAATTGAAACTTTTGATGTTTCAGAGGATAAAGGGCTCAGAGCAGCTCACACAGAGCTCTGCCTGCACCCTGAGCAGCTTCCTGAGGCTCTGATCTGGAGGCTGCCAGCCTGGAGTGGTCTGGGTTGGAAAAGACTTAAAGCTCATCTCATTCCACCCCTGCCATGGGCAGGGACACCTTCCACAAGACCAGATTGCCCCAAGCTCTGTCCAACCTGGCCTGGAACACTTCCAGGGATGGAGCACACTCTGCTTCCAGATGTTTTTGGGTATCAGCCCTGGGGGGTGACCAGGGGAGCCCACACTGGGGCCATCCCAGCTCACCACTGGGTCAAAATGGGGAAAATTCCTAAGGAGAAGGATTTGCTGGAAAATGCCTGTCCCAGGTGAGCAGCAGCAGGCACAGGAGTGGAAAAGCTGCTCTGGCCTTGGCTGGTTCCCCCAGTCCAGAAATATCTGGGAAAACTCATCCCCCATTGAGTCATGCTGCAGGCAACAGGGGAAACAGCACTTAAGATAACAACAACAATAATGATAATGATGATAATAATAATAATGAATAATAATAACAATAATAATGAATAATAATAACAATAAACCAGTTCACTGGGAGCCTGGTGGAGCAAAGTCTTCCCACTGGAGTTATTCATCCCCTCCCCATGCCCCATTCCCTGTTTCTGTCCCCACAGGACCGTGTCCCTGTGGATGTGACCCCTGTGCCATCTCTGTGGGGTGCAGAACCACTCCCAGCAGGGTGACAGGTGCTTGGAAATAGTTTATTGTGAATAATGGAGTCTCTAACATATTCCCAGAAAAGCAATTGGGATGTGTTTCACATTCATGTGATTTTCCTTTCTTGCAGATGAAACCTCTCCACGTCTGTTCGGCTCAAGGAGAAGCTGTTGAGGTGAAAAAAAATGATTAAAAGGTCTGATTTGCTTTCCCCCCCCTCAAACAGCAACAACTTCGACGGCACCAAATTAGCGACAAAATGTTCCTTCCGAGCAGGAGGTTCATAATTGGAGATTTGTTTGTAATTCCCAGCCAGGAGGGATTTCAGTGGCTCTGATGAGGGCACTGAGTGTGTGTCCCACCATCAGCTCCGGTCCCAGCTCTGTCCTTGGAGCACACGGAGCACATGGAGCACACGGAGTACATCCCTGTCCCCCCAAGGGCGGCTGGAGGGGATGAGGCAGCTGCAGCCAGGAGGAGCCTATACAGGGCTGTGTCCTGGGGGAGGAGTGGCTTTGGGAAGGAGCTCCCAGCCGCGGCAGGGGTGAGCTGTGGAGAAGCGGGTGCTGGTTAATCCCGCCGGAGACGCTCGGGAGCGCAGGAAAGCAGGAGGAGTGGCATGTGAGCGCTGATTGCTCGCTGCAGGCGGGTTGGCTCCGCATGTGTAAAAACAATAATTAAACGTAAGATGTGGGAGGATTATTAAAGGTTTTATGGCATCTAATCCTTTTTGAAACCTTTCTGTAGGCTGGAATCTGAGGCTGGAGCAATAAAAATGCAAACTACACCCAGATTAATTCCGGGCACCATTATTTTCCCTCCCCAGCCCTTGCCCTCGGTGTTTACAGGGCTGTGGGAGCCGGATGGGAGGCAGGAGCTGGGATGGGCATTGCCTTGTGCTGGTGATGGTGGGATACTGTGGGATACCAGTGGGACACAAGGCCGAGGCCCTGAGGCTCACAGGATTGGGAACCACATCCAGCTGGATGCAGCATCCACGTCGGCACAGGGTCACGTGTGCATGTGAACACAGAGACACACAACTCCAACATAGAGACATACATATCTTAATTCCATCTTCCAGAGATGTCCCTCGGGTGCTGCTCCCACCCCTCTGTCTGGGGACTGAACTGAGCAACCCCAGTGTCCCTGACACGGATGTAAATAAATAAATAACCGAACGAATGCAGGCGCCTTTCGCATTTCAAAGCTGGGAGGTTTTTTTTTTCCCTTCTTTTTTTTTTTTCCTCCCCTCCTTCGGAATGGCTTATCTCCATGAAATTAGTAATTGGCATTTCTTTCTGAAGCCGGGGAAAGCGCCAGCAGCCGGTAACACCCACGCGACACTCCATTCTCTGCGAGAGGCCCCGCGGCCAAAGCAGCGAGGCTAATAAAAATAATAACAAGGAATTAAAGGGGAGGGGGGGGGGAAAAAAAAGGCAGAAAGTGCTGAAATCAGATTTTACTTTCCCTTTTGCCTCCCTGGTGTTTTTGGGGCGTGTGAAGCTGCGTGGGGCCGGGCAGCCAAGGGCGGCGGGCGGGTTTCGGGCACCCTTCGGAGGAGCGGGTGAGTCAGGGTGCTGGGTGCTCCCTGCCGGCCCCGACCAGCCCTTCTCCAGCCCTGGGTGCAGACGCGGATTTACAAAACCCCGTTTCATCTCCGAAGCGCCCTCGGGGCATCCTCCTCCTCCCCCGGCGCTCCCGGCCTCGTCTGGCACGTCGGGGCGGCAACCCCGCACCAGAACAGGTTTTGGCTGCTGATTTCCAGCTGCTCATTAGCGCTGGGTTCTTCTGCTTGGCTTCATTAAGTGTTGTTGTGTTGGTTTTTTTTCCGTGTGTGTCAGCTCATCCTGCCCTGGTGCTGGTGCTGGGAGACCTGAGAGCCAAACCAGCACCTAAAGGGGCTCCAAGAGACCTGGAGATGGACCTCGAACAAGTGCCAGGACAAGGGGGAATGGCTTCCCACTGCCAGAGCTGGATGGGATATCGGGAGGGAATTGTTCCCTGGGAGGGTGGGGAGGCCCTGGCACAGGGTGCCCAGAGAAGCTGTGGCTGCCCCTGGATCCCTGGAAGTGTCCAAGGCCAGGTTGGATGGGGCTTGGAGCAACCTGGGCTGGTGGAAGGTGTCCCTGCCCTTGGCAGGGGGTGCTGCCTTCTCACCCCAACTGTTCCATGATTCTATGAAACCAGCCTTCTGGGGTTATCCTGAGTTATCCCAGGTGGGCCTGGGGTCAGGGGCATCAGAGTGACCCCCGGGCTGCTCCAGCATCCAGTGCCTTGTCTGGGGGAGCTGAGAATGGAGGAGCGGGGCCGTTCCCGGGCAGGGTGTGCCCGGTGCCCCACCGAGGGCTGTGGCAGATCCCTATCTTACATCCCGAAAACCAACCCGGGCTGCCAGCGGCGGGCGAGCTGCGCGTCCCGGGATCCAGCGGCACTTCCCTGCTAATCCCCCTTGAGCTGCTGATGCCGACCGCGCCCTGGGCCGATGGTTATCAGTGTGGGAGATCCTGGGTGCAGCCCAACGCCCCGGCCGGGCCGCAGCTTCCCCGTGTGCCTGGAGTCCCTCCCGCTGTGTCCCAGGCTGCTGCAATCCCTGGCGGGATGTCAGCCCTCTCCGCCCGGGTGTTCCAGTCTGCCAGCAGAGACACTGGGGCAGACTGGGGGCTTAGAGGAGGGGGCTGGAGGCTCCATCCCTCCTGATCCCGCTCCTCCGCGGGGTCCTGGCCCTGGCTCTGCTCCCCGGAGCAGTGATTCACTCACGCTGCTCCCAGCGCAGCTCCCTGAGTGGGTTAATTACCTTAATAAATAGGAATTCCAGTGTGAATTGGAGCACGCTGTGGTTTCCAGCCCGGGCTTTAAGCAGTGCCCATTTACTGCTGTAACCCGCTGCTGACACTGCAGGGGGTGGATGGGGCTGAGCCCGGGCACGGGGGCAACATCCTTGGGAAGGTGCTGCAGACCCCCTGTGCCCTGCCCACACTGCACACCCCCTTCATATCCTTCTCCATCCTTGCCATTCCTGTCATCCCTCCCCATTCCTCCCCTCCCTTCCCACCCTGGCATCCTTCCCATCCTCCCCCTGTCTCCCAGCCACACTGGGTGATGCAGGCACCAAACTCCCACTGCAAAGCATGGAACACCCATGGAAAAGTCATGAGGGATTTAGGTTTCATTCAGCTGGGTCCTGGGCCATGCACACACCCAGCTCTCAGCACTTGGGCAGCGGCTCAGCAGCATCCCAGCAGCATCCCAGTACCCTCCACTCTCCCAACTTCCCACAGGAGCCAGGCCCCAGCGAGTCACTCCTCTAATTTCTGTGCTTTTTATCTTTCTTTTCTCAGCAAGCCCAAAAGCACAGAAATTGTGATGAATGGATTCTGGGCCCTCGAGTTTGGCCGGGCCCATTCGCCGCGGTGTCGGTGCCCGGTGCCCGCGCCGGCGCTTCCATCATCCCATGACACGGTGACACGAGGCCAGCACTGCCAGGAGACACAAATTACCTCATAAATCACCTCCCGGGGTGAGGAGCAGACAGAGCTATTAGGCTGCTCCAGAGAGGGATACAAACAGACACGGATGGATCCGGGCTGGAAAGGCAGGATCTGCACCCGGAGCTGTGTTGCTGCTCTGGGCCTGGCTGTGTCTGGATGCTCCATGGATTGTCCATGAGCTGTGCCCTGGCTGCTCCGTGGGTTCTTCACTGGATCCATGACATTTATCTCCTCAAAGGCTCTGGAAGCCAATCCCTGGGCATGTGGACTGGGAGGAGGTTAATGTGGCTGGGGGTGTTTTTATCCGCCTCTCCCTTTCCCTGAATCCTCCTTGCAAGTTCTCATGGCTTTAACAAGGAATTCCGAGGGTTCAGGAATGAGCCTGCTCCAAACCATCAGGTCTTTGCGGCCGTCCCTGCACAGCCCTGATTTCATTGTGGGATTATAATTAGCAACTACAATGCCATAATTATGCACCACTTAACTTCTTGGCTTTAATATCTGTGTGAGGCGGCATGAAAGCGAGTGAGCAGGATCCTGGTGCTCCGGCGGGGAGGGGGGAACGGGAAGAAGGCATTTCCAAGGGGTGTCATCCTGGCGTGCAGCTCCAGCTGCCCTCTCCCAGAGCCATCCCCATTGTTCTCGGTGAGAACGGAGCGGGGCTGCGGCCGGAGGAGCCCTCGGCCCCGCCGGGGCGATGGGCAGAGGAACAAAAGAGGGCTGCAGGAAGGAAATGCTTCAGAACCTTCTAAAGGCTCCTCTCAGCAGCAGAAAGGCTTTTGATTTTTATCACTTTTGTTCTTTCAAATAACCTACCCTTAACCTTTTTGTGTTTCCCTTGCTGGGACAGCGAGATAGTGCTGGGACTGCTTGGAACTCTTGGCTCCAGGGTGCTGGTGGGGAAGCCTTGGATCTCTTTTTGGTGTCCCTTGCCCTGTCTCTTCACCTACAGCAGAGTCATCTCTGCTGCAGCACCCACATTTTTGGAGGCCCTGCCAGCCCAGGGTCCCCCCCCATGGTCCCCTGCCCTCCTCTGCCCCAGGGATAACTTGATTTTGGGTGGGTGCTCCCCTGAGTCCACCACAGCCACCACCCTCCGTGTCATTTAACTCATCAAAAGCTGCCCCGCACCTCATTATTCTGGATGAATTAAATTGTTTGTAATTGATAAATTATGCAAAAGTGCCTGCCAATTCCGAAATGTAGAGCTGATATCAACCCACCCAGGGGGACTCATTCTAATTTTATCTCAGCCTTGCATTGTGCCTTGCCTGCTTGATGTATGTTGTATTGATTTAACAAGGCTCCTGGGAATTAGGCTGATTTTCTAATTTTATCCTCTGGATGGAGTGAATCAGATTTGAATACAATGAGGGCTCTGGCTGTGGGGGGAGCACAGTGTCCCCTGGCCCCATGGTGAACTGTGCTCACCAAGGGGATCCCTGGGGCCTGTGCTCATCCCGGGATCATCCCAGTCCTTCTCCACAGGACTAAACCCACCCTGGTCTCCCCTGGGTGTTGTCCCTGAGCTGATGCCTTTCCAGCCACATGGCCCCTGGTGGCTCCCTGGGCTTTTCCTGCCCACCATCCCCCCAGAGCAGGAAATGTGAGATTTGTCCTCAAAACAGAATCATGGAATCTTGGAATGGTTTGGGTGGGAAGGGACCTCAACGCCCATCCAGTTCCACCCCTGCCATGGGCAGGGACACCTTCCACCAGCCCAGGCTGCTCCAAGCCCCATCCAACCTGGCCTTGGACACTCCCAGGGATCCAGGGGCAGCCACAGCTTCTCTGGGCACCCTGTGCCAGGGCCTCCCCACCCTCCCAGGGAAGAATCATTCCCAATATCCCATCTAAACTCCCTTCTTTCAGTGCAAGTAGCCCTGGTTTTCTAGCAGGGAGCTCTGCTGGAATCTCTCTGGTGCTCTGAGGATGACACTGGCCTGAGCAGTAATGTCAGGATTAAAAAGAAGCTCAGCAGAAGATTAAAGCTGTATTTTTTCCACGCTTATTCCATTCTACATGGTAATAGTCCATAAAGGGGATAATGGAAGAAGCTGATCCACGGATCAGGTACATCTTTGCAATCTCCATCTTAGAGATTCTCATTACAGTGAATTCACGGGTGTTGCCAGTTCCCTGGAGCCTCCCCAGGGCAGAGGGATGAGACTCAGCCCATTATCATCTCCCACTGGGAAGACTTTCAAAAAGCAGCATCTGATGCCCAGCACAGCTGTGCTCTGCCAAGAACTCCCTGACCCACCCTTTCCCCCCTCCACTTATCAGATAACTGGGACAATTAGGAGATCATGACCATAAATAATGTAGATTATGCAAGAAAAAGCAGTGGTTGGGATAACACATCCTGATGTGTCTGATTCAAAAGGCTGCGAGAGACCTTTGGCTTCTGGACATGGCTCAAAACGCTGGGTTTGGAGGAGGTGGGTGGTTTGGAGGATGAAGCACCAGCCAAGGGCACAGGCTCTGGGGGCTTTGCTTTGTCCCTGGCTTCCTGCTGGGATTGTGGTTGAATCTCTTCAGGGCTTGGTTTTTGTAGATATTTACCAGAACTGGTGGAAAAACCCAGGATATCTGGGTGTGGGGTCTTCATCTGTGTTCAGACCCTGCTGCAGCCCAGACTGTGGGACCATTCCCAGCCCTTCTCACCCTGTGGCCCCTGTGGTGGTTTGGGTGGAGGTGCCAGAAGCTGATTCCCAGCAAGTTGGATGGGAATGCTGCTCCCAGGCAGTGTGGGGGGGGAGCTGGGAGGTCCCATCACTGAAACACAGAATCTTTTAGGGTTGGAAAAACCCTCCAAGACCATCGAGTCCAGCTGTCCCCCAGCACTGCCAAGGCCACCACTGACCCACGTCCCCAGGTGCCACATCCACACGGCTTTTAAATCTGCCCAGGGATGGGGAATCCTCCTGGGCAGCTGTGCCAGGGCAGGACAGCCATTTCCATGAAGGCATTTTCCCTGTTATCCAGTGTAAATATTTTCTGGCACAACTTGAGGCCATTCCCTCTATCCCATCCCTGCTGGGGAGAGCAGAGCCAGAGCTCCCAGAGCTGGGCAAGGTCCCGATTTTGCTCCTGTTGCTGAGTTTCCTGTGAAGGTTTGATCCCTGGGATGTTGGGTGCAGCCTGGAAACCTCTCTGGGATTCCTGGGAGAGAGCCACCATCCAAGAGGAGCACTGGGAATTATAGAATCCTGGAATGGTTTAGGTTGGAAGGGACATTGTGGGGTCATTTAGTTCAAGCCCTGCCAAGGGCAGGGACACCTTCCACTAGGCCAGGTTGCTCCAAGCCCCATCCAACCTTTTCCAGGGATGTGGCATCCACCAGCAGAGGAGTGTCCAGAGTTGTGAGTCAGGATGGCATCTGCACCCTGGAGAGAATGTCAGGGAGTGCCAGCAGGGAACCAGCCGGGCAGTGGGAGGAGGAGGAGGATCTCTGGGTTCACCCCTCCCTTTCCCTGCCCAGTCCTCCTGCTGGGCCCAGCCAACCCTCTAAGATCAGCTCTGTGCCCTTCCCGGGGAGCCAGGGCTGTCCTGCAGTGTCCCCTCTCCCCACACAGGGCAGGGAAGGGGAGAGCTGGGCAGATGTCTCTGGTTGGGATGATGAACAGGGCAGAGCACATTGCCATGCAGGAATTCTGCATAACTTGTCTGTGCACATGGCACAGCGGCCCCGAGGCAGCCCAAATCAAATTAAAATTAATATATTTTTTTTAACTCCTGTTTTAAATGAATATGCATGTTTTGCTTACAGCCAGGACCAGCTCTTCTCCCTCTCCTCCCTCCTGCCCTCCAAACCTTCGGGGCTTGTAACTGGCCTGTTGTGCATTATGTATTTCCAGAATATGGGAATATGCTAAAGCAAAATTACATATTCTGGTGGTGATTTGGCTTTCGGGAAAGGGGTTGGCAGCAGGAGGAAGACAGGTTTGATGCTTGGGTGGGGAAGTCTCCAAGAAGTTTCTGTTGGAGCTTCAGGAGGGTTTAATTCAGGGGGGATGGTGGCTCCCCCTCCCCGTGGGAACGGTGGCTGAGTCAGGGACTGTTCCCCGGGATGTGGAGGGCACAGAGCTCCCTGTGCCCTGCGGTTCCCTCAACAGCCCCGTGCTGAAAACCCCCCTCCCCCCGGATCTGGAAGCCCTTCTGCCTCCACGTGAAACCTCTGCTAAAGACCATGGGTGGACCAGGTGATGCTCTTACATCCCTGCAGGCCGGCCCAGCTCTTCCCGACACAGCTCTCAACGTGCCATTAGGGAAACAAAAGTGCTTCTCCCCCTTGATAGCCGACCTTTTATTTTTGGAACCGATCCTTGCAATCACAGGCACATGGCCCCAGCAATTAGGGAGAAAAGCACTTTTCTTCTGCAGGCCCAATTACCCATCCTATAATTGACATAATTATTATCTTTCACTTTCCTAATAATATTTATTGAACACCACAAATCCTCCCTGGCAGTGGAGCTGCTCGGGGAGCTCAGCAATTTTCCAGTCCTAACAGGGTCCGTGCTGGAAGGAGGGATCAATATGGTGAAATATATGGAAGGAATTGTTCCCTGGGAGGGTGGGGAGGCCCTGGCACTGGTTGCCCAGAGAAGCTGTGGCTGCCCCTGGATCCCTGGAAGTGTCCAAGGCCAGGTTGGATGGGGCTTGGAGCCACCTGTGCTGGTGGAAGGTGTCACTGCCCGTGGCAGGGGGTGGAATGAGCTTTAATATTGCTTGCAGCCCAACCATTCCAGGATTCCCTGGTGCTGTGGGGTGGGATTGGTGTGCTCAGCCGTGCTGGATGAGGGATGCTCCCTCCTCCTCGCAGAGGGTGGCCCGTCACTCATGGCCAGGCACAATCCCCTGGTGCTTTGGGGCTTTTGTTTTTATTCCACGGTAAATAAAACTCTCTGTGATCCTGCTTGAAAGATGTCTGGGAGAAATTTCCTCGTGGTGGGAAGGGGGGAAGGGAGCGGTGAATTATTCCCTCCTCGCCTGGCATAAAAGACACGGCGCTGGCTCTGCTGGGCTGGGAGTGTTTGTGTAAATCTGCCTGCTGCAAACACCTCCCAGAGCTCACTGACAGCCCCCTGCAATTTAGCACACAGCTCCAAATCTAAGTCTTGCATCCTGCTGGGAGCTGGGCACAGGATCTCCTGTGCCAGGGCTGGATTGTGGGGGTGTCTGGAACACAGAGAGGGCACTGCTGACCCCCGGGGGGCTCCTCTGGCATTCCCAGGGGATGGAGGCACCGCCTGGCACGAGGGGTGTCCGGTGGAGCCTGGGGATGCCCATGGCTGTGGGGCAGCCTGAGGGATGGTGACCTTCTCCTCAGGGGGTGATCACGATGCCAGTGGATTCAGTGGAGTCTGGGACATCCCAACACCCTCCCCTGACCTCTGGGGAAGCCCAAGGGCTGCTGACCCTCCCCTCAGGCTGCTGTGTCCCCTCATGTAGGAGTGACTGTGGGTTCAGCGTATCCCACATCTCTGGGACATCCTGGTGTCCTCTACACAAGCTCCCTACTGCCTTCCCACAGCCCAGGGGCTGGTTTTGGGGCAGACCAAGGCTGGTTGGCAGCCTGGGCTTGGGGCAGGATGCTCAGCCCATCCCTCAGGGCACGGGGTGCCACAGAGATACCCATCCCAAAATCCACCCACTGCCACCCCTGGGATCAGCTGAGCAGGCACCAGCTCCTGACTCCCGTTCCTTTCTCCTCTTTCCCGTTCATCTCCCACTGAATCCGTCTGCCACAGAGCCCATATGTTTGCCTGGAGATGACGAGGTTTGTTTTTTTTCCCCCCTGAACTATAAATAGACGTTTCAGCACAACTTCTTGCTGCCAGTTATCCGTCTGCACATCAACATTAACATAATTACCGCCGTGAATCCCTAATCCCGGCAGCGGCAGCAGCTCGTGCAGGTTGGAGCAGCAGATCCGCTTCCTAAACGGGGGTAATTTGGGTCTTTAGTGAAGTGACAAATCTGCGGGCGAATCACAGCGGCGGGTTGGGAACTTCCCCGAGTTCTGAGCCCTGATTGCTCCGGAGCAGAACGGTGACAAGTGAGATGGGAACAATGAATTACATCAGCCCCGGCTCCCAGAGGAGGGGATGGATCAGAGCCGGGCTCGTGCTGTCAGGAGAGCCCGGCATCAATCTATCAATCTTTCATCTGCTTTGGTTTGTTTGCAAACGTCCCTGAAGGATGGGGCTGTAATTGGGCCAGGACTGGCAGGGGGATTTCTCTGCCATGTTTTCCAGCTGCCAGCTCTGACAACGTTGTGGGGAGCTGGTTTGGAGCCTGGCACATCCTGGGGGTGAGGCCTGACCACTCACCTGTCCCCAGGACACACCACCCGGGGCTGTGCTCACACCAGTGTTTGCAGGGCTTGAGCCTGTCCCCAAATCACCTTCCTGAGGCAGGGGCCACCAGCAAAGCACTGCTGCAAACCCAGAGCCAGCCCTCACCTCCCCCTGCCACACCATGGAATAGTTAAGGTTGGAAAAACCCTCTAAGATCATTGAACCCACCCATCCCCAGCACTGCCATGCTCACCCCTAAACCCAGTCCCCAAAAACCACATGCACAGGCTTTTTTGGAATGTGGTGTTTCCAAGAGATGCACATCCCCTCATTCCCAGGGAAGGGGGGGTGTTTGCTGTTTGCAGGGGCTGGTGAGGGAGAGCTGCCCCCCTGCAGCCCCTCTGATGCCCCTGGGGCAGGAGGCTCCGTGCCTTGGCTTTGCCGAGCCGGGGATCCCACCAGCTTCCAGCTCTCCTCAGGGAAAAGAGTTCTCCCAAACCCTGAGTGCCTGTGTGTTCCTTTCCCAGCCTGTGAGTGATCCAGGCCCTGGTTGGGTGGTTTCAGTGGTTGGATGACTCACGACCTCATCACATTGTGGCAACGCTGCTGCAGAGCTCACACTGCAAATTATGGGCTGGCTCCCTGTGGCTGAGTGCCCGGGGACTCCAGATAGGGCAGAGAGCGTGTTTGTGTGCTGAACAGCTTTGGCTTCAGTGGGAGGGGTTGGGTTTGGGGTTGGTTTGTTTTGCCTGAGGAGGAAAGAAAGGATGGAGCCCTAACACTGGACTGAGCTGTGCTGCTGGGGACGCTCCACTGCCTGGGTGGGATGTCCCTGGGCTCAGCAGCCCCCCCAACAGCACCTGAGCAGGGCATGTGCATCTCACTGCACCGAGCCAGCTGCACTGCCTGCAGTTCCTCTGGGGTGTGGGAAGGGCAATTAAAGTGGGAGCTTTACCCACTCACCCCAAAATCTCCCCTCCTGGTGAGCTGACGGAACTCAGGCAACGTTTCCAGCACGTTTCCCACCACTGGGGTGGGTTGCCAGGAAGAAACCTGCTCAAATAATCATCCCTTTGATTCCCAACAAAGGAAAGGAGCCGACTGAGTTAAATGCCTTCCCTCTGATGTGCTGTTTAGTTATTTTGCTTTCAAGAAAAAATAAATCCCCCCTCGGCGTGTTTACAGAGCTGATTTGGTGCTGCAAACACAAGCTGAAATTGGAGGGCAAGGCACTGTTGGAAGAAAAGGGAAGACAACCTTGGAGCTGCTGGAATGCCCCTGTGGTGGGGCAGGAGGGGCCCTGGGAGCTGGATCTCCTTGCTGTGGGAAGGAAACCCGAGGCTGGGTTTGGAGAACTGCTCCCCCAACACTCCTCCTCTCCCTTCCTGGGCTTTCCCCTCCCTTCCCCCTCAGCACTGTGACCCCGGAGCTGCTCTCCCCGGGGTGATTCCCCCCATTTGCATCCTCTCCAGCTGCTCTGGGTGGGGGGCTGGGCTGGGACCCCCCTCCACCCTCTGCCCATGTCCAGCCTCCCCCAGCCCCGGCTGCCTGCACCAGGTTTCACATTTGCATTTTGTTTGCATCTGACTTTGGCTGCATTTGGGTTTTGTTTGCATCTCCTGCTTCTGCCTCACTGGTTCTGGGCGTGGGGAGCAGGGACTGAGCCCCCTGTCAGCAACCACCCCATGTCCAGATGTGCCAGATGTTCCTCCCCAGTGTGAGGTGTGGGGCTTGTGGCAGTGACAGCAAAGGGAGCCCAGGAAACGGGTTTGGGAGCAGCAGTGCTGGGGTGGAGGGATCCCTGACTGGGATGGACTGTCCTGGCCCAGAGCAGGGACTGCCAGGAGCAGCACCTGCTGCTCCTTCCCCAAAATCCCCAAGGTGTGAGAGAGCTGGGGGGGGTCACCTGGAGAAGAGAAGGATCCAGGGAGACCTGAGAGCCCCTTGCAGGGCCTGAAGGGGCTCCAGGAGAGCTGGAGAGGGACTGGGGACAAGGGATGGAGGGACAGGACACAGGGAATGGCTTCCCACTGCCAGAGTGCAGGGACAGATGGGAGATTGGGAAGGAATTCTTGGCTGTGAGGGTGGGGAGGCCCTGGCACAGGGTGTCCAGAGAAGCTGTGGCTGCCCCTGGATCCCTGGAAGTGTCCAAGGCCAGGTTGGATGGGGCTTGGAGCAACCTGGGCCGGTGGAAGGTGTCCCTGCCCATGGCAGGGGGTGGAACTGGGTGGGCTTTAGGTTCCCTTCCAACCCAAACCTTTCTGGGATTTCATGAAATCCAAAGGAACTCCCTGTCTGGGGGCTCAGCAGAGCCTCATTTCCAAACCCTCCTCTGACTCCCTGGGCAGGGACCTCCCTGCAGCCCCTGCTGGGGCTCTTGGGATTGAACTGCCCAACTTTTCCTCTATTCCCCATCCTTCACACCCACTCCTGGAGGGACCTGAGCCATGGGGAGGCAGGCAGGGCTGCAGGCAGGGCTGCAGGCAGGGCTGCAGGCAGGGATTACAGTCACTGAGCACTACAGGGGGTGAGGTTGTTTCCCTTCCCCAGGGCTCGTGTGGCTGTGCCAGCATCTCTGACAGCACAATCCTCTGCCTGGTGTCATCATTATGGAAACAAGCCCTAAGTCTTCCCTTGATGTTCTGTAGATCCGGGATGCTTTGCCTCACGGGAACAGCCAGGGTTAGGAAACAGGGTGTTGAACACAAAGATTAACATATTGCAAACACCAGTTTGGGGAAGGAGCTGCCTGGGCCAGGGGGCCGTGGCCGGTGTGGCTGTGCCAAGCTCTGGCTCCTCTCACCACACCCTCACCTTGGGTCTTCTTTTCCCTTCCTCTCTCTGGCAGGGCCGTGGAGCAGCAGGGGGGAGGCTCCTGCCAAGCCAGGGATGCTGTTCCACAGCAAAAGTTGCAGTTTGGGTATTTTGGGTGCAGTTCTGCTGACCCACAGACACCTTTGTTGGCTGCAGCTCCCAGACCTGTCATCTCCCCACCTGCTCCCATGTGATCCTGCCCATCCCGACCGGCTCTGCGTGTCAGTCCTGGTGCTGGGAGTGTTCCCACTCACCCCCTCGCTCTCCTCCAGCAGCCCTTTAATCTCAGGGAATATTCTTTTTTCCCTCTGACATCCCTGCCTCTCTTGTGAAATGCAAATTAATTAGATTCTAATTACTCACTGTGTGCTGTTGCTGTTTCCCTCTCGTGTTAGGTTAGTCGAACATCTTTGTTGTCAGCTGTGTGTTGTATGTATTCAGCCCATTAAAAGTGATCCTTGTTCAGCAGGAGACAGGCAGAGCAAAGAGACAGTTCCCCCCTCCCGCTGGGCTTTGTCAGGAGCAGCTTTGTCAGCACTTCCCGGCAGCATCGCCAAGGAAAACTCTGCTTTTTCATTGTTCCCTTTTTCTCCTGTTCCCTGTGACCTGGTGAGTTAAGGAAACATTTAGTGAGCCCTGGCCACCGCCTCCTGCTCCCTCAGGGCCTCGCTGGGCTTTGCTCCACGCTGGGTTTGTGCTGCCCATGGGCTCCTGTGCACTGGGAAAGCCACACTGGGACCCCTGACTGGGACCTGCAACTCCTGCCTGGCACCTGGGACTGGGACCTGGAACTCCTGCCTGGCACCTGGACCCCTCCATCCTGTACCCAACCCCATCCCAGGTCCCACATCCCTCTGTCCTGGTGAGGGCTCACAGGCAGAGGTGGGACCAGAGGTGGGACCCTCAGTCCAGGGATGCTCATCCCTGGAAAGGTCCCATCAGCAAACACCAACCTGTATCCTCTGGCCTGGCTGTGTCCCGTCCCCTGTCCCCTTCCCCTCTCTCCTGACAGACCCACAGGACCAGCTGTGTCTCCTGTCATCCCTCTGCTCTCCTTGAACCCCCTTTGCCCCATGGGAACAGGAATCTGTGGATACTTTGGAGGCTGCAGACACAGCAGCTCCCACTGCAAGTGTTCTCTTCGTGCCACCACGATGGAAAACACACGTGGGAAAGCTCAGGGAGGGGAGGGCAGCACCACACACACACCATCCAGCAAGAGAAATGCAGCTGTTGCTCTTCATCCTGTGCTCAGGAATTTCCAGCAGATCCACCCCTGGATAGTCTGATAACAGGGACCTTGATAACACCAGGAACTCCAGAGACAACGTGTGGCACAGCCATGAACCAGGGAATGACGATGGATAGAAATGCTCCTCGTTCCCCACAGAGCCCATGGGCTCATCCCTGGGCTGGCTGGGGTGTGGGAAGGGGATTCTCTGGATTCATCCCACCCCCAACTCCCAGCTCAGCACCTGCACCAGGGACATGGATGTGAACTGCAGCTCCCTTGGGTGCCTGTTTGATGTGTTAACAATCCAACAAACAATAGAAGAGCTCATCCCATGCCCAGTGTCGGAATAAGACACAACATTCCTATAAATTGAGTGTGTAAGTGGGGAAGATGAGGGGGAATGAAACAGGGAAGTGGGAGAATTGGCAGCACTTCTCTGGCATCTGAGAGTGGGGTGGCCTCCTCTGCCACCTCCCCCCTGCTCCCCCACACCACTCCAGGGATGCTGGTGGTTGGGGGTGCTGGGGATATTTGGGGGTGATGGAGGTGTTTGGGGGTGCTGGTGGTGTTTGGGGGTGATGGAGGCGTTTGGGGCTGACACCAGTGTGGGCACAGCTTGCTGGCAGTGCCAGTAGCTGCCACTGTCCTTGGGGTGAGGTGGGAGCCACCCTGGCCAGCGAAGGCTCTGTGGGAATCTGGGATGGGGACAAGGGAGCAGGGTTTGGCCCCTAAGCCGGGGATCACACTGCTGCCCCATGGAGCAGCCAGCACCCCTCCTGCCCCACTCCTGGCACACCTTATTTCCCTCTTCCCACAGGACTGGGCTCCCTCCCACTGGAATGTGGCACTGGGCAGGGAAGGACCAGGCTGGGACCATTCCCTGCTCCCTGCCCCAGCAGCACCTCCCTGCCCTCGGTGGTGGGAACCAGCCCTTGGCTCGGGGACACTGATGGAGATTTGCATTGGTCCATCATTAGGCTGTAACTCTCATTTGAGGCAATAAAGGTGCTTAATTTCATAGGGAAAACTTAATGGAGCACTCAGTTCCCATGCGCTGCTTCCCTGACATTTTACAGTCTTTGAAAGTGTAACTTAATAATGGCCGGAATCCTGAATGCCCGGGTCCTCCTGGCCCCCCAGGAAACAAAACAAAGCTGCTTGGAAAAAAAAAAAAAACCCAAAGAAAGAGCAGGTGTTGTGGAGAAGGCAGAAGATGCAAATTCTTCCTTCACATTAATTATTGTATTTATTCCACGATTCCACCTGTCCGTGTGACGTCTCTCCCTCACGGAGACTTCTCACAGCAGATTAAAGTGCACTTTTATCATTATTCTGAAAGGCATTTCATGAGGGAACATTAGTTCTCCTACATTATTCCCGCATGTTATAAAAAGTGTCTTTTTAAAATATTAGACAGCGATCGAGGTTAATTTAAACCACATCAAACACGCTCGGCTGCTTTGCTGCAATATTCCCCCCCAGCACTTGCTCCCGGCTGCAGGGGCCACGGGCACAGCTCTGCTCCCAGCTCCAGGCTCTGCTCCCAGCTCCAGGCTCTGCCCCCAGCTCCAGGCTCTGCCCCCAGCACCCACGGAGAGGCAGGAAGGTGACAGCGATCCCAGCTCTGCCCCCAGCACCCACGGAGAGGCAGGAAGGTGACAGTGATCCCAGCTCTGCCCCCAGCACCCATGGAGAGGCAGGAAGGTGACAGTGATCCCAGCTCTGCTCTGAGGAACACAGGGAGGGCTGGAGCATCGCAAGGAGCCTCATGTGGGTGCCCAGAGCCCGGGGCTGTATCCCCTGGAGAGGTGATGGGACTCATCCAGGTGTCTCCTCCGAGCACCACAACACCTCTGGACCCCGCTGGACCCACACCACCACTGGGCTCTCGGTGCCAACACCAAGGCAGAGCCAAGGGTGGTATTGGGGCAGGGCCAGGGGTCCATCCCCATCCCTGGGAAAGCTGAATCCCGTTCCTGGCATGACTTCCACCACTACTGCTACTCCTGCACCACCGAGGGAGATGCTCAGACTTTGCTGGTAGAACAAGTTGCCCAGAGAAGCTGTGGCTGCCCCTGGATCCCTGGAGCGTTCCAGGCCAGGTTGGATGGGGCTTGGAGCAACCTGCTCTGGTGAGGATGTCCCTGCCCACGGCAGGGGGTGGACTGGATGGTCTTTAAGGTCCCTTCCAACCCCCACCATCCTGTGATTCTGTGACTCTGTGACCCATTTTCATCCAAAGTCATTCCTCCAGGAGCCAAAAGTTTATGGAGCTTTTAAATATAAGCTGTTCCACCTTTATCACCTCAGTGAACAAGGACTTTGCAGATCCTGTGGTCATCCTGAGCCGCAGTGTTTTATCACACCGGGCAGAGCAATCTCCCCTCGCCACTGCCCGAGGGGCCGGATCCGGCAGCGCCTCACTTGGCATTCCAGCCACATCCTCCTCGAGGAGGACCTATCAGCCAGATACCTGAAAACACATTTTCAACTCCAGTGAGCAATTGACTTTCAAAGCTTGTGATGCTTGTCAGCCGTGTCTCCGAGGGCAACAAACAAACTCCGGAGAGCGGCGAGCCGGCTGCTGCCGCAGGAAGAGAGCACGGAGGGAGAGGATTCTGCTTGGATTTTAACACTATTTATGGGCTGTGCAGCACTTGCAGGAGAAAAAAAAACAAACTGCAGAAACTTTGTTCTGCTTTGCTTGGTGGTGTCTTGTTATAGGAGCATCTGCAGCTGCGGGTACCGGGGAGGTGTTGTGTCCATATCCAAGACCAGAGAGCTCCTTCCAGGGCCTAGAGGGGCTCCAGGAGAGGGACTGGGGACAAGGGATGGAGGCACAGGACACAGGGAATGGCTTCCCACTGCCAGAGGGCAGGGACAGATGGGAGATTGGGAAGGAATTCTTCCCTGGGAGGGTGGGCAGGCCCTGGCACAGGGTGCCCAGAGAAGCTGTGGCTGCTCCTGGATCCCTGGAAGTGTCCAAGGCCAGGTTGGATGGGGCTTGGAACAACCTGGGCTGGTGGAAGGTGTCCCTGTCCATGGCAGGAGATGGAAGTGGGTAACAATCAATCTCCTTTCCAAACCATTCCAGGACTCTCCAACCAGGCAGCACAACTTGCAGCTCTTCCCTCCCATCCTTCCGAGACGTGTGGGGAGCACAGTTTTCAAGGCAACGCTTTCATCTGGTAAATAACTTGTTATTAATTTGCATGAGGGTTAAACTACTGAGCTGTGTCTGCTTCAAAGCCCTGCACGGAGCAGCCACCGCCGGGTACCATCCTCGGAGCAGCCCGTAACCAGTCGGCCCTGTTCGGGAATGCCGGGACTACCCGAGCTGCTTATTTAAAGCCTTAAAAAACAACCGACTTCCTTGAAGTCATTAAAGCCTAACCTTTAAACTCCAGGAGTCTAATGGTTCAAGCCAAGCATAATGCTGAGGCACATCTGTGATAAATCTGCTTTTAATCTCCACAAAGTGCTTTTCGTGGATTCCAACGTGAACGTATGAGGTGTTAGATGAACACACTGAGTGCTAGTAAAATACACCCGATTGTAATCTATTACCTTTTACACAAAGCAGCATTTAGTTTTATTAACTATTGAAATATACTGAAAACTGTTAAAAAAGCACCGTGTAAATCTCTAAGATTCATGCTGCTTGATTTTATAGAGGCCTAATTCCTTGCAAAAGTAGCAGGAGAGTAGTTCGGCCAATGACTTAATCGTTTGTAGCTGATTAACAGCAACCTCCCACCTAATCCCAGGGAAGGGCTGGATAATGAGGAGCCAGGTGCTGTGCAGGGATGGAGTGGGCAGTGTGAGAGCTGGTTCCTGGCCCTGACACCCCATTGCACCCCAAAGCTCCTCTCTGCAGGGCTGGAGGGGCTGAGGTGCAGCTTTGCCAGAGGGTGTTTAAAACTGGGATGTCCAGGTCTGGTCCTGCTTCTGCTCCTGCTCCAGGCCTGGTCCTGGTGCTAAGCTGGGATGCACATGAGCCAGGGCTGATCCTGGTGTTGATTCAGGGCTGGTCCCAGTGCTGAACTAGGACAGGGCTGAGCTAACACTGGTCCCAGTGCTGAGCCAGGGCTGGCCAGGGCCTCCTCAGCATAGAGGGAGCTTTGAATTCTGGAGCTGAGCTCATCTCCATCTCCAGCTCTTCATCTGCACTTCTACAGCCAGCGGGGCTAATTGTCAGGAAAACATGCATTTGAGGGGAAAACAATCCTGTAAGCCACAGCAAACCATAAACATGGGAATAATTAAAAGATATGCAAGGCCAGAAAGTCAGCACAACAGTAGGTGACTGATTTAAATACGAGCTGGGGAGCTCTCACAGGGCTTCCCGGCCAGCTGCCCCCCAAGGGCTCTGGAGAGGGGCAGGGAATGTTTGCTGGGGTGCCAGCAGCATGGAGCAGGACAGGGAATGTTTGCTGGGGTGCCAGCAGCATGGAGCAGGGCAGGGAATGTTTGCTGGGGTGCCAGCAGCAGGAGCAGGAGCTGTACAGCCGGGCATGGCAGTGGCAGGAGGCGGCTCCGCACGGATCTGCCGGGGCACGGCTTTATTTTTAATGAAAAGCTAAATTGAAAAAGGTTGTTGGAAAGGCTGTTCCAGATCTAGAGGGAAATAACTCCAGTCCAGGGCTGAGGAAGCCAAAATGTGTTTTGGTTCTTTCCACTTTTGGAAGAACTGTCGGTAGTTGTTGGGTTTTTTCTTTTTTTTCCTCTTGCTCTTTCTCTTTCCTCCCCCTCATATGATTATTCAATTTGCCATGAAAGCTGGGACCAAACCAAAACCTCCGTGCCAAAACCTCCGCACTTGGAGAACATTTGGACCCTGAGCTGGAGCTTAAATTACATCTTGCACATGGCCCCAGCCGCACTGGATTAACATCCAAGATATACACGAGTTCCTGGTTGTTGAAACACAGCTCTGAAGGAGCTGCTTTCTGCCCCGGGGGTTCTCTGTCTTCCCAAACCCAGGGAAAAAAATACCCTGTTGCCCTGGGATGAGGTTCTCATGTTGGGAGCTCTGTGGGTGCTGCGGTGCCGGGGTCACAGCTGCCCTTTGGGGGCTGTTGTTGTTTCTACCCCAGTGTGGAGCTGGGGGTCCCTTATTGCTGGGTCGGGCAACTGCTCCCTCCCCTCGCTGGGGAGGAAACACCTTTGGCAGCTGAGCCCTGGGTGGGCAGGATGGGGAGAGAGCAGGTCCTGCCAACAGCGGGAGATGGGGAGATAAGGGCTGGCACAGCGCGGCTCCACCGCCGGGCACCTCAGAGCCCCGGAGCAGCCACGGCCCAAAGGCTGGACACGGTGGCAACCGGCTGAGAACACCCCTGGCCTCGGGAGGAGGTGTCTGCCACAGCCTCGATGGAGCCTGGCCAGTTCCCAAATCCCGAGGGATCAGCCTTTCCCAGCAGCAGGATGGTCCTCTCCAACCCCATCACCTCCCTCTCCAACTCCACCGTTTCCCTCTCCACCCGGGGACCTCCTTTTCCCTGGGATTCCTGTTAGACCCAAGCCATGGCCACCAGAGTTCTTGCCCTGGATACTCTCCTTTCACACTTTGCAAATCCCCTTTTTCTCCCTCCATTCCCACCTCTCCTCCCGCTCCTTTGCATCCCGCACATCCCACAAACAGACACATCCTCCACCCGTGGAGCCCATGCCGGGAGAGCTCTCGGCCTCCTTTCAGCCCGTACAAGGTGTTCCAGCGATTATTACCCCTAAATAATGTGGTTTAACAATTAACAGCTTGTTTAAAGAGCATTTGCATTTCCCTGCTGCCGAGCAGGAGGCTTTAATCTCCGCACACAAAACAGCGTCGTGTCGGGACAAGCTGCGGGATCTCGGGGCCGTCCTCGCCCTGGTTCTGTGTCCCTGGCCGGGGTTTTGCCGGGAATTCTCCCACGGTGCTGCCGAGCCCGGGCTGGGCCGGTGCCGGTGTCGCGGGGCTCGGCAGGAGGGGCTCAGCCCCGACCTCGGGCTCCTTTGAACGCGCTCGTTTCAATTATCCCGAATTCCCGGCGGCGCGTTAGAAGCCAGGCGGCTTTGAACCCGGGAGGGGATCTGCCCCGTTTCCAGGTGGGAGCAGCGCAGCCGCCCCGGCCACATGAAAAAATGAGATTTCTGCAGCTATTAGAGAAGTGTCTTTTAATGGTTTAATAAAACAGCCACGTAGAACGTGTTCTCTCAGATGTCCAAACCCCAGTGCAATAAACGACCGCATTCCTGCGATGCATCATCAGGGAAGGATTTTCCAAGGCAACCTGGGATGTCCATAATGATGGAGCTGAAAGGGACCCGAGAAGGTTCATCACTGCTCCAATTCTCTCTCAGAGCTCACCCTGCTCCATCCTTTAGTGTGTGTAGAGACAAGGGAGCATCTGAAGGTGGAACAGCGGGGCCATAATCCCATTTATTTTGGGGATGTCTGGTGCCCTTTCACAGGCACTGCTGATAAATGCTGGGTCAGGCCGCATTGTTCTCTCTGAAACCAAGAAACAGAAGCATTAATCATCCACCCAGGCATTTATCGTGGTTCGGGGGCATTCATTTGATGGTCTGTCATTTCCCTTTGGTTTGGGTGTTGTGGAGTTGTATTCAAAACACCCTCAATTAGATGTAACTGATGATATGGAGCTGTTTGAGGGACTGGTGGTGCCTCAGAGCAGGAGGTTCATGAGCCCGACACAGCCCTCGGAGCAGCCACCTCTGACACCGGGGAGGAGCAGGGGCAACCAGGCTTCCCCTGGAATCAGAGAATCCCAAAATGGTTTGGGCTGGAAGGGAGATTTAAAGGCCTTCTAGTCCAGCCCCCTGCCATGGGCAGGGACATCTTCCAGGTTGTGGCTTCCCCATCCCTGGAAGTGTTCCAGGCCAGGTTGGATGGGGCTCAAGGCAACCTGGGCTGGTGGGAAGTGTCCCTGCCCAGGGCTGGGGGTGGAACGAGATGAGCTTTGAGGTCTCTTCCAACCCAAACCATCCCGGGATTCTCTAACACGGAGCTTGGTCCCTCTCCACGCATCCTGGGCACACCACAGTGCCCAGCTCAAAGTGCCCAGAGGGGAGGCAGAGCTGAGGCCGAGTTCCCTGTGCAGGGCAGTGCTGGCACTCAGGGACGAGCGTGTCCCAGCCTGTGCCTGCCATGGGCTGGCCCCGGGCCCTGGGCGAGCTGTGGCCGGGTCATTAGGGGTGGGTTTGGCTCCTGGCTCGGCCACGGGCTCCTTGCACAACCCGCGTGGAGCAGGTGAGGTCCTGCCCTGCTGGTTTGGCTCCCGAGAGCTGCTCCGAGCTCAGGGCACCCCGGAATGACCCGGGTGATTTGTGGCTGCCCGGGCAGCCCCAGCCCAGTGGGCAGATCAGAGCAGCTGCCTGCACACAGCTCTGTCATCCCCCCAGCGCTGGCTCTTATCTCTGCCAGACTGGGGCAGCTCCTGAGCACGGGCTGCCCAGGGTGCCCACGGTGCCAAGGGCACAGCAGAGCAGCAAACACCCATTAGGTGCTGGGTGGGGCCTCCTGAAGCCACAGTGACCACAGCAAAGCCTGGCTGGAGCGTGGGGCTGAGGGACAGCACAGGGCAGGGCCGGGGGCTGTGCTGGGGCATCGCTGTGCCATGGAGAGAAACTCCTGTGGGGACAACAGTGAGGATCTTCCCTGCAGTGGTGCAGCAGCACACCCTGCCCCACCACGGCCAGAGAGCTGGAGAGGGGCTTGGGATAAGGGATGGAGGGACAGGACACAGGGAATGGCTTCCCACCGCCACAGGGCAGGGTTACATGGAATATTGGGAAGGAATTGTTCCCTGGGAGGCTGGGGAGGCCCTGGCACAGGGTGCCCAGAGAAGCTGTGGCTGCCCCTGGATCCCTGGAAGTGTCCAAGGCCAGGTTGGACGGGGATTGGAGCAACCTGGGCTGGTGGAAGATGTCTCTGCCCAGGGCAGGGTGGGAAGGAGATGAGTTTTAAGGTCCCTTCCCTCCCAAACCATTCCATGGTTCTATGATTTTAACACTCTGGAAAGCCCTGTCTCCTAAAGACCTGCTCCAAAACAGCCCAGGGAAAGGCAGCTGCTGCCCTTTCAGAGGAGGATGATTTACTCCATCCCTGGGATGATTCACTGGGACTGGTCTGGGCCGTTTTGCAGGCTGGGCTCAGCTCCTGGGGCAGCATCACCTCGAGGGCCCCAAGCACAGCAGCTCCCTCTCAGCCCTCTCAGCTCACCCACTGAGTCTGGGGGCTTTTTGGGGTGCAGGGCTGTACCCTGGCAGTCATTCCCATGGCTTTCCCCCTGGGAATTGAAGCATTCCCAGGCTGGTGTGAGCTGTGCCCCGCACTGAGCCCCTCCCCTGGGTGCCGAGCAGGCAGGTGGCAGTGCCAAAGCCCCCCGTGGAACACTCCTGGCATCTGGCCCGTGTGGGGCCGGCGGGGCCTCCCCAGCCCCGCTCCGGGAGCGCGGAGCCAGGGCCGGGCTCGTTAGGGATGCCACAGTAATGCCTCTGTTCTTCCCAGAGCCCGCAGCGCTCGCCCCGGCTCCAGGCAGTGCCCTGGCTGTCTCCAAAGAGTGTGAAGCCCTTCTAAAACTTTCCGGCTGGCTGACAAAGCCCTCCGTGATGCGGCGGCCCCAAGTATTTGCTTGATCTTCTGTTGCCACACATTCTTCCGAGAACACCCCGCGCAGCAACGCGCGCACGTCACTCCCCTCCCGAGAGCTGCCGCTGTAAACCAGGGCTGACAAGTGTCAGACCCGCTGCCAAATCCGCACTGACTGGCATTCTCATGAGTGTTGGTCAAACAGTAAAATCCATTCATTTGTCTAAAAACAAACCCACAGCATTCTCCTTGTCTCGGGCTGGGACAAAGCCTCTGCCTGTCTGCTCCCAGCGTCCTTCCCAAGGGGGCAGGGGGCATCGCCCCCTCCCAGCCCCACAGCTGGCACCAGGGGGGTGGCACGGCCCCCCTGGGTGTTCCCTGGTGGGGGAGGTTTAAGCAGCAGCCCTGGCAAAGCAGGAGATCTAAAGCTTGGGACGTATTGCAGTGGGGGGTGGTGAGGTTGATGTTCTAACACAAGGTTTGGTCCCCTCCGTCCTCCAGCGCTGCAGACCCGGGACAATGTTCCCAGTCCAGGACAATGTCACCACCCCCAGGACTCACTTCTGCCCCCATGGGCTCCACGAGGCGTTGTTCTCCCCGGCCATGGCACATGGATCTGTTGGGTTGGTGCTGCTGGGAGTGACTTGCATGTGCTCCTCGGGTGTGACTGAAGCTGCTGAGGAGGGAGACGCTTCCCTTCCAGCCCAGCACCAGACTGAGCAGCAGAAGCATCTCTCCCTGGAGTGGGGCCTTCAAGAAGCTGTGGGTGTTTATTCCTTTTTTGCAGACGTTGGATTTGAGCTGGGAGGAAGGTGGGAAGCAGTGGGTGAGGTTGGTACAAAGCTGGCACCTCCTGAGAGCAGCTCGTGCTCAGCATTCGGCCACTGAGCGATGCTTTGCAGGCCCCTGGGATCCCAGGGATGGGAACAGCCCTTGGTCCTGCAGCCCAGGTGGCTTTGAGGACCAACCCTGTGCAGACAAACACCATGTTTTATTGGGCACGAGGAGGGGTCTCTTTGTCTTCCCTCTCCTCCATTTTCTCTTGCTTTGATGCAGCTCCTCGCAGGGATCCCGAACCCCACACTGCTCCTGCCACCACAGAGAAACACGTGGAGCTTGGCTGTGGAAAAGCAGGTACCTGCCTGAATTTTTGATGTCAGAGCTGCCAGGAGAGTGGCCAGCTGGCTTTGGAATCAAAATTGTCCCTTTACAGGGGGTCCTGCTCTTCTGCAGCCATCAGCTCAACCCGGCCTGGGGGGCTCTGAGGATGCTGCCCCTCACCGTGGCTGCACAAGGACCAAAAGCTCCCAGTGCCTTTCTGGGGATTCCTGGGCTTCTGGACAGCTTGGAAGTTATCACTCCTCAGTGCTGACAGCCCGTTTTAGCCCCAAAGCACATGATTTAGGGTCAGGCTATAAACCCTAGTTCATGAGCCAAGTAGTGGGGTGCAGGGACAGAGGGTGCTGCCGTGGTGCTGGCAGCCATGCCCTGCTTCCCACAGGACGGAAAGAGCCCCAGTCCCATGGGAGACAGCACGGGCAGGAGCTGGGAGAGTCATTATTCCCCCAAAGAGAGCCCACAAACAGCCCAGCAGATCCCAGGAGCAGCGCAGAGCTCCGGCTGAGCCCCGGCCCGACGCGCGCTCTCGTGTATCAGTGGTGAATGTCTTCCTGTTTAAAAGCTCTCAAAATCACAGGGGCAGCTTGTTTTGACATTTGATTAGCCACAGAGAACAACTTGAGAGTGCTTGAGTGAGTGAGTGAGTGAGCAAACTCCGCAGCGGGGCTGGTGCTGAATGCTCGGGCCTGCTGGCGATAGCGGGCAGGGGAGGGTGGGCACCGCTCCAGGGGAAGATAAGTGGGCTGCCGGGAGAGGCGAAGGCGAGGAGAGGAAGTGGTGAGTGAAGTCAGCTGAAAACAGGTTTTTTTTTGCTCGCTGTGACTCATAAATTTCATTAATACCTCGGCAGCATCTCCCCGGCCCCGCGCGGAGCCGAGCGCTGGAGGGGGATCCAGGCCTGCAGGATGGAAACCCACCACCCTCGAGGGCTCGGGCCGGGATAACCCCCCTGTCCCGTGCCCTGGCGGCCTTCGCAGGCCTGCCAGCTGCTTCTCTTGCGGATGGCAGCGTGATGCTGTCGCTGCAGCGGGTGTGGGAGCAGCTCGCAGGCCAGGGAGCGGGGCCGGCAGGGTGTGGGGATCATCCCCGCTCCCAGCCGCCCTCCCGCAGTCATGAACTCCCAGGGCTTTGTTTTCGTTCTCTCCCCAGACCGACAACATGTTGTGTCAGGTTGGTCGTGACACTGCAGGGCTGTTTTCCTTTGCTCGCTATCATCGCTATCAAGTAGGAGTTAACAGCTCTTGTTTATACAATGACTATCTGGCCAGAGGCTGATTTAATACCTCCCACTTCTTTTAAGTGCAAATAGACTCTAATGTGTGTATTAGGCTACTTGAACGGCTGTTCTGGTGAAATACTCGCTTTCCAAATAACTTATCTACAGTTAATGCCGAGCAGAGGAGAAGAGCAAACTTCTTAAGAATTTAGCAATAAGGAAAAGAAAACAATCCGTTTAATATTCTGCTCTTCCCTTGGCTAAGCCTTTGGCCATACCGAGCCCGCTGGGATTTCACAGGCAGGATCCTGAGACGGTTTGTGGGTCAAGCCCTGGATTCGGCTCCTCCTGGAGCATCCCAAGCCTGAGCCCATCCGCTCTGATCGCGGGCGGTGGCCCATCCGGGGACATGGAGGTGCCTTTGTCCCGCTCCCAGCCCCGCGTGGGTACCGCCCGCGACATCCCACGTGCCTCGCTGGACCCCGAGCCGCTGGACCGTGGCAACCGGCGAGGTGGGAGCGGTAGCCACGCTGCACAGGGAACCGTCTGCAGCCACGCTTGGCAGGAGAGACAAAGAGTAACATCATCCCTGAGCGAAACTGCGGAGTTTCTGCTGAGTCACAGTCATCAGGGAATGGGGAGAGCAATTACAGCCGAAAACTGGGAAGGCATCCCAAACAAATTGGTTATAATTAACAAGTAGAAGAATAACACCAGTAATACCATTAGCAGGCCCAAAAGCCATTTGCAATATAATATCTATAATTAGACAGTGCACAGCAAAAGCCTGGGCTGAGCTTTGCCCCGGGAAGGGAGGGCAGGTGAGACTGTGGAGCAGAGGGATCACGGACCGGGATCCGGGGGCGGGGAGCACCTGAGAGAATCCAGGAGCATCCCTGAGGACCTGTGAGGATGTGAGGGGGACCTGGTTCTGGCCACGGGGACCCAGGAGGTTGGCAGGGGGACAGCCCAACCTGCTCTGCTCTCCCACCTCCCTCCGGGATGCAGCCTGGCACTTAACATTCCTGAACATTCCCATCCCTGGAAATGTCCAAGGCCAAGTTGGACGGGGCTTGGAGCAACCTGGGATGGTGGAAGGTGTCCCTGCCCAGGGCAGGGGGTGGAACAGGATGAGCTTCAAGGTCCCTTCCAGCCCAAATTGGAGCTGCAGGGTTTGGACCTGAGCTGCAAGTCCTGGGCATGATCCCTCCTCCAGTTCCTCCTGTTGGTCCCAACCTCTGGGCTAAAACTTAGCAAATCCAGCCCTTTGGAGCTGCAGGAAGCATCCCTGGACTCTCCCTCCCTCCAGCACCATGTGCACCCGTGGGTGCCCCTCACCCACCTCCTCCCACGCCCCCATCCCAAAATCAGGGAGACAGGAGAGACGAATGTTGCTGTGGATGCTGGGCCCCTCCGTGGGGGCTGGGAGGGGTTCTGGGGGTCCTGGGCGGGTTTCCTGTCCCCCCCCCGGACCCCCCGTCCTGCTGCAGCAGCCGGAGGCGCTGGGCTGGGCCGGGCACAGGGATTGCTCAAGCAAATCCGCGGCTCAGGGTGAGGTCAATGGGAGTTTTGCTTGTGAAAGGACGGGGTAATCGGGGCCTGTTGTGGCAACACCAGCAACCGACGCTCTTCCCGGTGCCGCCTGGAAACGTCACGGAGTCCTGGGCTGGTTTGTGGGGAAGGGACCCCACAAGGGGCCTGGTCCAGCCATGAGCAGGGACATGTTCCACCAGAGCAGGCGGCTCCGAGCCCCAGCCCGGTGCTGCATAAGGATGCAAGTGGCCACCGCGGCGGAGCTGCTGGTGCCAGAGCAGGATTGGAGCCTCTCTTGCCGAGGGGCTGTAAAACCTCCCTGCCAAGAGCAGATAAAGCCCAGCTCCCCACAAAGCCGCATATCCGGCCCGAGAGCTCTCCCTGCTCGCCGCGGCCGCTCATTCGTATGCGTAGGTCTGCCTTCCCAGCCCTGAAATCCTTGTTTAGATAAACTTGAAAGCTAAAGGAAATTTGGCAGGCAGGGTCCTGCCCTGCGCGGAGGGCAGATAGTGTCACCTGCAATGTAAACACACACCATTGACCGGGGTTGGGACCGGCTTGTCAGCGATAAAGTCACCTCTCGGGGCGGCTCCCGTCACGCCGGGCGAGCTCGGCTGCTCCCGGGGCCGGGGAGGGAGGAGGGGACAGGAGGGACACACGTGGGTGCGTGTGTGGCTCTGTGTGCACACGTGTGTGCGGGCGGGACTCGCTTCCTCCGCGGCCCCACAGCAAATCCACGTGGAAGCTGCAGCCAGACTGTTCCCGGGAAGGGGAGATAACAATTTTTGGGGAAAAGGAGGTGTCCTGTCGTGGGTGTTTCGGACCCATTTCCCGCAGGGAGGTTCAGGGTGGCTTGTGGCTGTGCAGATGTTCGGCCCCTTCCAGCTGTTCCAAACCTCATCCTGAGGGATCCTTATTCCCTACAGATGAACCATGGCCCCCAGGACGGCCCAGGCCCTGGGAAGGAGTGAGGGGGTCTGTGTCCACCCCACGAGGGGCCTGGACCTGGGGGTCAGCGGGGCCAGTGGGGGTGTCAGTGCCAGGTCATCATCTGTGGGAGGATGGGCACAGAGGGTGTTCCTGCAGGGGCCCTTTGGGAAGGGGAAGGGGAAGGGCAGCTCAGACAGTTTCCCCGAAAGGGTGGCACTGCAGTGGGGATGGGACGGTGTCACAACACCCTGTGCCCAGAAGCTGAGCCCGAGGTTTGTCCCCAGACAGGGTGGGGGAGGACATCTCCTGCTTCCCTTCCTGGTTGTGAGACCTCACGGGGGGCCAGGGCTGCATCGCCTGAGCACAGCTCAGGGATGGGGCACAGCATGGCCAAAACCAGCCCTGGAGCAGGGACATCCTAAGGGAGGGACCACCCCATCACCCTGAAGGACCCCAGTGCCTCCTGCTCTCCCTGGGCTGCTCCACTGCCACGTCCCCACGGGAAGCTGCCCCTTGCCAGGCACCCCAGTGGTGACATTGGCCATCACTGAGTGTCCCCAGAGCCCTCACCCCCATCCTCACCCCCATCCTCACCCCCACCTGGTGGTGTTGGCTGCCCCAGCTCGAGCAGAACTGGGAAGAAGACAAGGTGCCTCCACCCTGGTGTCCCTCCTGCCCCTCATGGCCCATAGAGGAGCAACACAATGTCCCCAGTCACAGTGACAAAGGCACCTCGGGCCTGGCTGGGAGAGGAGATGGTGGCTTCTCACACTGAGGCCTTTTCTAAGATCCTTAGGGGGAAGAAAAAACCCTCAAAAAAAAAGAAAAATAAATTATGTGAAAAGATCACAGGTTTATAATTGGGATGTGCAAATATCAATTTAAGCAGATCTTAAATCAATATGAACCAGAACATTTCCTTTCACCCCTAATCGTTCTCTTTCTTCTTTTTTCTTTTTCTTTTTTTTCAACCAGGTGAGTTTTAATAAGCTAAAATAAACCAGCTCCTATTTCAGCACAGTCCCAGTGTGAGGAATATCAATTAACAAGAGACATCCTTGGTCGTTTGAGTTCACCACAACAGCGCAGGAGCTGCAGCTCGATGGGAATGGGAAGAAAATTACAACCTTTTCAGGGAAACCATTAAGTAAAAATCAGAATTTGTCCATAAGTACCACTGGGGGAGGGGAACAGCTCAGCTAATGTGTTCTATTTTGAGCAGTGAAGTGAATTTTCAGTGCAAAATCGCTGCTTTCTGTTGCTCCCCCCAATGGCCTCGTGTCCCTGGAGTTAGGACCTGGAAAGCTCCTGGGACAGAGGGTCTGGTTCAGCCCCACCCCTGGAATCACCCCCCTCTTCTCCAGCTCAGTGAGGCACAGAGTGAGGATCATCATGGAATCACAGAATGG
>VYXB01003808.1:0-90913 GCA_013397135.1 Pachyramphus minor
TTGCAGTTTCCAACGCCATGCTTACCTAGAACTTTTTTCCAGGTTTTGGAGTTCTTTCCTACTCTGGTGTTGAAATCACCAAGGATAATGATCTTATCATCAGCAAGAATCTTTTCCATCTAGACAGGTATTTTTCCCAGTTACAAGTTACTGTAAACAAAATCTTACCCTAGGAAGTCATGGGCAGTTTTAGTAATAAACAGCAATATCAGCCCAAATTTTAGTAAATGTTTGGAATGTGCTAGCTAGGGAAAAATGTTCACTGGAAGCTGTTACCAGTGGGGTTTAAAAGTGTGAGATAATTCAAGCAATCGCTATTCTTCAGTGATAACCAATTTAGTAGGGTTTTCTTATGTTAAGTCTAGACAGGATGTTTGATTTATTTACTAATTTTTTTCAATTTATTTGTTTGTACAAATTATCATATTTTTCATTTCAGGCTGCTTAAAATGAGACCTGGTTGACTGAGGAGATTACCAGTGATTGATTCAGGGAGAAAATGAACTTGACCTTTTGGAGGGAAGTATCAGAAATGAGAGTCTGAATAAAAAGGAAAGGGTTAAGTAAAGCTTGGTTCCTAACACTGATGCATATGTGATCTGGTGAACTTTTAGGAGGGGCAGTCAGGAAGTCCTTTGAAATGTGTAATCACAAGAACTTTGCCATGATTACAGCTTGCTAAATTCAGCAAAAGTTGTTATACTTTTATATTTCACTCATTAGCTACCTTCATACGTACTGGCTACTGCATGTCTATACACATACCACATTGCACGAAAACCCCAGATACATATACCCAGGCATGCATACTGAATAAGGAAGACTTTATTTCATAAACCCTTATTGAAATGACCATCAAAGACAAAAAAGAGTATCAAAGCATAAATGATGATGAATTTTTTTTCTGTAAATTGAAAATACATTGTTATCATCTGGAAAGGACAATATTGTTTTTCTTTGGATTCTTCTTTTCGTTGATTCTTCATGTGATGGAAAATTACTTGTTTCCCACTGCTCACAGGTGTTATCTCTTTGATACATCTGTAGATCAAAATTTTTGTAATTCAGTGATATTATGGTTTGTTTGCACCCTTTGTGTTTCATGGACTTGAAATAGGTTGGATAAGTCTCAAGTTCTGAGACCCCTGTTCTATTTTACAGTTTGCCAAGAACACTCTATATTGGTATGTCCCTGTCCTTTGCTTCTTAATGGTGCTATGAGGTTCAGCTATGCAGCATTAAAAATAACATCAATGTCACAATTTCTCTGATTCTCTCACATCATGGTTTTATTATGATGGGTTTGGATGTCAAGCTTTCCTTGTGTTAAACTATGGGTGTCCCATAGTTTTCTGGCATTAAAACAGAAATAACAGAAGTCATCTCTAAATATATGCGAGGCTTTTCTTCCTGTATCTCTCCCTATGCATGATTTGCTCTTCATGTGTTTAGTCTACTCATATTTGGTAACCTTGGATTTACCAGTTCTGTTTTACTATTCTCTGTGATATGAAGAGTTGCAAAGTGGTTACTGGTGGTTAAAAGTGACTGTGAGTCAGTTAACACCGTTGCTCTTTTAAAGGTGAGATCCAGGCAATTTTTTTCTGTATGTGGTCTTTGTGAACATGTTGTTTACAAAACCGTGTTTATACATAATGGCAATATGTGAAAAATCTCAGCAACTCTTGACTGTCTTAACACGTTAACACCATTTTAAAATCTTTACCTTGCCTTCATATGAACCTGAGATTCACCTTAAAAGCTTACAAATATCAGAAACAGGCCTGGTGTATTTATGCTCCAAATAGCTGACTGATTTTTCTCACCTTAGACCTGCAGATGTTTTCTCTATGTCGTTTTTTTTTTAAGAAATAACTGTTTCTCAGCTGTGTTGTGTTAACATCTCAGATAAAGAGAGTTGTTTTTGTCCAGAAAAGCAATTCAAAAGATACATTTGCAATTGATTTTTGAGTAGGGATTGGTAAAGTAGTTCAGCTTAAATAATTGTTACATATCTCACATCTTTGTCCTTCTCAACTTGGAAGTGGTTAGTAAGTTTAACAGATGAATTTTTTGCATGTCTCTGCAATTCTGCTTATAATCTGAATATATCAGAAAAGAGCACTCATTTAGGTATATTTGCAATCAGACCTAGGAATAGATTCTGCAAAGTTCCTTTTCCTCCAGTAAGGCTTTTATGCCTAGATTATAATATTTGCATTGTTTCAGTAGACTAAAGTCCAAAGGAAATACTGTGTAAATTGAACCCTCAAACTCTGTTGCTATTATCTTTCACAAATTTAGTGGGTGATTTTTCATATATGTAACAGAGATTTTAGTGAACTGCCATGTATATGAACTATTTCCTGCTTGGTCCTCGGTGTGTCAGACAGGGCTTTATCCTTAAATGTAAATTAGTGCAGTCTTGAAATTCATAGTGAGTCCCTGCATCATTCAGCAAAGTGATTACTACAGCTTTTCAGAAATGGGTCCAGTGTGAGATTGTATCCAGGAATAAATGAAGGAAGGGAATAGGAGGAACACTAAAGCTGCCTCTAGCAAGATCTCACACATTTGCTTTCTGGGAATTTAGTTTCATTTAAAGATGAGTAAATGAATAATCATATGGTGCCCCAGCATCTTATAAAACCTGTGTGGGTGCTCTATGTGTTTTAAATTCATTTAGCTAAGCATATATAGCTGGTAACACGCACACATTCAGTACTTACTCCAGACTGTTTTAATGTTTCTGTCAGGAATCTTTTCTTCTCAAGCATGTTTTCTATTCAATTTCACATTTCAGTTACTAGATTTAAGTGCATATACAGTACTTCATAACCTAATGTAACGCTTCCTAGGTTGGGGCATGGTACAGTAGATCCTTACACATTGCAGTTATTTCTCCTCTCAGAGGGTGTGTTTTACCTTCCTTCCCCTAGAATTCCTGCCAAGAAAATATCTGTGGTTTAAATTCCTTAATTCCAGATTTAGTCATTGATTGTTTATAATCTGTGTTCTTCTTCAGATTAAAAACACATGGCTTTGCTTCTTTAACACAATAATTAGAAGTTTGATTATTCTTTTCTGACTTCTGCCAGCCCCCAGGAAAAAAATTTAGTTTTCTGATAGGATCATGGACACCTAGAGGTGTCTTAGAGGTCTAAGACAGCCAAGTCACTACTGTCCCCTGAAAAGTAGTGGAAGTGAATTAGGTAGGATCTTTCATGTAGAAACATGCTGTGGAAGATCCAGCTGAAGGAGAGAATGGGACTGATTAGGTTTGTTCATTCTAGAGGAATATAAAAATCTGGGATTAGAAAAAATATGGACATCTATGAAAGATCTGGAAGTACAGCTATGGAATGGCTCAAACTACAAATTCATGAAATGAAATGAATTTGGTTTTAACCACTACCAGACTTGTCTCTTTTTTTTAATTATTATTTGCTTCCTTTAATACTCTGCTACAACCTCTACTGGATCTTTTTAAGTGTCACAAGTTGTCTTTGAAACCTATTTCATAACGGAACAAAAGTACTGGAAGAGAGCTACTTTCTTTTAATTTGCTGTATATGTCATTTATCTTTAAATATAACATCACTTTACAGATATTCTACCAGTTACTGCTGTCCTTTCAAACCTAAAGCTTTTTAAATGGATTATAACTTGTTCTGTGAGTTTCCTCAGTCATTGAGTTTAAGGTTATTAGTCCAGTACATGCTCACTTATAGCTACATGTTGTTTTTCTAATATTCAGTTACCTATGTTAAGATTTTAGTAGTTCATCCTACAGGTCACATTCAGAAAAGTGGGACACTTATTTCTGTAAGGTTATTCTCCTGTTTTCGACCTTTATGGGATGGTATTTTTATCACTGATCTTTTATGAAGACTGGGTGTTTTTTTGACATGTAATCATCCTGACACTGCCCAATAAACTTTCTTCCCCCATCTTCCTTTTTGTGTCTGCTTTGCTATTTTTCATGATAGTATAAGTAATACTGACCTGGATTCTTCTCTAGGGTTTCTAAGACACACAATCTTCCATATTCAGAGGTTTTATCATTCTCCTTTTTATTCTTTCCTATTTCTTCAGGGTGGGGATAGACTTTTTGTCAAGATAATATTATCGTATCTTTGCTCCTCTGCACATATTTACATCAGCACGGTGTCTCCTAGGTAACGTAAGCATATATTCTCCACAGAGGAAATGTCATGCTTCTGGGAAAGAGAGGAGTTCAAAACACTTGATCAGGCCCAAAAAGCAGACTAGCAGTAGCCATCATAATCTGGCCCTGGGACTGTTTAGTGTCTTTGAATACCAGCTTCCTGCATTGCGCTTCCTCTTGTCTCTGGGCTGCCCTGTGCAGAGAGAGAGCGAGCCTGCAAGTTAATGCTGAGTGCAGCTGAATGCTAGGAAGTAATACCATCTTGGTGTGTTGTTTCACCTTCATGTCAAGGGGACTTGGAAGCTCTAAAGTTAAAACAAATTCAATTTTGTACATAGATATGTCTTGATACTATTTCTTCTACTACATGGTTCTATAACTTTATTAGTTTCAGCTGCTTCTCATTGAATCTAGTCTCAACAAGGTGAGAAATCAGCTTACATGTTGGATATAGAGTTAAAATAGTTGCACAGGTCATGGGAATTTTTCATCTCCTGGCATTTTTGAATGAGAACTGACTGTATAATTATTGCAGAGTTGTTTGAATCCAACCTGATTCACATTTCCACAGCTGCCTCATTCCTGCCAATTATGTCACATCCATGAAGCTTTGTTGATGTACCCAATGAAGCTTTGTTGTACACAGGTGCTGGGGAGATTGCTGATGGGGGGGCAATTGTTCTACCTGTTGGAAGTAAGGCACCTACACACAACCAAGGTCCAAGTGTCTCTGCAGCTATACCAGTATGCAAAATTATATGTTCATATTACATGTTTGGCCCATGCCGGCAAGCACCTTCCCTGTTGTTGTTTGGATGTGCCATATTAACAGGGCAAAATATAAGTACACTACTTAAAAGGCAAGTGGTGACATCACTGGGAAACAGCAAGAAACAGGTTCTTAAACTATCTTTCCCATTTTCAATGTTGCCTGAACACAGCTCATCTGCTTCATCCCAAAGAAAAGTCACCCTCTCCCTTCCCTCCCCTCCCCTCTTTATTTTTGAGAATGCATCTTGAGAGTGTCTCTATCAGTATGTTTCATAGTTTATGCCATGTTTTCAAAGATTGTAATTACAATCTATAAAACCCTACCTTATTTTACAGTTATATTTAACCAGTGCCACCTTGGCTGTGACCAAAATGTTATGACTAGTTGCTACTATTGCCAAGCTCTTCCTCTCTAATAATGCACAGGGGCATTCTGATTTCAAAAGTGCCCTGTATTCAGCCTATTTGATAAACATCCCATCCTTCAGCAATTTTCCAAACCGTCTGAAAACACCTAGGTCTTTGTACTCATATCAAAATACTTGAGAATAGGAACTTTATTAACCCTGTAAGCTTTGAAAGTCTGTCCAAGCTTGAATACCATTGTGTGCACTTCTTTCTAAGTGCTTGACAGCTACTAATAAAAACTGTCAAGCTTGGCATGAATTTTCCCACAGATTTTACCATCTTTGCACACTCATTTGTCTTTTCATCTTTGAAGTCTGGAAAAGCTTGGAATTCATTACCTTCTTTAGCCCTTCTTTCAAACATTTTCTGGAGCCTGAAGTTTTACATTTGTTTTATAATTTGGGTTCTATTTCGTAGTCCTGTCAAAGGTGCTGTTTAGTCTTTTGTGATGTTCTGCTGCTCTTTTCTCAAAAGCCAGAACATCATCTATGTACATTTCAATAGGTTAAGTTCCTTCAAGAAATACGTAGCACTCAATGAAAATTCTCAGGAGTGTATTTTAAGTCAAAGAAAGCCTGTGAGACTACTACTTCCTCCACAGTGTATTGAAAATGGCTTGCCTTGAGTTCCTGTTATCTGGGGAGATTTATAAAAGCAAGGCAGATATACATTTAAATTAGTAAAAGATAAATGTGTCACTTCATGGAATTTTTTTCAGTATATTTAGTTCCTTTAAATCTAAACACAAACGATACTGCAGATTTTCTTTCAATGTTACTGGTGCATATTCAGAGGCCATTTCTAAACTCTGTTGCCACTTGCTGACTAAATGGTTGAGATTCTCTTAGAGTTTCTTTCTCTGTCTCTGGCTTAAAGATTTGTAAATGAACAAGATCTATGGCCAGTGTACACATAGCATTAAGGACAGCTGGTCTTCTACATTACCCTTTCTGGGC
The DNA here is from genome assembly GCA_013397135.1 of Pachyramphus minor. Lineage (NCBI taxonomy): Eukaryota > Metazoa > Chordata > Aves > Passeriformes > Tyrannidae > Pachyramphus > Pachyramphus minor. The sequence goes on from VYXB01003808.1 coordinate 6,304, forward strand.
TCTTTCACAATATACAGCCCCTGCATCTCATGGTGGCTGCAACATGTTTTAAATTGATCTTGGGCCAAAATATTTGTTCCCACTGACTACAATTAAATAATTGCACTTTTTTTTTTTTCAATTGAAGTCTCTTACTTTAGCTTCCCAATATAAATAAGCTCTTAATTATATTGGATGTTCCACTATGTAAATTGGTTACTAATTCACTTGTTTGGAGTGCCCTTCATGGTCTACTGTTACAAACCGGCCCAAAAATGCTGTCTCATTAAGAAGTCCCTATAGGCATCTTCAAGGTTGCTTGCCCAGACCTTGGGAGCAAGTACAAATTTGGAAAGCAGCAGGACTCGGTATGCCACTGGGAAGCCCTGTCACCACACACTTAGCAACAACTCAGACAGAAGCCATGTCGGGTAATCAGCATATGTTTCAAGAGACACACTGACAAGACACTGTAGACCAAGATTATAATATATTGGAGTTCCCCCTGCTACACACACATCTATGTGGCAGCCAACCTCATCAGACCTGGAGATGCCAGTGGTCAGTCACAGGACATAGGACAGTCAATATAACCAGTGCCCTGTGCTTGTGTGTCCTAACAACATCTCAGTACGTACTGCACATGGCTGCTGCTTACTTGGTCTGACATGCCTTGCCAGCCTCTCAACAGAAGCCAGAACAGTCAGATGTACTCAGGTTTTGTTATCATTTCTAAAGGGTCTGTGCTGTCCACAGCCAGGCACAAAGGCACAAGGGCACAAACTCTTAGCTAAAGATAAGGTAAACAGGAAAGGACTTTATTTGGGTAATGACTTTTTCCTAGACTGTCTCCCTTGCCACTACCTACTGACCTTCTCTCTGTTTCTCTTAGTCTCCGAGTTTCACTGCCTAAGTGCTGTAGAAAGGCCAGGTAGGTGACTACCCCACAAAATCCCACAGCTTGGGGGGATTTCACACACAGCTTTCTGTCTCTCATTTCTGTCTCTCTCAGGGAAGAGAAATGGATTGTGAGTGACAGGATCTGGGCTTCTTTCTGACCACACCACTATCCCAATTGGGTTTTTTTATCTCTGTGATTAAAGTTCTGAAGCAAAAATATTCAGAATCATTTTTTTATGCCATTTAAACTAGTAAAGAGCTGGATTCACAAAACCCAGGCATTGAAGGTGATTCATTCCCAATTCCCATGGGCAGTACTTTTTCAACCAGGTATTTCAAAGTGCTCAGATAATAGAGTTAAAATCTTTTACACCTTCCCCTAACTCTTTCCCCATGAACCTAGATGTTTTTGTGTGCATGGTGAGAGTTTAATGCATGTTTTGAGTTGACAGAGATGAGAACTGAGCAGGACTAAAGTCTTCAGCTTTGGCTGTGGCATGTTTTGTGTAGGAGATGCACTGCCAGAGGTAATGGCCTGTAGTTCCTCTTTCCTTTTCCCATGCGGGACCAAATCCATTTGAACACAGGGGAGGAAGGTCAGCATGTGTCCTGGTGTTCAGTGAAGTTTGATGATTTTTCCTGATAGTCCAAGACAGGGGCAAGCTAACAGGAACAGAGCTGAGCTCAGCAGCGAGATAGATCTCTGTGCAGCTGCGGAACTTAGGGTCTGTTAGAAAAGAAATTACCACAGTAAGTAGGTAACCAGTTTTCAATGTTTTTATTAAGTACAGGTGCATACCCTTCAAGTACTAAGCAATATACATATGCCTGAAGACTAAATCAAATATATATTAGAAGCACTGCTTCTGATTTGCATTATTTCAAATTAAGTACTGAAATCCCAAAGAGGTCTTTTTTTTTTCTCCTAGGAATTTGCAGTATAAATTACAAGAACAATTATTTCAATATGTATGTAAGAAATGCATATCAATAAGGTGCTGTGCATAATGAAGAATATGATTTGTTCAGCCTGGCTATTTGAGCATTCTTGTTTTCTGCCAAGTGGAAGGATATGACAGGAAGCCAAACCAGAACAATCCATGAAGAAAAGAAACGGCAACATATATAGAAGGAGATAGCTGGTTCGTTAAGAGAAATTGGAAAGACTTGTGCAATTACTGTGAGAAAAAATAAATATCAGGAAGGAAGTAAACTCATGAATAAAGATAGAAAATAATGAGTTTAAAATGACTAAACTAGCTGCAGTTTAAATCTTTCTCAAGAAAATAGAGGATGAGGCTCATAGGGATCTAAAAAGTATTGAAGGGCATTGCAAGTATAGCTGCTGATAGAAGACAAAAAAATCAAATGTAGAAATGAACAGAGACAAAGAATGTCAAGGCAGCAAAAAGATTAAAATTTATCTTTTTTGTGTAGAGAAATTGCAATCTAAAAATATTCAGAGGGAGATTGTTAAGGAGAGTATAAGATTCTGACAAGTCCATGTCAAGCGGGGGCATAAGAAGAATTCTGGCTGTATATCTATGTAAATGTGAAGTTCAAAGTTAGAAACAATTTTTCAGCATAAGCTTTCCATCATGCAGCAGTGAGCAAGTCCCAGTGTTTTGAAGTGTAAAACCAATCACTAATTGTATATCCATTGCCTTTTACTGTCCTCCATCTTAGGTATCTTTAGATATCAGATTTCAGATGCAGTCTTGGTTCCAAAGACTTCCTTTTGAATCAAGAAAAATACAATCTTGTTTTTCTTTTCAATTTGGAAAAAAAGCCTTGTTTTTGTGATTTATGCATTATTTTGTATTTCTGTTCAATTCTATTTCCTGAAGGCATGCATCAACACAGGAATCTTCATTTTCATTTAGTATAAAACAGTTGTTTAACTCTTATGATTTCAAAGAAAGCTTCTAAGAATGAAATATGTAAACCAAGAAGACTCTAAAAAGTCTGTGAAAATATCAGGTATTGTAACATATCTTAATTTGTACACATCATGCACTTTTATGTCAGATATTTGGTTTATTTGCAATGTAAAAATTAGAGGGACAATCTACTTGAATTAGATGTGAACAGATAACAATAAATGCTTACACACTGCAACCCTTCTGAGGATGAAGCATCATGTTTTTGAGTACTATGAGTTAGTTGGGACACAGGGTAAATTACTGTTTTACAAGAGGCAGTTTTTCTCACCCCAGTTTCTGAGACAGTGTAAAGGAGTATTTTTTCTTGATTTTTGTTTTCACTTTTTATAAATAAGAAAATAGAAAGTTCTTTGCAAAGCATCTAATGTCCAGTGTGGTAATGTTAGTTGGTTTATGGTAATGAGATGGTATGTGATAAAAGTATGGTATGTGATAAAAGTATGGTATGTCAGAGAGGACAATGGAGCAGCAGTATCTATTTCCATTATTATTGAATGGACTCATTGGCTTTAAATGAGCTTCTGTTTCAATACAACAAAAATCTCCAGGCCTGGTTAATTAGACCCTGAGAATTAGAAGAAAAAAAGGAAATCAAATCTGTTCCTATTGAGTTTCATGACTTTTATTTTTATATTCTTTTGAGAAAAAAGATTTTTACAGAGAAGGCTATGAAGCGAATACTGATATTCACTTCTCTAAGGATTTCCTGAATATTCCATTCTAAAATGTTGTTTTATTAAACCAATTCCCATCACACACTTCTATGTCAAACCAAAATGATCCTTGCTAATTCTGGACATTGATTAGACAGACACATAAAAAAGGCACTCCTCTGATGTGTTTAGATATTAGACAACAAAGTCATTAGCTGGAATTCATTGATGTCCATGGATTTTGAGTCCTAAGGTAGAGACTTCCCCACCAAGGTAGTAAAAACTGAGCTAGTAACGATTATATTCATTGTCTGCTAATTGCATTACTTTTTCCCCCCCCTAAAAAATCCTTTCTTATCTTCCTGTTTTCTTGGCTCAAAAATTATATGGTGTATATATATATATATATATATATATATATATATAGGACCAGAATATGACAGAAGACTGTCTTTTTTGGGAGTGATATTTTACTCCTATCATCAAGACATAGTTTCTATTTTCCTTCTATTCTCTGTGGAAAAATATACTTTCCATTTGAGTTCACAGTAAAAGTATTATGGTGTTCTACCATAACACTCCTTGACCAATACTGGATCAAGTTATAATTTTGTTAAACAGATTTTTAAAAATTGCTATTTAGAACAAAATATGCATTTTTATTTTATTGGTGTTCATATGTCTTGTAGCACAGTTAAAACTGATGCTAATGCAACAAAGGAAATAAATAACATTCTTCTTGTGATTTCATTCTTTGTACTGGGTCAGTCTTCCAGGGACAGTTCTTCCTCTGCCAAAACTATGTAGTTCCCATTAATACAATGCCAGTCTTTCACGGCTAGTTCTTTTTAACCAGTGCAGCATCCTTCTATTTTGTTTCAGTAGGGTTTAAAATGTAATTTTCAGTGTACAATCACTGGCTGTGCATGCAGAGATACTGTCTCTCACGCAAAAAACAATGGCTGAGAAGTTTTATGTTTCTCTGTCACATAAATCACGGTAATATCAAGAGGCTTTCATGAAATGAAGTCCCATTAGCTAGACAGTGTGAAAGGGTGAAAGTCATGAAGTGTAGAAAGGAAGAATAACTGGTAAGATAACAGACAAGCAGATGGAAAAGAGACAAGAGTGGAGTGACAAGAGATTGCTTGGCCGCAGTGGAGGTCACTGTTCAGGACAGAGTGTGTGACCCTGTATCCCAACATAGAAGGCTTAGAGGGCGGGTGTCACAAGGTGAAAACTGGTCAGCAAAAACAGTTCATTCCCATGCATGTAAATACCCTTTTGGCTTATATCTGTGATTGCTACATATACATCAGTTTCACAGTTCTCTCACCTCCTCCTTCACCCAACAACAACTGCAGAGGGAAGTCTACTGCACAAATTTTAAAAATATGTGACTCTTTCTAATCAATTAGTAGACAATTTTTGATTTTAAATAATGGTTAATTTGGTGAAGACCTATATTTTTACTTCATTTTGAGTTAAAATATAATATGATATTTCATAAAGATACTGTATCAACAATGTTTTTTCTTCTTTCCCTCAGCATTGTTTCCTAAATGTTGTGAAATGGGGCACTACCTTAAATATTTGTCCTTTCTTACAATTGAAAAGAGGATTAATACGTATTGGATAGATTATGAACTATTTATATTTTGAATAGCATTGACTATCCTGTAGGAATTTACTACTTTCTCTTCCTTTTCTCCCTTCTCCTTTAGTTATAATGTCACTTGGAAAATTATTGTATTGCCAATGGTTTTGTGATCTGTATTTATATACTCTTCTTAGAAAAGACTGTCAAAATATCTTCACATCTGCACTCTTTACCAACTGTTGTGCTCTCTGCCTCCCACAGACTTTCTGAAAAAGACCATGATGATAGTGTCCTTGATATTCATATTCCTTCATTTCTCCAACTCACCGATGTTTACTAATCCTGAGCAATCTCATATATTTCCTTTTGTATCACTCAGATAAGTAAGTGTTACTGGACCATAGTTAGAGGATTCAGAATCAATCCCATGGTACTCATGAGGGGTAAGTAATTAGCTCCATGTAGAACTGCTGGTCCCCCAAGGCTCAGGCTTCTATAGTACTGTCCTTTGTGTCTGCTCCTTTTGCCTGGGCACATTAAGCCTCCCTATGCTTTAGTTCTCTGTGGGATGGGAAATAAGGAATTTTAATGTACCCAAAATCAAGTAGAGAGGAAGATAGAGGACAGGAGAACAGGTGACCATCAGTAGCAGGTAAAAGGCATCTCGGAAACCTCAAACATTTGTCCTTCCTAAAACAGCAGCAAGCAGCTGAAAGTGCTCTGCCTGTTTGGCTTTTAATCACATCCCAGGTTTCTCCTGAGGTAGTACCAACTGTGCAATCTTCTTTTACTTACAGCTCACTGGATATAATACAGAAAACGTGTAGAGATCTTTATCTATCTCTGTCTGTATCTATCTCCTCCATCAATTTTTCTTCCTTCATGTCTTCTACCTTTTTTTGAGCAACAGTACTTGTATCCAAACAGTCAAAGTTTCAGATTGCTGTTCTTACACTTGTCCACAACAGTATTTTCATTGAATAGGCTATTTTCCTTTATATTTTTCTCATTGTTCTGTTTTGGTTTTGTTGTTGTTGGATTTTTTTTTTGTTTTATTTTAAAAAACATGTGCATGTATGTTCATAAGCATATGCCTTACCTTGAATTCTGTATGTTTTGTTGGTATTTCAATGGATGAATATGAGAAGGTATTTTTTATTTTGAATGCTTCCCTGGGAGTAATTGGTTTTTTGTGGCTTTCATGTATGAACATGGGTTTAAAAATTTGTTTTCAGAGTTTGTTGAAAGAGGTAGAGTAGATTCCTTTGGAAAGGATTCTTAACCGTTTGCATATTGTTCAGCCACAGAGTAAAAGGAAGTTTCTACACAGTGCCCTTCAGATTTTCTTTGCATATCTCAATACTGCATGAGGCAATTGACAAGTATCTATTTTCTTTGTTCCATATACATTCTTCTTCTCTAGCTGGATTCATGAAAGGAGAAAGAATATAGTTCTCTATCCCTGTGTCATGTAGGAGGAAAGGCTGTGCCTTTCTGCAAAAGTGGGACAAAATCAGGTTCTATTTTTCAAAAGCTTGCTTCAGTTTTCCACTGGTAAGTGGTACCATCATTACTAATTAATAGAATTTGATCCTAGGAACATTTGATTGTTCTGGGGTCAATAGATAAATGAAATAAAAAAGAAGTTTTGCCTTCCTAAATAAAAGTGTAAGGTTTAATTTATAGCAGCAGATTTGTTGTCTCTCTAATTACATGACTTGTACTTTCTCTAATGACCTGAAGGAAATGACAGGAATGAGCCAAATTACTTGAAGTGAGATTGCATTGACCATATAGCTTCCTGAGCTATAAGATCTCCAGGGATCTCTTCCAACCAAATTATTCCATGACTGCATACATAAAGGGGACAAGAATAGCTTCTACATCAGAAGGAAAACCTCCATTCTTTCTTGGAGGTTTCCATCAGGAAAACATCTGGTATCAGAAAAGATGTCCATACATATTGCCTGGAAGAAATCTTCCAATTCAAGTACAACTTGGGATTTAGAAATCGAACAGGTGCCTTCTCAACCTCCAGTACAGAATAAGCAAAGAATAAATATTTGTTTCATCCATTTTCAAATTAATCTGATTATATTGTGCTTTAATTTGGTAATTTGGTAAATTAAACACTTTGAAGATTGGTGGTCTTCTCAGTTGTGACTTTAATGTATTTTTGTATTCTTGCTTAGTCTTATGAAATGCTAGTAATTTATTCAACATACTTTTACTTAGTTTTAGGTTGGCTTGACCATATAAAAAAGTGTATGGAACTATTTTACTCCTGCAATTTTAAGCATATTTCAAGTACTTAGAAGAATAAATCCAGTGTGAACAAGATTTTGGCAAATCACTCTACTCTTTCTAAATGTACATCTGTTCACAATTTTTATTAATGAAACCTATGACTTTCAGAAAATCTTCACTTATGTTTTCTCATGATCACTTGGATAAATCTGAATAATAATCAATTTTCAATAGAAAAAAAAAGATTCAATAGGTGATTTCCTAATCCCTAGATAGTCAGGAAGGTAGGTAGGCATTGCTGCATGTAGACTAACACTGTGGCTATTCCATGCCTCGCATGCTACAGGATGGGGTTACTATGGGATGAAATTTGCAATGTTGAACTTCTGCATGGTAGCAAGAGCCTGTGTGTGGACCTTTTCCTTACCTCAGTGGGTATCTGCCATCCCAGCTTTGTCAATGATGCCAGCATGGTACCTGAAAGGAATAACACTGGAGCAACCTGAATGATCTGGTCTTAAATAAGCACACTTAAACAAAATGGCACATTTCAGTGGTTCCTCTGAGCATGATATCTGATAATTTCCAGTTACATTATGGACATATTTGGTTTTAATATGGTCTGGATGCTCGACACCTAAATGCCTAAAAGGTTGCTACTGAGCTACTGTAGCAAGCAGAGCTACAGTAGAAACTCTTACGGTGTAGAGGTTAGCAAGGTGGTGGTGAACTTGGTTTAGACAAGCAGATGATTATGCTTACATTCCTTATTTCATATGTGTATCGCTACGTGAATAAAAATTCATAACTTTAAGACCGAGAATTGCAGAAGAGTAAATCAATAATACTTTCATACATTTTGAAATGGTCTGTAAGAGTTGCTTTAAGTCAAGGATAGTAGAATTGCCTGACCAAAGTGGATTATTAAAAAAAAAAAAAGTCATTACACCTGTTTAATGTTCAATAACTGTTCATTAAAAGGTTGGTTCATTTTCAGGTGAATTCATTATTCAAATTATTCACTGGTTTCTTGGTTTGCTAGTGGTTCATGAGCTATTCACACATTATTGCAGACGCAATAAAATGGATGTTGTGCTAATAGGTTACTGAAGTAATAATTGTATTTATTCTATGAAATCCTTAAAATATTACTTGATTTTCTCACTGGAAAGGTTTAGGTGTTTAGAATAGTCACTAGCATAGTATGAATTTTATATTCCCATATCAATATCTGATTACAAATTAACAATTTGTGAATATTTGAATGGAAATTCTATTGCTCGTATATATTCATAATAATCTGAATGTTCAATTATCCACAGAAAGTGAAAAAGAGAGAATGGCAGATGGGAAAAATTTAAAATAGTTTTAATAGAAACAGTTGTTTAAGGAAATATTCTTCTAATATATGTTAACTTCATGAATTTTGCAATTTTGTCATGGGTTTAATGATATTTCACTTTTTATTCTTCATTTCATTCAATATGCTTTTTCTAAGCCCATATTTTAGTATGCTTTGGTATGAAATGAATAGTGGGCTCTTATCTACAGCTACCAGTTCCTCTGCAGACACAAGGCCATTGAAGTGTTATCAAAACAATAAGCAGTTTCTACATAAATATGTGTGTAAAGTTTTAGTTCTTAAGCATGAGTGTGTAAATAGCATTCCAGAAAACTTGTGCAGGCATGAAAACAATTTATATGCAAACCACTAACAGCAACCTAATGCAAGACATAGGATGTTCTCTTTCGATCTTCATATCTGAAACTTGATTTATGTCGAAAAAAGGCCTATAAATGATGTGTATTTCTCTTAATTGTTGTAATGTGAGATGGTTTACAGAAACGGATGGTTTGAGAGAACCAGCTAATATAAACCTGAACAGAAATTCTGGATATCCTATGAAAGTAAGCAAACATCTTGGAGAATCTAAAGGCTGTAATTCATGTCATTTTTGAGCTCAACACAGTTTGTGTGAAAATGGACATGAGATTCTACGATGTTTCTCTGTTTTGTTGTTCCTCAGCAGGGCCTCAACAAACAAAGTAAGGAGGGAAGCAAGGAAGTATGCATCCCCTTTTTCTGCTTGTGGATAGGGAAGATATTTATGAATTAATCTTTTAGGAAGTGTCACAAATTCAAGGCCAAGCATCCAGCAAGATCTGCTGGGGTGGCAGGGGGCAGAGAGGGATGTATGTTTACTTGTTCTTTTTCCTGTATATATACAGGTACCTTTCCAAGTATTTCCAGCCTGTTTCCTCTCCATATGTTATCTCTCTTTCCAGCCCTCTAGATCCAGCCCCAAGACTTGCGTAGGTTGTAGCTGGCAGAAGCAGAGGTAGGAAGGGTTCTATTTCCCTTTATGCTTTTGCATGGTTCCACAGAAAAAACCTGTCTGTAATTTTAGGACAGAATGGAAGTCTTAACAGGAATATTTTTTTGTAATTATCCTTCCTGAAAAAGGATTACTTTTGGGTTCTTCACAGTAGGAATGACTTCTTACTGTGACTTTATTTATTCTTCAGTGGAGACTTCTTGCACATAACTCAACACAAAGCCACAGCAGGGCTGCAAATCACCAGGAAAACTAAACTTGTTTTCAGATTTAGGTGTACTAATAAGATAAAATAAGTTAAAATAAGTTAAAAATCTTGGATTTAGCAGCACATGTTGGAGCCAAGGAGCACCTTAGATAAGGCACAATGCTAAAACTAAAGTTTCCAACTGGTGTGTGTTTGTTTAAAATTGAATTCTCTTTACACACGTGCTTTCATTTGGAGAAGATATTGTGCTTTCATGATGCCTCATGTTATGAATTTCAAACGTGCAGAGCAAAGATTCAATCCACTTCTCAATCTGGGGTGAAAGCATGTGCATACTTTCCGAAAAATCATCTATTGCCTTAGAGAATATATGTGTGGTTGCTGATTTTCCAAGATATGCGCTATTGTGCACCCTTGAGAATGGTAAAACCTTTCTTGCATAAAAGCAGCAACTACATTTACAAAAAGCTGCACATGCCAAACGTGTCAAGAATCTTCACAGTAAAGAGTCCCCAAGATATTGCCTGCATGATAGGCAGTTAAAATCCATTATGGAAATTACATGCAAATATATGCACCACATATGATAATTAAAACCTTTGTAAATACATATTTGCAAAATACAATCCATCACGGTCCACAAGGTTATAATCTACATTTTTAAAATGAACAGTGCAAAAACTTTGAACATTCACACAGAAATGAATGATAATCATTTGAAACATAATGAGCTCTCATTTATCAATTTGAGGTTCTTTATAGCATCATTCACTAAAAAAAATTAATCACTAATTCACTAAATGAAAATGGTAATCCCTTAACAACATTTTTTGTTTCTGTAAAATGTAAGAACTAATTTGTTACTGTGACTGTGAGCTTTCAATAACCATGGATGCGAAGTGAAAAATTTTGTATGCAATGTAATGAAACAGAATCTGAGAAGAAGAAATTTTACTAAGAAACGAGACAAATCACTTGTAGGAAGTGGCCTTTGGAATTATTTTTAAACTTCATCATTCAATTTCTCTCAGAAAACAACATCTCCTGTAGGACATTAGAGTTGAAACCATTACAGACACATATTGCTGTCTCAAAGGGAGCTATATAAATCATAGCAGTCTCTTCCTCAGTCATGCTGGTCCTCCCTGGAGACATCCAGCGCAAGTCCTTACCAGGTTTGACATGCTCTTCAATCTATAGTCCAATGGGAGGCTTAAAACTCACAGTGGCATAGTAGCACTGTGTGAGTTTTGAGTCTAAAATCATTAACTTCACAGTCTGGCACCAAATGCTCCTCTTGTACCTTCTTTTGTGTGAGATTATCAAGGCAGCAATTTTCTATTTCCCTTTACTTTGACCTCACAGAAAGTGCTTCAGTGGTTTTCCCCTCATGTTTCCAATGTGCAGAACTGATATTCCCACAACACTTTCAGCTGATTTTAGTCATGACTGACCTGTGGAGGTTAGCAAACTGGAAAAATCTAATAGTTGGAATTCAAGGTGCATTTGAGCCCAGCACAGTTTGTGGGGAAATGAATCAGGTAGAAATCCCACAGTACCTTGTGATGCCTGCGGCAAAAGACAGGGAGCTTGGGAAGGTGATGATACCTGCCTACCTCCATCCATGCCTGCAGGAGCAAAACCACTGGCTTACATTGAAGCCTATGCTGAAGGAGGTGATTTTCCACATGTTCTTTGCTTTCATGAGACCCTACCTGGAGTATTGTGTCCAACTTTGTGTACCCCAACATAAGAACGACTTGGGCCTGTTGGAGTAAGTCTGGAGGAGGGCCACCAAGAAGATTAGAGGAATAGAGCACCTTCCCTATGAAGACAGGCCAAGAGAGTTGAGGTTGTTAAACCTGGAGAAGAGAAGACATCAGGGCTTATAGCACCTTTCAGTACTTAAAGGAGGCCTAGAAGAGAATGTAGAGGACCTTTTTAAAAGGCCATGTAATAATAGGACAAGGAGAAATATCTTCAAACTGAAAAAAGTTAGGTTTAGATAAGATATTAAGAAGAAATTATTTACTGTGGGAGTGGTGAGACACCGGAACAGGCTTTTCAGAGAATCTGGGGATATCCCATCCCTGGAAGTGTTCCAGGCCAGGCTGGATGGAGCTTTGAGCAACCTGGTCTAGTAGATGGTGTCTTTGCCCATGGCAGGGAGATTGGAACTAGTTGACCTTTAAGGTCCCTTCCAACCCAAGATTTTCTATGTTATCACCCTTTTGTTTTCCTCTCAGATGAGAATATTTAGTGAACTTGCTTCTTCTGGTTTTAAGGAGGTGAGTCAGTTCTCAGCAGGCCTCAGGTTTTAGAATGACAGTATACAGACTTTCAGCCTGGTCTTGCCAGCAGTGACATACAGGCTTATCTGTAGCTGTGGGAGTATTCAAATATTGCTAGGACTTGTCACAAATATGAAAGTGAAAATATGTTTTTTCAAAATTCATGGTTGGCAACTGAGGAAAGCTCTCCCACCTTTCAGTGCAAGTAGATAGTACTGGTGAAATAGCTGAAGGAGTAAATGAAAAATGGCCTTTTGTTTCTCATGTCTGAAATAATGCCCATTAGCACTAATGGTCAGCACCTTTTAGGTAACATTGGTGACTGCTGGGATTGACTGACAATGCATAAGCTTAAGGAGGAAAGTCATTGCGGACTTGTGAATATTGGACCGTCTCAATTTTCTTTACATGGCATCTTCTGTTTAAGGCATGTGTTACATAGACACTGGGTATCGTTGTTTATTGCCAGAGAATAGACCCATCCTCCTTCACAATAAGGTAATTGTGGGGGTTTTTTTCCCCAGTAAACCAAGCTGATGAAATAAAGAATTTTTTAAAAGACTACTCCCAGAAGAGGGCAGGTGAGCAGTCAGCTGGAGCGCTGTTTGTGAATAACTCTGGGCCTGATTCTGCCACCTGTGATCACAGCAAGTGGCAACACTGATTTTTTTTGCTTATGAAATTATTTCATCAGGCACACTAATACTTTTTGTGTTGGCCTTGTGCTGAGCTCTATGTTTCCCTCCATTCTGTCAGAAAAGCAAACAGGAGGTCACCACAGTTGTACAACTCCTACATGCAGATATGAGAATCTGCACTGGATTTTCCAGTGGTGCGCTGTCAGAAAAGACTTCTATAAAAAGAGAAATTTGCAGGCTTCCACATCTGACTAGCCTTGGAAATCCAGAGCACTGGCATTTAACAGAATCAAATAACAAATTATTTAAATGCTACTTATTCCTATTCAGAGTTTTGTAGCATTTTGACATGTGTCTATATAAGGAGTGTCTGAGCTTCTAAAAAAGCAGTGTGTGACTACCAAACAGAAAGATGGTCTTGCAAAAAGCAGTCTCCAATTAAAGTGTCCAGATTTTTTTTTTAAAAAAATATATATAATACAACATATAATAATTGTCTTTAAAAATATAGATACTGACATAGATGAAAAATGTCTTGGCACTGTTGAATGTTGAATTCTCTGAGTGGTGCTGTCCTCATATTTAAATCTATTAGAAGTTTGACATAACAGCAAGCCAGTTGGCAGCCTGGAGAGCAATGGTAAGAAAACATTCATCAATGGGCTCTGCAGGAATGTATATTGATGTGACAAGGGAGGTATACTGACAGGGGCTTTAGTTTTGCTGAAGGGAGAGAAGGCAAGAATGTAGACACTGATTCTTTTGTGTGACAGCTATAGTCACCTAGTGCCCAGCTACTCTGATAAGCAGGGTATCAGCAGGGAACCTCTGTGAAGGTTGAAAATTTGAAACTAATATTTCCAATTTACATAGAGATAACTACACATCACATTATTTTCAAAGTGGAGAAAAATATTCGCTAGGACAAGAACAGACCCTGTCCCCCACAAAAAAATAAATGGAAAAGAGGTGGAAAACATATTAATATGATTGATTTATTTGGTTTTATAATGAAAAGAATACCTGGTGTAGGCAGAAGGATTATTGCAGATATAATTCATTTGCTCTTAATTTCTTTTATTTTATTACTTATCCAACCCAGCAGAAAAAAATATCATTAATGAAAACTTCTTAAGAAAATGTTACCTCAGTTAATGCAAAGGTAGTTGCAGCTCTCCAGTCAGAGGAGTCTAAATCAGTTGCCTTCTACAGCTTTGGTCATTCAGATCAAACTTTATAAGGGTGTAGGGATCAAATTGCCAGTTGATGATCATGCTTACAAATGTGTTTCATTTTCCTTACCTGTGAAAGGATACTACTACCCACAATAATCACAGGGCAAGCAGTCCTCATAAACAGTAGCATGCTTACTTTTGTGGATTTGCCTGTTTTGAAAAAGCATCTGGACTAGTAACTCTCTGAGTGCTCTGCTGGGAAGCAGAGCAGAGATGTTGCTGCATAGCTTGAGTTAAGCCCTGAGGAGATGAAAATAGAAAGGCTGATTGCTGGTTGTCTCATCAGCCCTTGTGAAAAGCAGCTGACAGTGTTCATGTTTGGAAGATGAGAGGAAATTGGAAATCCATTCCATTTCCCCCGGTGTTTCAGTCATAAGAATATATATGACTACAATTCAGAAAATATAGGGAGGCTAAAATGCTTAAGCCCAAACTCAGTGATGCCCATTGTCACATATTAGCAGAATAGTAAACTGGTTGAGAAAAAATTAGTTTCATTTCTTCAGACTCGGTTTGTGATAATGGGAAATGATGCTAAATGAGGTAAATCTAGGCTATTTCCCTTTCTGACTGATTTTTGCTTGTGACTGAACGCTGGAATTTGGATTTGGCATCCTGAATGTTAGCCACTGGACTGGGACCTGTTCTATAAGCAGTTTGCAGAGTATCAGTGACCATTTTGACTGTGATACACACCACAAAACCATAACAAAAGCAGTTCTTTCTCTCTTAAGAGCAAAAAGAGTTGTTGCTAGTTTGACACCCACATGCTTTTTCCTCCCTCACTGTTTCTGTCATCACACTATAAACGCCCTCACAGAGCTTCAGATCAACTGTTGCACAAGATACCCAGCACGTTTCAAGGCCAGATTGTCACACACATGGACACTTATCAGGGAAGACAGTTTCGGTGATAGATATTGGGCACCTCTTGAAAGATGTAGTAAAGGGACACAGAAAGGTGGGTTAGGAAAAAGTGCTATGTGTGGTGCTACTTGTTATTCAGCAAGATGAAAGAAGGATAGTAGGTGGAAAGTGCTTGATTCTGACAACAAAAGAATAGTATGTGCTTCCTTTTTTAAATGAAATTTCAATTTTACATTGAATCAGCTATTGGTCTTGTGATTCTCTCACTGACATGCACACTGTCATCTGGACTTCAGTATTGTGCTGTTGCCCAGCATTAGAAATATCAGGTTTTTTATTATTTATAAGGCACTAAGGATACACAGTTTCTAGACAATCTTTTATATATATACATATATGTATATATATATACATATCTCAACAGCAAAAAGAAATACAGAAAAAGTTTCTCACAGGATCTTATGTCTCTAATAATCCTCCTACAGCTGCTGGTAGGGCTGCACAGCCCACTAAGGGCAGCTTTCAGCTCAGTCAGCCTGCAGCCACCAAGATGGCAGGGAACCCCTAAGAGACTAGAGGACTTCTTTTTGCTTCCTTGACTTTGCTGAAAGTAGAGCAAAGTTCCTATATGAACTTCAACATATATGGACTTTTTTTCTCTGATTCCAGTGCTTTTTCTTCACATTTAACTGAAGACAAAACTTATCAGACAGATTTGAGGAAGTTGAAGAGAGAATAAAAAAAATATTTTGGGCCAGAAGGAGACAAAGAAACATTAGGTGACAATCTGTGTTCCAATTTAGGGAATTTTTCAATAGGCTGCCCTCAGAGAACTCAAAATACTCTTGTGTTTGCAGATTTGCTCTGCTTTGCCTTCAGAGTGTATGTGGCAATTTTTCAAGCCAAACATATTGGTGTGGGGGGGAAATAAATAACTATTTTTTGCTGGTAAAGATCCAAACAGTAGAGAAACTACCTCCTTTCAAGAAGGTCTTGGAAAAATGGCTCGATTTACATAATCTTTTTGACTCGCTTATGTTTCTGCTTGAGTCTACAGTTTGAAAGGCAAAAACATTGTGACAAATAATGAAGTAATCATGCAATTAGGACTCAATTACTCATGCTGTTAGAGTGATCTTTTGCTTATTTTTCCCCCACATAAGAAAAAACAAATATTGTGTCTTTTTCTCCCCTCTGGTGTTAATTTTCAGCTTGAATTATGTGAAGCCCAGAAAGTTAGTTCTCATGGTTTTACCTTGGTAGGGTTATCCATACCAGGATTATCTAGGCCGTGGTCCATCATGAAGCAGTCAGGATGCACGGTACATTTTGCCTTCAGAATATGGAGAAGTGAGCAGGGGGGCGGGATGCAGAGCGGTTGAACTGTGACTTTTTTCCCCTCTTCAAAATTCAAAGGCAGTCTAGTGGGGCAGGGAGCAGGGATAGACAAATTGTCATTTTTTAACTCTGTGCACCCCTGTAGCAATTTAAGTGCAGCTGTCAGGTTCAGTCCATGCCAGGTGGTTATCATTTGGCCTATACTGGTGCAAGAAGCTGGGTAACCTGCACTGCTGGGTGTGGGAAGAAGAAACTAGCAGATGTTGCCAGGTTCAGCTTGATAGAGGGAGTCACTTTGGGATACTCTGGCACTCCTCAGCCACCACTGTCTCCCTCCTGTGACCTACACCCCTTGCATCTCCCCCAGCTTTTTGCTCTTACACCACAAATGAAGTGCAACATGCATACAAATGTATCTCACAATATATGAAGATACGAGTCATTGATTTGCAAGGTCAGAAATTTTGGACAGTTCTACTGCAAGGCCTTGTCAAATGGAGAAACAAGAAATCCTGTCTCAAAGGTGCCATGTAGTGCCATCTTAAAGTATAGCTTTGTGAGTCCATGAGACCAGGTTGAAAGGAATCTGTTGATCACTCAGTGCACTGCCAGATGTCCCATGTCTTAAATAACTTCCCATAAGAGAGGCTTGAATAATGTTTCCCATGTGGAAAACATTTAGTACATGCGTTTTCCTGTATTTTTATGGAGAACTGCCCATTTTTTTTCCAGGTGTTTAGAGCATAGATGTAGCAGTTAATGTGAATGCCATCTAAGTCATGCAGCTGTTTAGTCTGGTGGCTGGGGACCAAAGACTTACCCATACCCAATGCATAGTCACTTTACATCTGGTTGTCTAGGACTATGACAGAGCTTGCTACTTCAAATCTTGTCTATTTTCCACTGTGGAGTACCAGGCACATCTATGCTGAGTGTCTCAGAAATGGCCTCAGCTGGTAATGGTCTGCACCACAACAGTCTGCATCTCAAGGCTGTGCGTAGGAGGCTTTTAACAAGGACCTTCTTTCAGTGTGTCTGAAATTCAGGATGCAATCCTCTTCAGGGTGAATCTGAGACTTCTCACAGCAGACAATTGCATTTTTCATCTTGAGCTCTTTGCTGCTGGAAGTGCTTCATCTGTCTACTTTTCACACAAGCACTGCCACTGATTTTATTCTGAGTGGATAGAACTAGAACTGGGGTGCCAGAATAATCTATTTCTCTCATGACATGACCAGTATTTTAAAATCAAGCAATGGCTGACTTACATTTGCACTTAAATTAGACCGTAATAACACTGTTCTTAGGGGACCATAATAAGAACTGAAGAACGACACTAAATCAATGGACTTGTAAAGAAGAAGAAAAAGAACTAAAGGAACTGAAATAAAACTGAGTTGCTAAGCCCAATGGACTTTGTTCAAACCTGTTAAAATAGACTTTCCATGAAGTAATTTTATCAAGAAATAGATTTATCTTCAGTTTTTTAAAAGTATCTCATATATGAACAGAGAAGAAAAATAGAAAGCCATTGTTTGTTAATTGGAAAAAAAAGAAAAAAAGAAGAGGAGGAAAAGAAAACATGTTACCACAAATCCTATGCGGTGTGAGAATAGTATGTAGTTTTCTTTCTAGTTTGGTCAAGTGTTCATATTTCATTCTCTTCCAACACAATGCATTTCTCACTTTATATTTGATCTGAATTACTCTTCTAGCTGTATGATCCGTGCATGCTGAGGTCTATTCTGCAAAACATCCAGGATCCTGGCTCAGTTTCCTTTCCATCAACATTCATTTTCTCAGTTTCCACCCCTTACAGGACAGTGGAAAAAAAGGCAGAATCTCTTCAGACATAACAGCACAAGCTATGCCCAATAACCTTTCCAGAGGGACAAGGATAAATCCTCATTATTCCAGATGAGTTAATGAGGACTCTGCATGAAATCAGTCAGACTGCTCATTACAAGTCTCTATTACTCCGCTTTCTCTGCCTGAATTTTTTTTTAGGTTCCCCCTTAATCGCTTGCTTCCAAGGGTGCTGGCCTGCTGTTTTCTGGTTGCTTTTTGAAAACAAGCTTCCTTTCTTTGTGTAATAATGTTTTTTTGCCTCTTTTCAGTGACGGTTGGGCAGACAGAGATGAAGTCATTGAAGGTTATGAACCCGAAGCAAATGGAGGCATTACGATCAAACTGCAGTCTCCTGAGGTCTTGGCTTTTGATGACTACTATCTGAAGCTGCGTCTGGACACCAACACCCGCAATCCTTGGTTTCCTGAGTTCTGGCAGCACAGATTTCAGTGCCGTATCCCAGGGCACCCACTGGAGAATCCCAACTTCCAGAAGAACTGCACTGGTAACCTGCTAATTATTTTTCTGTTTTTGAAACTGTGTTCTGGCAAAAATCTGTCTTTGGTTCTGGTTTTTTGGGTGGTTCTCTTATGGGGTTTTGTGTGTGCATGTGTTCTTGGTTTATTTTGTATTTTTATGGTGTTTGTTTTGGGTTTTTTTGTGGTTTTCTTTTTTGTTTTGTTTTTTTCTTTTGTTTGTTTGTTTGGATTTTTGGGGGGTGTGTGTTTGTGTCTGTTGTTGTTTTTGGGTTTTGTAAGGTATAAAAGAAACGATGTAAAGTGTAATTGTACAGGTATTAATCTCAACTCCCTGGAGTATGTCTGGTATTAGTCGTACAGCCTCCACTCAATTTAGTTCTTCTCTGTTATAGAGTGACTTGTTCCCTTTTCATATTTTAGGGCTATGCTAGGTCTGAGAAGGTTGTCCAAGTTTTAATAGGGCTTGTAAAAAAAAGGTAATCATAAATTTTAACAAAAATGTAAAGAAATTTATAAATTTTTTTCCTCAAATTCAGCTTTTCTGATCAACTGAATAATGAGGAAGTTCACAGAACATAAAAAATATTATAAAAATAATTATAAAAAATATTTTAAGGAAAACTGATGAGTCTTACATTTGACCAGTCATCTGCTTCACCCTTTGTTTTCTTACACATTAAAACATTTATAGTTTGTTTCCACTATGTAGGACCCATTAAAAAACACACTGTTCTACAGATGAAGGTAACTCTTACCTCAGAGAAAGGTGCATGCTTGTGTATAGACAGGTTTTCTCTTCCATTCAGAATCTGAGAAAAGAAAACAAAATGTTTTTGTAAAATACATCTTTGTAAATATTTTGTTTGTACTTTGCAAATGCCTCCTTTCTAGTCAAAAAAGTATACTTGTAGTAAGGAAGTCACTTCATTAGAAACAAAACTAGTGAAGCCTGACTTCCTATGGATTTTTGTCCTATTCTTTACATCTCCACCTCCTCTATCCCCTAGCAGTAATCTCATTTGGTCTTCATGTGCTCCCTCAGATGTGTTCTCATAGTTTCCAGCTCTTGCCTTCTCCATCAGTAATACTTTCTAACAAGAGCTTCCACAGTACCTTCCACAGTACCTTTTGTGAACCCCAACTTCTCTTATTCACAGCTAAGACTCATCACCAAATACTATCACTGATTTAAACTCTAACAAAATGTTGATTTATGGTATATACATTTAATGGGCTTTGAGACTGCTTCAGCAGGGAGTTAATATGGGTCAACAAGGGCAAAAATTGCTAAGGAGAGTTGAGTGATTGATGCACAGTGTAAATGCACAGCCCTCCTTTGTAAGAAAAGAAGATTAAAATTACACTGTTCTGTTCATTACATTTGCACAAATAAATTTTAGGCTGATACTCTATAAAAAGGCCTAATTTTGAGCCATCTCAGTAGCTTTTGTAAACATGGATAGTTTGTTATCCAGCCTCTGTTCGGTTATGAAACTAAAAACTTGAGTCTGAACCAGCATAGTTATCTTTCATCTGCTGTATCAAAGGCAAGTACCAGGTGGTGAGTTCAAAGTGGCCAAGATGGGGTACTTCTGTACTATGCTGTTTTATTTAAAAAAAAACCCAAACCCCAACCCAGAAATTCCCAAAAAAACCAAACAAGCAAACACAAAATAAATGATAAAACACAAAACACACAAAAACTCCTCA
The DNA here is from genome assembly GCA_013397135.1 of Pachyramphus minor. NCBI lineage: Eukaryota > Metazoa > Chordata > Aves > Passeriformes > Tyrannidae > Pachyramphus > Pachyramphus minor. The sequence continues at coordinate 26,576 of VYXB01003808.1, forward strand.
GACTTTCTCAGGATATCCCAGGGTGGAAGTCGGTGGACATTGGAGAGGGTCTGAAGAGGTGTCATTCCATCCCTGCTCCATATTCGGGGCTTCTCAAGGTTTCAGGTATCAGAGACATGAACCACGACATTCTGATAGTACTGATGAAACATGAAATCATTTGTAGACTCTGAAAGCTAATAGAGTCAATTCAGGCGTTCAGACATCTTTCCCTCCCCTAAAAACCTAAGTTTTTGTGTGAAATCTCAAAAGGTTTGATCCTTCTTAGGTTTTACTGAAAAGCAATCAGCTCTTAAATTTCACATAATACCACTGATAGTGCTCAGGCTTATCACACACAACTAACAAGTCTGTAAATGTCTCAAATCAGCAAAGAGCAGCATCACAAAGTATTTATTCCCACTAACAGCATACCTACAGAATTAAGAGATCTACATGTCCACAGCAAATCTGGGAGCGATACAACATAGTATTTATTTTCCTTTAACTACACAGATCTGACTGCTGACTGTCTGGTACCACCAGAGCTTTCTGTGCATGTATCTTTATCTGGCATTTCTGCAAGGTTAAGGATGTCACTTCATATATTCACTGCTTCAAAGCTTTTTGGTGAGGCCTTTCTCCCCAAGGAGGACTAGTATGACAGTGCCAAGAAACTGCCTTCTTTACCTCTCACAGATTTGGAGGCAGGTTGTTTCACAAACTCTCTGTCAAAAAAGGATTCTGGATTGCCTCTTCACTGTTTATACTCCACTAAGTATTTCCATACACAAATTTGAGGGAGAGAACCTTCAATGTCCAGTGCTGCTATAAAGAAACTAAATTCCAGCATATCTAAGAGCTTTTTTTTCTACCTTAAATATTCCATCAATATTCCTGTGAAAAGAGACACAAAGTCCTGCATTATGGAAAAAGCTGAATCCTCTGTGGTCCCAGGAGTCCATGCACAGTATTAGCAAGTGTTTTGACTATCTCTGCATCCTGGTCTGTTCTGACTAGCACTGCTAGTCCTTACTGAGAACAAAGCACACCCATACTTTTGCATAGACAGGAATTGATTTAAAAGCAGTACTACTCAAGTTCATCTTCCATGTCTGGGAAGTTAACATCTCAGGAAACCATGTAATGAAAAAGAAGGCCTGAGATAAAAATTCTTGTGATACCTAGGGAAGCATAATATAATGGTAGTTACCAAAAGGGGGGTTACCTAGAGGCATCCAGAAACAAAAATAGGAAAGGCAGCACTGTTCTTTGACTACCTTATTAAGAAAAGATTCAGAATACTTGAACCTATCCATTTTGAAAAGGGGTTTAATTACAAAGTTTCTATTAGAGAATCTTCGGTTACTGCCTGCCCATTATAATTTGCTCACATACAGCCTAATCACTTTGCTGAGTTTATTCAGAATTGCCACTGGTACATGAAGTTCAATTTTTATCATTCATGGATAGGCAAGCACTTGTCCTCAAGCAACTACAGCTGCTGTATTTCCAATTTTTCACACATGGTTACTGTTGAGTCAGCACTGGTTTGGGATTCTATGCTCTCTACAAAGCAAAGGGAAGCTCGTTCCTAGAAATCTCGCTTCTCTGATGACAGGAATAAATTACTGCTTGAATTACCTCATTCAGTCCCTGAGAAGGCTGATGTTGTCCTTCAGAAATTCTCATGTAACACGGAGCTCTGAATGTACATGCTCTGAATGTACATGCATATTATGGAAGAAAAAGGTCTAAGAACTATTGAAAGGAAGAAAGTCCAAGTGCATTCTATTTCATGAAGTCTGTAAGATGCCTAAGAGTTGGCCACATTTTCAGAATAGCTTATCTGGATGTACTAGGACTAGTAGTACAAATTCTTGGGAAGGGAAGAAAACCATCAAGAGTTTTGCAGCAACTGCTCCTTTGGATCATTCCTTCTTGCAAAAATTCAACAACTTACTTTTCCCACTTGGGTGGAAGCCAAATTAGTGGGAACTATTTTTGACTCATTCTTTACAATGTTCTAGCCAAATGCCTCTCACAAGGGAATGCCTCTTTCCCTGTCCCCCTTTCTTTCCCTCCCTCTTTCTCTCTCTATCTGCTACAGGAGATATTCTTCCTTGACATAATAGGATTCAGGTATAGAAATTTTCTTATAAGTAGATTTCTTGGATCTGGCTGAGATGGAGTTAATTTTCTCCATATCAGCTCTCATAGCACTGTGCTTTGTATTGGCATCTAAAAAAGGTGTTGGTAACACACCAGTGTTTTGGGCACTGCTGAGCAGCGTTCACGCAGCACAGAGGATCTCACCAACCCCTTAAGTGCTCCCTCAAAGGCTGGTAGGCTGGGAGTGGGCAAGAGATTGTGAGGTGGCACAGCCAGGACAGTTTACCCAAACTTACTGAAGCTTTCATACATACGGTGTCATGGTCAACAACAAAACATGAGAGAAATGATGAGGAGGTGGGGAGAGCATTCGTTATTAAGGCATTTGTTTTCCAAAGCAAGTGCTACATACTGAGACCACCTTTCCCAGGAAGTAACTGGATATTATCTGTTGACAGGGGCAGAGAATAATTTCTCTTTTGCTTCCATATATGGTCTTTGCTTTTCTTTATTAAACTGCCCTTATCTCGACACATGAGTTTTTAATTTTATTTTCTCCCCCTGTCCTGTTGAGGAGGGAGAGTGAGAGAGTGGCTTGGCGGGCACCTGCCAGCCAGTCAAAGTCAACCCATCACAGTAGAAAAGACATATTTGTCTATGGCAATTCTCCTAGAGTTTCCTTGATATCTAGCAGACCAAAATCACTTCCAGTACAGAATTTTTCTTAAACTGTCCGTGCCATTAAGGTATTTTCAATGTATTCCATGAGGTAGTTACAGTCTGTAGGAAACGAAGCATGTCCTGCAACTATGCATGGACACCTGACTCATTGCAAAATATAGAACTTCATACCATTTTTCATGCCTTTTAGATTAAAAGTCAGAACAGAGCAGACCATTGTAACACTAACAAAAAAAAACCCCAGCTGTTTATGAATTTGAGGTACTAAGAAACTTCTTACTCAGGACAGACCTGACACTAAATTCCCTTAGCACACAGCCTCAGGCACTGCCCCAAGTAAGAGCCCCTGTTTGTCTCAGTTTATCAGACAACTCAACCTTTTCCACATTTTGGAGATTGCACACAGACAGCAAGGTTAGACAATGGACTCTCTATGTCAGGCAACAGAGTTCATATACCTTTCCAACAGTTCTGTAGGATGTTTTTTTCTCTGTGATCTGATAGAAATAGCCCAGATAGAAATGTTTTTTCCCCCACAAAAGTAAAGCAAGTCTGTTGGACTTGATGAGCCCACATAGGCCAGAATGAAGTGCAAGTCACACCCACACAGAAATGGTGTAGAACTCAGTGTAATGTAAACACCTGTGCAGAGGTCTAACTGCTGTTTTATAGAATGCCTTATTCTCCTCCTGGCAGATAATACAATGGCTGTAGTTTATGTAAACCAGGTAGGATGAGTTCTTCTCTGCACCATAAGAGACAGTTATGAAATTGATAATGGGACTGATGCAAATATCAGACTATGCTCACAGAGGTTCATCTGCTGGGACAACAAAATATATTGGCAGGTAATCAGCACAAACATTTTTCAATAGAGCAAAGCAGAACAAAGTGGGCAATTCATGATTCATTCATTGATTCCATTGATCTTTGAGAAGAAGGATTATTTGTCTGTGAAGGTATTTTTTGCAGACAAGAACAAGAAATACAGTTATTTTTTGTTCCAAAGGAGGTCACAGTCCAAGTTCCCTTCAGGATGCTTACTCATACATACTTTTATGACACAAGAATCGCTTTACCTGCTAATTCCTGTCTCAGTCTAAGAGAACTGCAGTCAGTCTGTGTGCAGCCACAGCCACAGGGTTACAGGAACACTCAGTTTAGAAGTTACCTCAGGAAGACTACAGTCCAGCCCCTGCCCAAAGCAGGCTAAGTTATGAGTTCGGACCAAGTTGATCAGAGCTTCATTCACTGGGGCCTTGAAAACCTCCGGGGTGGCACAGTGTCTCTTGGCAATCTGTTCCATTGCTTGAATGTGAAAAAGTTTGGCCTCATATCCAATCTAAACCTCCCTCATTTCAAATTATACCCACCGTCTCTTATCCTCCCACCACGATGAAGAACCTGTCTCTCTCTTCTTGGTAACCACCCTATAGGTACAAGCTGCTGTTGTGAGCTTCCCCCGCAGCCATCTCTTCTTCAGGCTGAACAGGCCCAGGTCCTTCAGGCTGTCCTCAAAGGACTGCAGCTCTTGATGGCTCTCTGCTCCAGATTATCATTGTCTTTCTGTATTCTAAATGCAGCCTGGTGAGTGCCAAGTAAAGGATGGTGGTAGTGGTGAGGTAATCACAGGCTGCAGTCCTTGGTCATGCTGTCACTATAATCCAGGATGCTGCTTGCTTTCATTCCTACCAAGGATCTGTACGTCCACTCTCTTCTTATGTCAAATTTAGCGCTAAGAAGTTGTATCTTTTCCTGCATCTTTTTCTGCATCATCAGGCTTATTCAGAAGCAGCACATAAGCTTTCATCACACCTGAGTAGGTCTAGATGTCCATCATAAATTTCATAACATGTCATGGCAGAATGTAAGGATAGCAGAAACAACTTGTGAAGAAGAACAAACATTCCACAAGAGGTAGTTATGCTTCAGCACATATAGTGCAGAGTCATACTTTTTGAGACAAAAAGGACAAGGAATATCAATTATTTTGTTGCTGTAAAGACCTTGGATCATTCACTCTGTTTCGTATAGCCATAATCTGAAACAGATGTGGAGCACAGTGCAGAGGTGGCTCAGGTATCAGAGACCCACACCGAGACAAAAAGAATGGTCCAGTGTTATTTGAACATACTAGTTCAAGTACAAGAGTAGTATATTTATGTCTGTGGAATATTATACCCAAGATATTAAATCCTACCATTTCAACAAGTGGTTCTGAAGCCAGACTGAGTTGTTTGCCTCTAGTTAAGATTTCTCTGAAAAGCAGCCCTATGTTTTTGCCACCATTATCACCCACTCACTAAAAAGGAATTGGTGTTATCTCATACAGACATAGAGTCCTTATAATTTTAGTGAAGTTGTTGGGATTTTTTTTCCTGACATAGGATAATTACATCTTTTTAGAAGACCTACAGGCCTGTCATGATGTTTTTCTGTATTTGCTTGTTTAGTTCTCTTTGATTGCACTTATTGCACCAGATAGGAAGACAGAAGACTGATGGCTACCTATTCTTATCCTCAGACACAGTCGTACTTGGCTAATGCATCTTTCAGATTAGATCCAGGCCAGTAGTTCAGAGCTTCTCTTAATCAAGAATTTATTTGTCAAAATCTGTATGAGATAATATGGGGTTTTCATTTTCTCATATCAATAGACAAAGCACTCCAGGACACGCACTTGATTTTTCTGCCCATTTCTGAAGGAGTGAGTGCCTTTCCAGTGAGGGCTGATCTGAGTCCTTTTTGGAGTTGGACAAATTAGATCCAGTAGACATTATTATGACTCATTCTGCTGTGTCAATCATGCTTGTAGGTGCTTCTTTGAGAACATTCCTTTTATCTCAACATCTGCTAGGCTTCCCCATGGAGCATCTGTCCCATGAGACTTTTCATCAGCAGAAATACCTCCAGTAGGAACTACTTCCACTACAATAGTTCAGAAAAACTAATTAGAAGACAAAAGCCTGATGTACACTCTTTCAGGTCAGTCACTGCTTGTAAATCACCTGTGTGGTATATAGCAGACATATTTTGAAGCTTTTGAAGAAGTAATCAAGATATACCTTATGTATCCTGTGACTTGCTCTCCCTAAACTCTGCTTTGCATTCCTATTACATACTTAGGTCCCTGCAGTAGAGAAGGAGCTGAGTCCTGTGTCACACTCTTTGTCCTCAGTATGAGGCAGGGGATCCCAGGATTCATTACACATTAGTGATTAAAACTGATGTCAAATTCATGGATACCTAGAATGAAGCCTACTAGGGACATCTTGTCTGAAAGAACTCTAGTTGCTATGCTTCTTACTCAAGGCTTCTTTACAGCAGATAAGACAGGAGAGCTGTAGTCTCATTTTGTTTCCCAGACAAGCTTACAGACAGCTTTCAAAGCTTAAAGATGAGAAAGGTTAATATCTGTTATAAATCATATGAAGTATTTGGAGAAGACATTATGACCAGGTTCATCTGCTTCTGGTTTTTTATTTCCGTGTTTGAAAGAAAGCTGCTACATTTATCTAATATTTTATATTTAAAAAAATACTTTGAAACCAGACTGTCTATCAATATAAAATAAAAATAAATATCTTTCTTCTTTGGGATCCATAACAAAAAATGAGGTCATCATGAAATGAAGAAATGAAGCAATATACACATACCTCTGAATCTAATATTTACTCCTACATTTTCCTTTGTGGGTTTTAACAGTAAAAGTTTGCACTCCTTGGATTAAAAGGATCCTCGTGTAATCTTGTGACATCTGTACTTCTCCACTACATGGGCAAACTGATGGCGCTGCAAAGGAGCAGGACATATTAATCACGCTTCCTTGTGCCTCCTCTGTCTCCTATGCCTACAGGGAGACAGGGGCACTCCTGACTGTTTGGACTGCCGCAGATGATGCGGTATACGATATGCAGATGATGGATGCCGCAACTTTTATTAGGGGCGTGGTGATGACAAAAGAGCACAATTAAAATTAATCGACTTGTTCCTAGAAATTGATTCTTCGTGCAGGTTGTGCATCGGAACAATTAGCATAGATATAAATGTTTAACCAAAGCAGTAAGTAAATTAGATGAAATAACACGAGGAACTGATCTGAAAACAAGGCCAACTGCCTTCTGGCAGGCCCCCAAGTCTTTTATTTTTCTCATAATACTCTCTGATACTTTCCTCATTTACCTGTAGGTGGAAAGTTTTAAATTATGGTTGCAACTTTACAGGTTGTCATTACTGCTAGCATTACTCCATAAAAATAAGTTGAAAGGAGATGTGGTAGAGGCTAACACATGTAGGCACAGACCCACACACTCACACATGTCTAGCTACCACCCAGAGACACTCTGTACACAAGGATATTTTCTGAAAAATAGCCAAGTAGAGTTCTTAAAATAAATGGGTTCCTCTTAATAGATTGTGGGCAAGTAATGGTGTAAAGAACAATAAATTGTGAACTCAAGCAGTAAAATCTGAACCATGCAAACCACAGAATTTCCTACTCAGAATAAGCTGCAATGGTATCCCTAGGGAGAATAATCTGATAGAAGGTTTGTGCTCAGGGGAGTAGTGCTGCTAGAATAAACTTCTATTTTCCCACTCACACTGAGAGGTCTGGGAAAGTGCAGAAGTCTACTGGTGTGGAGGGAGCTAGGAAGAATGATAAAAGCAGCTAGCGCAGCTAGGTTGGGTTGCTGGCTGAGCCAGAGAGCTAGTAGCTAGTAGCACTGCAAAGTACTAGACAAGAGGATTTCCAAAGGTTTCTATCAGATGATATTTTTGAGATCCATGCAGTAGAAAGCAGCTTTGAAGGGACCCACAAGCTCAAACCTTTAATTTAGCTCTGGATTCAGGCTCTGCAGGAATGGAAAAGCAGGGCTGTTCAGTTCAAAGCAGTAGCACACTACATATCATGTTATGCAGTGCACTGTCTACTTTCTGTAAAGACCACTTTACTCTGCTGCTTTTCCCAGGTTTATTCTATCTAAAAATTCATATCACAAGAGCACATTTTTCTTGTGAAATCTTAAGTACTTCAGTATTTTCTGCATTGTCACATTTTGCTACACCCAGCAAAAAGGGGGTGGGCCAAAATGAATACTTTTAAAATTCTTTCAGATCTGAAAAAATCTTGCTTCTGTTTTTCTGTTGAATTTAATGTGTGAATACAGATTAGGGCCACTTATCTTCTGATTTGCTTAGCTCTAGTTTGCTGTTAATCAGCAAGGCATTGTCCTTATGCAGATATTGTTCAGAAACTCCTAATCTTAGTTCAGCTTTAAGATGGATCTTTTCTGTGGTATTGTTATTGTTGGGAAGCCTGTGCAGATGTCCAGGTAAAGGGAAAATAAAGTGGATTTTTGTGATCTGTGTATTTGTGATTAATGTGTTGCATATTGCAAGGGTTACAAGGGAATATTTGGATCCTCCTAATGAACATTTCAAAACTATGCTTAGTTTCACCAAAAGCTATGAGTGTACTCTGTTAAATTATGACATGGCCCAGCTGGCTAGGGTGGCCAAGACCACTTTGATCCTCAGCTCCAGAGCAGCTGCAGCATCTGCATTAGGTCTTGGGAAGCCAGGGGATTGTCTGAAAGCAACTAACATGCTGAGGGACTGCTGTGTAGCCTGTGCCTTGCACATGTAACATCCATCATGCAGCCATGTGGTTCCAGGAAGCTAGACCTTTAGACAGAAGAGGGTATGGACTACTAAAACAACAACAACAACAAAACCCCAAAAAACCCCAAACAAACAAACAAAAAACAAAAACAAACCCAAAGCAAACCAACAAAAAAGCCCAAACTCAACAATGCAAAACCAGCAAACTTGGCAAAGGAGAAATTTGGAGTAAGCTATATTTCCACAGAAATAAGACACATTGATGTTCATGCTGATTTGTATTCAGACAGCTAATGCTGGGGCTTTTAATAACACCTTAGCATTAAGAACAGAAGCAAGGAAGAAATGGTTTATTCTTTCAGAATAATAAGAAAACCAGAAATAATGAAAAGAAGGAGAAAACCTGTAGTACTGGCTGATGGGTGGTACACTGTCATGCAAGAATTCTGAAGCCCATCTTAAATCAATAGCAATTTAAAGAGTAATAAATATTAGATGTCTTTCCTGGCTGTTCTTCATATACTCATACAGAACCACTTGAATTTAAAATAGGAAAAGACCAGTTATACCACTTAGTCTGTGTCCTACAATGAGGAGAGTGCTTGGTCTGTTAACATGAAATACTATCTCATAACTTTGAAGTCCTCACGATCTCATGTCCATACACTGACAACCATGATGCCAGTACTTAGATGTTTACAGGTCTGGATCAATGGATGGAAAAGAGGTTGTGATTTGTTCCATTTTTGGTCTCCATCCCAGATAGGAGTGCAGATGAATATGTGTATTTTATTACCTTCATCATGTTTTCCATTCTAATCTATAGACCCTGACAATTAGTTTTAGGTGTTACGCTGGTGCCAAATATTTAACATATTCAGATAATAGATTTCTAATAACTTCTTTGCCTCGTTCGGTGGGAATATATTCTATAGTTAATATGAAGGTTGGTTATTTTCAACTCTGAATCAGTCTTTTCTGATGAAGATGCTCAAAATTAGCTCCTCAAGTGCATGCTCTGAGACCTAGATAAATTGGCCTGGTTTTTAAGGGTACTAATCTCCCATAATTCCCATGAAAGTCAGCAGTGGCTAGAGAAGTTCAGGTATTAATCAAGTCAATTAATTAGGTGCCTGAATATGTATTCAGGTTCCTAATTTAAGTATTGTAAGGTGGTTAATGTTCTGAAAGCTGCAGGACAATTACTGAGCTCAGTCTCTTTCTTTCGGGTAGTCTCAGGCTTCATATGATAGGCATGAAACTTGAAATTTAATCAGTCCCGCGTTTTCCATTTTTCTACCATTGTATGTTACAATGGAATATCTGTAAAGGCATCTGATTTGACTTCTTTTTCTTTTCATTAAGAGTGAAAAACCTCATTAAAGCTTGCCAAATAGCATAAAAATATTTCTTTACATTTATAAATGGGTTTAATATTGTGTTCATTCTTGTCCCATGTAAGAGTATCAGCAACTTATTATCTGCTAAACTTGTTCCAAATAACTGATCTGTTAAGAATAGTAGTTCTAAATATGTCTTTAATAGAGTGTGCAAATAAGGCAGTAAGGTTACATAGCTACCTGAGGGAGAGGGGAAGAATGAAGGTTGGGTTTTCTTTCTTTTTAATTGTTTTTCCACAGGAGTCCAGGTCATGTAGAAAATGGGCTCTGTGGAATCCTGTCCTTACACAAACTTGGTCAGGATCCAAGTGTCAGAATGACACTGGAGAAAGGCTGTAAAGAAAGCAAGAGAAGCAGGCACATCCCAGGTCTCTGTGATAACAACCACATTAAATAATAATCGCATTAAAATGGTGCCTGAGGCTTTGAGAGCACGGGCAGTTGTGGGACCCTGCCGAGCCTGAGAGAGAGAGGCTCAGAAATAGTTCATTGTTGAACTGTGGCTGACAAAAAAGGCTATAGGACACACAGTAAGAATAACAAATTAAATTCCCTGTTGTCATATTACCAAGAAAAGATACAGAAGAAAAGAAGAGAAAATAATTAAAACAAAAACAAAATAAAGAATCCCAGTCAAAGATCAAATTGGGACTGGAGGATCATGATGCTAGATCAGAGTATGGCCTCTGACCTGGATGAGACAGGGCAAAAGCCCTCCATTCCATTCAGCCTGTTTATGATTCTTCCACTGCAGTAACTGGGTTGTTGTCTATGTCCTTTAAATGCAAAGGCTGAGCTTGACCTTTCAAATGCCTTTGTCAGCATTAAATTTTAGTCAGCTAATGAAATAGTAAGAGGGATTTCAAATACTATATTACGATTTGAAATCAGCATCTCCTGAATAGTAATACAAAGAATTCAGTCAAAGAAAAAAGTTATCTGCAATATTTTATTCCTGTTTTTAAGATGAAATATTAATTTCTAATTAAAACAGGAACTGAGAAATAATATATTGCTGCTGAAGGTAAATAATAATTTTAAATAAGTTATAGAACATGCTGTGGTCATTTTGCTGGCAAATTGTACACAGTGCAGCATTAAAGAAAATGAAACCAGTCATAATAATTATTTGTCAAGGTCTCATAATAGTTGCTCTCTGTCTCTAAGAAAGATTATAGAATCACTTCAGACTATGCTCTATGTTGTCTGTTTTTGGAATGAACATATCATTTAATGTCATGTCATAACTATCCAAATTAGAGTAGATTTTTTTTAAAGCCTAAATTTCTTCTGACCATGTTCAGAATCACAATCAGGGTTTTATTGATTTCTAGTTTTATACCTTGAGAATTATGTGTGGTATTTGACTGCAATAAGCCACTGTATATTCATGTAAATTTTGGTCAGTTCCATGAGTCTTCCAGTAGGTGATTGCAGTATTTTGATCAGATATGTACTTCTGTAAGCTAGAAGGGACAAATATTGATTATTTTTTTAATCATCAAGTAGGTGAATTATATTTGCAGCTTACTGGCTTCATAGTGGAGTTATGTTCCAGACATATTCATTAGAATGTGCATAACAATGAACCCCCATCATTTTATGTGCATTATGGCAGTTTTAAGTATACTTCAGGTTTGGTGCATGAATACAACCATGAAATGATGGCTCATAAGTACGAAGTCATGTTTCTTTTCAAGCCATTTCTGCTGATACTTCCCTGGGACTAGAAGATACAGAAACTGATTTATTTCAAATAAGGACAGTTATTTTCTTCTGTTGTCTTATAGTCTATTAATTCCAAAGGATAAGAATTAAGATAGTAGCCAAAATGAGGTCATCAAAAGCCTTAAAGCTTAACATTTTTGGCAGGTTTTTGTTATGTTGCTTCACTGTTGAACATTCTGTGAATTGTATTTCTCAAGCTGGTCTCATTGAAGAACACATGCAAATATCACAGGAATGGATTATTTTTTTTTAAGTGGGCTGGTTTTTTTCTCACCTTGCACTAAGCTATACTTTGTAGATCCTTCCATTTCTATTCCATTAAAAAAGTCTTCACTGCAGAGCTATTTCATCACGATTATGTCACTAAAAGCTACGAACAAAGGGAAGTAACGCTGAATTTTCCTGCCAAGCCTGTAACAGCTAATAGCAGTGGATATGTACAGAAGAGGTTTCAAATGCCAGCTTGCAGGCTTGTTTAGAGGAGAAAGAATCTCTTCATATCATCCTCATAGGGCCATAAACCCTAGATTTTTTTCGTGAGTACAATTTCTTATGAAGAATTCTAGCCCAGTGGGAAGAAACACAGAAGCTTCAGGCCATACTGTCATCCCCTACAGAAGTTTTATTAGGCTGATGAGCTTCTGTCAAGCCATCTGCTCTAAGTGGGTCTCTGCAGACCAGCATTTTAACAGCGTGTCCCCTCTACATTGAGTTGCTGTGGAATTTCTCTGCTTGCTTCTTGCTCCTTTTCCTGCTGCTATAAATACTGCTGTGGAAACATACTCTTACAACTTTTCAACTCTGTAATCAGTTCTTTCAGTTCTCAGTGGCAGGAGTTATGAATGCATGGGAACAATCTGCATATGTTGCAAACCTGTGATAGTACAGAGCTACACCTTGCCAGGGTCAGCCTGGTGAAGTGAGATACCACTCTCCTGGGGTAGTTGATATTCAGACAGCTGGGCATGGCCCTTAGGTGGTGAATTATGTTTCCCTTCAAGTCCTTTCTTCTGCTGCTAGCCAACACAAGAGACAGAACAGGCAATGCAGATTTATGGAGAAGGGGAAAAGGAACTTTTTCTCCACCACTGGCCTGTTTTGCACCTACCTGCCTCCCACTTCAGTGAAGCAATTTTGGCAAAGCCACACTGGCAGCTGCTGCAAAGGCCTCCAGCCTCCCTCTAGGCTCTTCTGAAGGCAAACAGGGGCTGCAGCATTGCTCATCAGCTGGGTGTGTTTGAGAATATGTAGCATCTTACCCAGATGTGCTCTGTCTGGTCACTCCTGAACTGTCATGTCCATACATCAGGCACGCCCAGTCTTCATATTCACTTGAAGCTGCAGCCAGCCTCAGGAAAATGACAGTCTTCTCATCACCTGCTTAGCTTCTTTGGGTCATTAGAAAGGAGACACAAGAGGAAAGCTCTCTCTGCTCACTTGGACGAAGACATATTTGAACACAGCTTTATCATTTCCCACAGTGTAAGCATGAATTATGTGCATTGTCACTTGGTGTTTACATCTTAAATGTGCTTCTCCTGGAGCTATAATTGTGTAAGAGTCTGAATGTCCATGGGGAGAGGCAGAAAGGGCAGGGAGAAAAGCAAGCTTCAGATTCTTACATCTGTTTAGCAGAGTGTGTGGACAGGGAAATGAAGGAGCAGAGATCTGTTTCCTTCTGTTTTGCTCCCAAGTCATGTGGTGGATGGATTGGACCCATGAGTTCAGACTTGGCATAAGGCTGGCAACACTGCTCAGTCCCCTTTCTCTTGCCCTGTGCCTAGAGACTGAGACTCCCTCTGCATCTGGTTAATGAGTGAGTCAGAGACTTGTGCAGTCATTTTTCCTCATAATATTTCAGCTTCACTGTGGCACTGTTGTATTTGTGTATGCCAGACTCATTCCAGAGTCTTTGACACTAAGCTCTTAAAGTCCTAATGTGCTTACATAACATGATATAGAGAACCAAGAAAATAATTTAATTATACTCTTTCCCCACTGCTTCTGACACACAGGGAGAGACAAAAAAAAGAAAGACATTTCCTTTCAAACACTGAGGAATAATGTGGCATCCTCACAAAAACAGACAGGGAAACTGAATACACTGGTGATGTACATCTAAAAAGGGGACTAATCTTCCAAGATTCAGGTTTTAGGCACCTGAAATGAGGGAAAACCTGGGCCTTGATGGCTGAATTCATGTTTTGATTTTCTTTAGCCATTAAGTTGACATCTGTGAAAAATACACTGGTAAAAATAAGTGTAAAAAAATGCAAAAAACCCAACCAAACCCTTTTAAATTCAATAACAACCTTATTCCAGGAGAATAAAGTTCATCAGTGATTTGACCAATTGCTAGTGAAAATTAATAACCCGTTGCCTACAAATATTGGTGCAATCACCATCCTGTTAATGCCGTAGAGAATTCTAGTGCAAATTTTTGAGAAGCTTTTGCTGAATACTCAGATTTTGAATGGCTTTCTCTTCTCTCTAGTTATGTAGAAGAAGAATAGAAGTACAGTAATTCCAATTAAAAAGAAACACTCGCTAGATTTAACAAAGCAGTGGTATCTGGGAGTCTCATAGATTTCCCCATGCTCAGAAAGAAAACAGCAGGGTATCTCAACTGGTAAATGTAATTGTATCCTAGCTTTTCAGGGAAAAATACATCAAATGTAATTGCATGAATTGAATCTCTTTGCTTGGGGAAATAAAAACCATTTGAAGAATGGAAGCAAATCCTTTCCGATTTAATGACATCCTGAAAACAAAGTCTGCAACCCTATGAACTCCAGTTTTTGCCTTACGAGTACTGTAAGATGTCAAATGTTTATCAGCATGTTTTGAATTCTGTGTAGACCCCTCATATTGTATGATATTCCTTCTTTTTAGCTGCCCCCATGAAAGTTCTGCTTCCTCTTCTCTTGCCAAAGGGCAGAGCAACTTGCAGTTCTGTATAGAGAGATGCGTTATTTTCTATATAGTGGTGACATGATGCTCAGGAGGAAGTTAAGGAAAGATCTCTACAACACATCCTTTCTCACCCTTACCTGACAAATAGTGGATCTTCCTCCAATCAAACAAATGGTTCACATAGAATGGGAATTGAGTTACCTGTTTCACCTTGTGTCTTTTTGATAGCTCTTCTACCCTCCCTGTATGTCCTCTCTCTCCTCTATTTCACTGTATTTAGCTGTCTCTTAGATTTGCTTCCCTGTTGCAAAGATAGAGACATCAAAGCAGGAAGTGTAGGGGTAACCATGATATATGTTGTCCTCTTTTTATTGAAAACCACATAGTAACTGGTTTCCTTGGAGCAGAAGCCATAAAAGAAACAATTTACCATTTTGGGATGATTTGTTGTAAGCTGAACGAAACATTTATTATCGTCTCTGGCAATTTTTTCAACCTATCAATTCTCTCTCATGAAAATTACAAATGATTTTTTAATTGAGACTGAAACAAAGCCTCCTTGTTTCTGACCATCTTTTGGCTTGGCAAAACACACACACACAATAATTTTTCAACAAATTGTTGGTGCTCACATTAGCTTGTACATATAGACACATACAGACAGCATTGAGACAGCCCATGACAAGTGAAACCTCTGGCACTGATCCACAGTTGCTTGTTCTGGTCACCAAATAGCATTTTCTGGCCTTTCCCTCACAGGCAGTCAGCTTGAATTCCCTGGGAAACAGGCAGTTACTCACAAAAATAAAACTTCAGAAATTCTTGTTACTGTATATTTTATTGTGGGCTGAAAGAGGTGAGTTTTTTGATGTTTTCATATAGAAGAGCTGACTTGTTGCCTGTGACTTGTATTTGGACATAATGAGCACAGCAGCATGAACAGAAGTTCTCTTTATACTACCAATATGTGAGGATTTTATTCTAACATACAATATTATTGAATAGAATGCATTTGTTACTAAGAAGGTGATATGAAGAGAAAAAGCCGTTAGTGCACATGTTTTGAACACTCCATCATCATACTAATCAGTCTAGAGGCATTGTAATCTGTGTCATTCAGTTTGCATTCCTTAAAGTGACATTGTTAAATAATTTTGTTGTTATCTTTTATGTTAGATAATGTAGAAGATGTCATAAATAGAATATGAGGGAGTAAACTGGCAATATTTGTAAAATAGCTGAACAAATAATGGCAAATTAGTTAAAACCAGTGAAACCTTTAGCAAAAATTATGTCATAGAATCTTGGATTGGCATGGTTGTTGAGAGGATTAGCCATTATTAAATGTTCCCAAATGCTGAAAGATAAGCCATTAGGGAAGAACGCTAACCTGTCTGAACACAGATCTCTGGCTGGAACTCAGGAAAAAAGAGGAGAGTTTATGGCCTTTGCATAAAGGGGCAGGCAACTCAGGAGGACTACAAGGATGTTGTGAGGTTACGCAAGGAGAAAATTAGAAGGGCCATAGCCCAACTAGAACACAATCTGGCTACTGCTATAAAAGACAGTAAGGTATGTTTCCATAAATACATCAGTAACAAAAGGTGGGCTAAGGAGAATCTCCATCATTTGTTGGATGTGGAAGGAAGTATACTGGCAAAGGATGAGGAAAAGGCTGAGGTACTTGATGTGTTCATTGCCTCAGTCTTTAACACTAAGACCAGTTGTTCTCGGCGTACCCAGACCCTGAGCTGGAGACAGGAACAGGGAGCAGAATGAAGCCCCCAAAATCTGAGGGGAAGTGGTCAGTGACCAGCTACACCATTTAGACACCTGCCTGTGGGGCAGGATAGGATCCACCCAAGAGTACTGAGGGTGCTGGCAGATGTTTTCACCAAGCCACTTTCCATCATTTATCAGCATTTATCCTGTATAACTACAGTGGTACCAATTAATGGGAGGTTGGTAAATGCGAAACCTACCCACAAGAAGGGTCAGAAGGAGGATCTGGGGAACTATAAGCCTGTCAGCCTGACTTTGGTGCTGGGAAAGGTTATGGAACCTTCAGATCATCCTAAGTGCCATGACATGACACATACAGGACAACCAAGGGATCAGGCCCAGCCAGCATGGTTTGGTGAAAGGCAGGTCCTGCTTGACCAACCTGATCTCCTTTTGTAACCAAGTGACCAGACTAGGGGATGAAGGAAAGGCTGTGGACATAGTCCACCTGGACTTTAGTAAAGCCTTTGACACTGTTTGAGCTAAATCCAGCTGGCAGCTGGTTACTAGTGGGGTTGCTCAGGGCTTAAGTGCTATTGAACATCTTTATCAATGCTCTGCATGAAGCAATCAAATGCACCCTACATTCCTTTCCTATTAGGGAAAATTTCTTCCCTGAAAGAGTCATCAAGCATTGGAACAGGCTGCCCAGGGAAGTGGCTGAGTCACTATTGCTGGAGGTATTTAAAAGATGTTTATATGTGGCACTTAGGGACATGATTTAGTGATAGGTTTAGCCGTGTCAGGTTAACAGTTGGATGCAATGATCTTAGAATTCTTTTCCAACCTAAGGGATTCTATGTTTCTAAATAAAACAAAAAAAAATATATTTCAAGAAATCGGTGACAAAAGAGAAATGGAGAATTGACTACATTTTCTCTCCTATGTATCTAAAGATAAAACCATAATAACATATTTAAGCATCTAATTAAACATTCCCTAATATTTCTAAGTAGCCAAATATCCTAAAATTTTACTAAAATCACTGTAAACTAAGTTTGTTCATTGCATTTCATGTGTCTTTTAGTTTCCAAAATAGTTTTTAGTTCTTACCTTTAGGGTCCTAGATTTAAAATGACTGGTCAGTTCAACGTGCTGACCTTCTGCCCTGCTCCTTGCAAGATCCTATGCCACCATTTTGTTACGGTCAAAGTTGGTCAGGTCTTTTCTAACATGGGACACTGTAAGATATTGACTTCCATTGCTTTCCAAGGACACGCTATGACACTAGCACATCTCTCCACAGACTTGTACGGAGCCAGATGAAACATTTTCGCAGAGCCATTGGGGGTTCTTTTGTTTTGTCGGAGTTTTTTAAATCCAGTTCTGGTGGAAGTGCCCTACTAAGTCCAAATGGCTCCAAATGCTGACAGGCTTGAGGCAGAGACCACCTCTTTAGGAAGCCTTTTCCAATGTTTGACCACC
The DNA here is from genome assembly GCA_013397135.1 of Pachyramphus minor. Classification (NCBI taxonomy): domain Eukaryota; kingdom Metazoa; phylum Chordata; class Aves; order Passeriformes; family Tyrannidae; genus Pachyramphus; species Pachyramphus minor. The sequence continues at coordinate 44,218 of VYXB01003808.1, forward strand.
CTGTGGTTAAGGTGGTGTATGTTGGGACTGAAGAAGAGCATGAGAAACCTGACTCCAGAATTTGTCTCTACCAGATCATACTTGCTCTGCTACCTGGAATTTTTAGGGAAGCACTCTTAACTCTGGCACAGCTTTGTGCCAAGTTGTTACAGATGCAACCGAAGTATGAGAGATTTCTTTTATATCATTCTCCCAGGAATTTAGCCCCAATTGTCCTTACAGATTTTTTTTTTTTTTTTGCATAAATAAGCACTCATATTGAATGTAACCATCATCATGCTGTAAGTTGGAACAAAGCTAAAATCTCATATGGCCTGCCCATGAAGCATGTAAATCCTGGGAAGAACCACTACAAATAAAGAAAGATATATATACAATTTTAATACTTTCATGCCTCTGTCAGGACCACCAGAAAAGAAGATAGTTCTCATAACAGACAGACCAAGTTACTAAGTTGGTCTCCTAACTAGACCAAGACACCAAGATCGATTTTTTTATGTGATCTTAAATATTCAACAGATGACAGTATCAAACCATAAAACTATCTGCCTATTCCAGATGAATCATTATAATTTATAACAATTTTACTCAACAGATTTTGGCTTTTTAATCTAATCAAGACTCATTTATGAACAGACTGTGTTCTTTATCAAATACATGTTTTTGTTCAAAATTTGCCAACTGGCTAAGTATTCATCATATTCCCCAACCAAAATGTTTTCACATTTCTTTCCATTATAAATTCTCTCCTGCCCTAGCCTTTCTGAGGACTGAAAATGAATAATCCATTGTTCTTCGTTTCATATTGAATATTAACAGACTTCTCCTATCTTTATTTTTACGTGAAAGTTAACTCATGTCTTGCCATAATTCTGATAACATATTTTTTCTTTTTTCCATTTGTCAAGTGGGATTTGCAAAATATGCTCTCTGTTCTCAAGNTTTGGTTTGGTTTGTGTTAGTTTTTCTCTTTCACTTCACGCATGTATATACCCTCCTCCTTCAAGATTTACTGACAGAAACAAAGACTAAAATCAAAACTGTGATAAGAAAAAATGACCCAGACTATTGAGAAAGTGTTAAAATTAAGTTATTAAAGGAAGATTTGCATTACATCCAATACAAAAATAATTAAGTATGATATTTAGGACACCTGAATTCTTCAAGGTCATGCAAAAAAGTAATGGCCTAATTTGAGTGACTTCAATTAATCCAGTACTCACATGACATACAATTTTTCTTTGCTTAGTGAAAGCGAAGGTCTCTAAAATTGGAAAAAAAAAAAAAAAGAAAAGGAAAAGCTGCCAAAATACTTTTTTTTGTTTTAATGTTAATAAACCTTAGCATTCAAATTAATCTTTGTAGATCAATGGCATTTGTTTCCAAAGGAGGAGAGAGGAAGAAAAAATAAAAGTTTCACAGTTCAGAGTTCTGCTTTGCCCTTTGTTACATTTCAAAGACCTACTGAAGAAAAATACAACTTTATAGAGAAGCCCTATAAAAATACAGTAAAGGTCTTGCATTTATTAAAAAGCTGCCCTAAGAAAACTGAATTGAACAATGATGGCCTCTCTTTTTTTTCTGGCTGGACATAATTACATTATTTCATTAGTTTTAAAAACCCACATATTTCTTACTGATCATCAAAAGGGTATTCTTAACAAGTTCAAATGCATGAGTATATCGATAACTTATAATGATGAACATAAAGTAGATTTTGAATCTAGTAAGTTAAGTTTAGGTAAAGCATGACATCATCCCTGATTTGCTGGAAAATATCTTATTTACACATGGGGATGTTTATATTACTGAGTTGGAGACGATTCATTATTGTATAATGCTTCACATGCTGCTTTCTACTACAATACAACAGGGGACATAGAGGCAGTCACTTCTGCAGTGTAGGACTATATGCTTGAAGGCTTAGTGTAAGCTAGATGTTCACTCTTAAACAGCCAAAAGCAAATATTTCCACCATCAAATATTTATTCTCTTTGGAGGTATGCATACTGTATTGAAATATGAGAAACCAAAAAGCACATTTTGCTGAATTAATACGTACTTGAGGGAAATGGCCTCTTTATAAACATTGGCAGGTTCTGTTACACTTAATTTTCTACCTGCAGCAGCCATATGAATGCTTGCCTCAGGAAACACATATGGATACTCTCCTTATCTCCTGCAAGCATTACTGATGTTTATGTCCCTTTTTTTTAACCTAATTGAGAAAGTAAGGAAGTATCCAAAATAAACTTTTGGGTAGAAAACTGTAGATAGTGAGTGCAGTGCTCTATCACTCATTTTGTGGTCTCTTCCACAACTGGTTGCCTAGAAGCTTTACAAGAAAGAAAGGACTGCTGCGCTGAGCCCAGGTGCTTTCTGCCTCTCATTCCCTTAGGGATAGAGAACACTTTCATTTTCTATCTACAAGAAAGCAGAATCAGTGATAAATTCACAGTGTGCTAATCCTGTGTCACTAATCAGCAGATAAAACACATCCAGAGTATAATACACTACTAGTATATTGAGTCTGCATATTAACACAGAGAGGCAACAAACATCTAGGCTATGCCATACATAAGCAAGGGTACACAGGCACTGGCACACTCTCTGCTTCCCTGGTAAATACTTTGTCACCTTGCATATAAGGTTTTACTTCTTTCTGTGTTTCTGAACATGGATCTGAATGGTGTTGGTTTCATATGATTTGAATGGGAGCTACGAACCTTCTCCTGCAAAGAAAGTGGCAGATATGTTGCCTCTGGGAAGCATTTCTCCAGCTGCTACTTTCTTGATGGTGCTGGCAGTGAATGTATGGCAGCAAGGAGCACATGAACTCATTCAGTCAGATTATGCTATTTTCACAAGGCTTTTTAAATTCGCCATCACAACTATGCTATGTTCAGCTTATCTGGAAAGTAGTTACTGAAGCAAGGTTTTCTTGTCCAGTTGCAATGAGAGCCAGGGAAAGCAAGTAAGATATCCCTGCATTTGGGATCTCTGCTGTCCTAATGAATTCCCAGCTGACATTCCTGAGTTGTAGAGCAAACAAGCTGAGAAGGCCTACCAAATCAGAGCCATTTCCAAGGATAAATCTAAGGATGGTTCTGATGGTTTCATTTGAAAGATGTATCATATCTACATTAGGGTAAGGAACTATTTTTTTAACTTGAAAGTTTCAGCAAACTTGTAAATTTTTACCTCTTTTCTTCATATTAAAAGGGAAAATATCTTCTCCAACCTGGATTTGAGAAGTGTCAGTTAACACCTAGTCTCTCACACATCCTACTTCCCTGGTGTAGACAAGGTGTTACTTAGACAAAGTAACAGAGACCGGATTGCAAATGCTTGTTAAAGACGGAGTAACATGGGAAATCTTCACATAAAAGCATCTTGCAGTTTGGAGCATATTGTGATTGAATGACTTAAGGGGAGAAGAAGAAACAAAACAAGGAAGTTTCTTACTTCCAGCTGCCTAGGGACCCTGCAGCACAGGTCTGCAGTGACATGGTGTCAGCACTGGCAGTATTCAACAGCTTGTGAGGGGAAGCAGGGAACGTCTTGGGACCCAGTGGGGTCTGATGGGAAGTGCAGCCACAAAAATCACCCCCTGATTTTCTGTAGCAATCCCAAACTGGCAAATCTACTACTACTTCTAATGAAAATTATTATTTCTGATAACTTGAGAAGTGACTCTGATTTACAATGCCTCCTTATTAACACTGAAAGGGACATTGCTATCTCGACCCTTAAAAACATGAGATTAAGAAAAAGTAATCTTCAAATGTGACAAAAAGTCAAATTTACAAGGAAACTACTTTTAAAAATTGTTTTAGCTGGAATGTATCATTCTCATACTGGCCTGTTTAACCTTTCTTAGCATAAATAACATTGCGGAATGACAAGGAAAAATTAAAAAAATAACAAATGAAAGATGACAATTTGATTAAACTGGTACTTTCTCATGAAGCATTTCACTTCCAGTGAATTAAAGATTTGGGGGGGTGAGAAATCGCTTGATTATTTATTTATTTTTTATTTTAAATCACTGGCTGGCTCCCTATGCTTCTAAAGCTTTATAAGAGAAATAAGAAAATCTCTTTTTTACATATCATTGATTTTTCATATTTTCATGTTATTTCATCTTTGTTTATAACAACACTTTTTTCTTATTATTGTAGGCAATGAGAGCCTAGAAGAAAATTATGTGCAGGACAGTAAAATGGGATTTGTCATCAATGCTATATACGCTATGGCTCATGGGCTACAAAATATGCATCATTCCCTTTGTCCTGGACATGTTGGACTCTGTGATGCTATGAAGCCAATTGATGGCAGCAAGCTCTTGGAGTTCCTTCTCAAATCCTCATTCATTGGTGTCTCTGGAGAAGAAGTTTGGTTTGATGAAAAGGGAGATGCCCCTGGAAGGTAAAGAGGTTTTGTCTCAACTAATTAAATCAGATGTTGGGAAGTGGGAATGTTACTGGGTTTGGTGATTGAGAATTCTTTGGCTGTTTTGATGAAACATAAAGCACACTAACATAAAGTTAGGCATAAATGGAGCTATATGGATCAGGCTTTCCAATAATCAGGAATAATACTGGTAACACATGACATATTGATAGCTACATCTTATGTTGGGACAGGAACTACAGTATAGCCCATAAAATTTCTAGTGTTTCAGAAACTGGGGTTCAGAACCAGGGTTTTGGTATGTACAAAGCCTAATACAAATGACTGGAATTTAGTGAAGCATTTGCTTGCCACAGTTTTGAAGGGAGGGCTATAGAGCACATCCCTTTCCAACTGTCTCTCTGCCAAAACCTCGCCAGAGACTATTTACCTCTGCTTGGTGAGCTCTTGTATGGTCTCCTTAACTTGTTTCACTCTGAATACGATCAGCTCAGTCTCAGAGTTTAAAGACAGGTCTGAGTAGAGCAGGACAAATAATTGCGTTTATTTTGACAGAAGTTTATGTGTTTCACTCATTTGAGGTGTGATCCTAGCTGTGGTAACTGCTATCATCTAGCCCTCCCTAGCAGACACAATATGTACGCAAGCAGTGAGTAAGACAGGAACTTTGTGGACTTGGATGTCACCCTTGTTTCTGTTATGGGAGCGAGCTGACAGAGATCTTTGCCTTTCATTTAGTTCTGTGGATTCTGTTAAACTGTTTCAACAGATGGATTTTTTTGTTTGTTTTTTAATAAATACATTTAATTCAGCTGTTGAAGTACAAAATCCATTATTAACTGAAACCTACTCAGGGGTTGTTTTATTGAAGTTGGTTTTCCTACTGAGTTATTAAAGTGTTATAAAAGACTCTCTCACTCCATCTTTGGGCTTATTGCATTAATGCATCTGAGTGCCAACACTGCACAAAGGGAGGGCTCTGGAACAAACACATGCCTCCAAAGAGTATTCATAAGACACAGTGGTCTTAAAGCAACTCTTGTCTCTCTTACTAAGTTTTATTGGGAAAATTGGCCAACTTTTTACCATTTTCTATATTGTTATATTCATTTCTATGGTTATATTTATCTCTATTGTTATATTTAAACAGTGTACACATAAACACCTTGTTACATTTAGTTAGTAATAAAAAGCTAGTTAGTCGATTTGGTCTTCTTGTTCAGAGTTGTATGCTTCAGACTGTTTTTAGTCAAATATACACATCAGCTAGGTCAGACTTTGAAAGTAAAGGCAAGCAATTCCCTTACACTCGAGCATATACTTATCGACACAAATGCATAAATCAAGTCTTTGTACATATAATTTAGATAATATAGAGAAATTGCTGCTTAGTGTAGCCTTAGGCTTTTTACACACCATTTGTGTCCATAAAAACATTACTCCAGCTTTGCATATACTTCATTTTCTGTCTGTTAGTTATTTGGTTTGAGTTTAGATGTAATTTTCCAATTTTAGCTCAATTCTTATTTATTATTTTGTCACCCAAGGGCATTTCCAAAACCCTCATCAGTACCAATCATAGAATTAGATGGAACGGTTCCTGAATTCAGACTATAGAAGAGGATATATCAGGATATTTCTCTGAGTATATCAGAATGATAGAATTTATTGTATCCCTCTTTTTGGTCTATAGCAAGGCTCATTTCTCTTGACTCCCTGGTCTATTTAGAATTTGATGGGTTATTTTAGGTAGGGTGGTTTTTTGTTGTTGTTCCTCATTTTTATTTTCACAGCGGGAGCTAGCAAGTTTTGGAAAGAAAATTCAATTAACCTTTTGGTTATTCATTCTGTAATTTTGGATCAGTCTGTGGCATTTATGACACGGGCAATATCATATCGGAGATCGGCTCTGTGTATACAAAATGTGATCTTTACAATCTCTCAGATCTTTGTATCCCAGTAGTAGTTTGACAGAATTGCATTTAGCTTCAGATTGGCTGTAATGTTTCCACAGCTTCACATGGAAGGCTCTTTTTGGATCAGTGAACAGATTATAGCACTGTATCAATACCCAAAAGAGCTTTTGTACCTCAGCAAAATGGAAAGATAAACACTACACACAACACCTAAATATATCCAAGACAACCTGCTCTGAATTTTTCTAGGGTTTTTTTGGTTTTTCTATGCCAATGCAAGAATGTCACACAACCGCGTAAAAAGTTTTCATGTATCCTGTCATGAAAACATCATGTGAACAAATCAACTTCACAGGCTGGAATACATTAACATTCCTTCTGAGAAGGCAGCAACCTTCTTTATAATTTATTCTAAAATCTGTGAGATTCTTCGAGCAATTGACTGCCACAAAATTGGAATCATCATGGATAGAGCAGATAGAGTTGCCTATAGTTATGTTTGTCTGGCACCCACATAATCTCCTGTTTTGATGCCCTTACAGCTTCATGAAACCTTAACCATTTGTTTAGATACAACTCTTTTTCTATCTCAGGCTCAATTCATGGTTTCAGGCTTTTATCAAAATGAGATTAGAAAACACAAAGCACTTTTTCAAAGGTGCATTTCTTCTGTGAAGAATCTTTTCTTTGAAGATCTTTTATGCAGAAATGTGATGCAGAATTTTATCAGAAGGACACAAATGCAGTCATTTAGCTGACTACATTGCCTCTGGGAAAAAATTACACGGTTGTAAGTCTGGAAACTGAACTGTATGTGTTTGCTATACTGTCACTAAGAATATGCTAGTAAAATTGCTGCACTTTCTATTTTGATTGGGTAGCTCCAATTTCCTTTCTCTGTAGTAATCTTAGCACTCAAATTTTCAGAAATGGTTGGAGAAGGTGTGAAGGGTGCCGCAGTCAACACCACATCCTTCTTTCGTCTTATGCAAAGGGCAGCAGCCAGATACATTTCTACCTCGGGTCTATTCTAGGGTAATTGCCTCCTTTTACTTTGTGGCAGGTATGAAGAACCTTACCTCTCTAGGAAAAACAAATTGCATAGACCTTTTAACCATAAAATGCTTTGCAACAATGGGCAGGGGAATTTCCAGCCCCTACAATAGTCCTCTGACGTGTGGAGAAATGCTGAGGTTCACAAACTAACAGAAATATTTCACCTAACTAAAACTTTACCTTAACTAGACTTGGTTATCTAGTTATCTTGGTTAGACTAGTTTATCTAGTTCAAAATTTCAAATAGGTGTTCTGGCTTCAGTCACGACAACTCTGCCAACTACAATGCTTTGTGTAAATTATCAAATGCTTAATGCAAAGACTTCAAACTTGTATGTAAAGGATTTTTTTTTTCCATTGCACTGTTTTTTTGAGTTTTGGATTCATGGGTGTTTGTTTTGTCCATTTACATCCCAGCATTGCTTGGCATTGCTGTTTTCCATTCTGCCTTCCAGGATGGTAAACATCACTGCCCCTCTAGTATTATGGTTATGGAAAAGGTAACTTCAGCTATCTCAGATTAACCAGAATAAGACTGTGCTTGTGACCAGCTGATTGATATTCTGGCTCACCTTACAAATAACCTGTTCATATGATACCACCTATTTGATCACATAATTTCCCAATATAACAGAGACCTTAGTCTTATATTAAAAGAAGAGTTCATTTTCTTACCTGCAGAATGCTTTAATGGCTTCTGTAAATGCTGCCAAATGTGTGTGAAAGACAGCTGCTTCCATGGTCCTCACTGTCTTAGAGCTTCACAACTTTTGTCAAACCCATTTCTTCTGGGGTAATAATTCTTAGAAATTTTTCATTAAGAAAAAGAAAGAGAGGATAAAGAACGTAAGCGAATCCCAATATACCAAGTGTATTTCTTAGACCACATTTTTTTCACTTAAAATTCAAGCCACGTATCAAAGCTACAAACATTGTATAATTTGTCATATGCAAGACTGTGTCAGAGGTTTTAGTCTGCATAGGTTATTCTTTGACAGATAACCTATGGAAAACATAATAGAATTGCAAAAAAAAAAAGAAATTCTTAATTAATATTGCATTAATGCCACTCTGCATCTTGTAATATATTTTTTCTATATTACATTATAAAATTTCGTTGAGGGAATGTGAGATTTTAGTAACCTTTCATTTCCCTTCCTGAATTCATTTCCAGCCCAGAGTAAGTAATTTTGTATCAGTCTAATACAGGGTCTCACTAAAATCCAAGTAGATTTTTCTTACTGGGAAGAGGTACATCCATTCCTGTTGAGTTTTACTCCTGTTTGCTGAGTCTCCATGATGAACTACCTGACTCTCACTGCTTCTTGCTATCCTGATTCTCCACAAGATTGGAAACAACATTCCTTTTTTTAGGTACTTCCATTACAAGAATGGGAATATGAGAAGCAATTGTTCCCTAATGAATTTGAAATTTACCCCTTTCCTAAGCAATGCATTTATTAGCAGCCAATTGCCAACCAATAGAGCTACCTCCTTATTGGAGCTCCATTGAACTCAGTGGCAGGAATCCCTTTCTACGTGATTCAGTGGAGCTCTGTAGTGGCATTATCTGAGCAGGCATATTCCTTTCTGAACTGAGGGGCCCAGAACTGGACACAGTATTATAAGCAAAGGGTTTTTTTCCCCCTGAGACTGAGACAATCCAGTAGAGAAAAGCATTTTTTTAAGAAAAGCCCCCTCGTTTCTCATCTTAAGAGACCAGTATGTAGGTTCAGCCTCTTTTGCTGTTCTTCCTCTCTATGCACACTCTAATATACATTCTCCCATTCTTCGTTATTTCCTACTAAGAAACAAGCCACATTCTGTGAGTAAAGGAAGGAACAGAATAATTAGTGGTAAGGGGTGTGCACACATCAGGTCCAACGCATTGAAGACAATGATGGAGGCTGGATGTTTATTGTAGCAGTTTCTTATGTTTTCCTTACCTTAGCCTGGGAAAATGTTTTCCTGCTTGCTTAGGGTGTGGAAATAAATTTTGTGACTGAACTGATTACTTTTCCTGACAGCATCACTGGGCTGGGTAACATAAATAGTTGAACTAGTGCTTGCAGTTAACTTATGGCAAACCAGTTCAGTCAGTTTGAGTACTTCTCTTTGAGAGCTCCCAGCAAGGGTTATACTACAACTAATCTGTGTGTAGACACCAAGTAAATGTCGAAGATGTATTGAAAAATGCTATGCAAATGTACCATCCAGACATAGTCTACATGTGCATCTTTAGCAGAATTTGTTGTCTTTGGTGTGCAGTTCTTCCTGGACACACAACTGTTTACCCACAGTTTCATGCAAGCAGGGCAGGCAATCAGCAATTTTGTGGCAATCAGAGCTGCCATTTCCCACAATTCTGCTGCAATAAATACAGGATTTGGTGTTCCTTTGAAACTCAGGTCCCTGGTCTTAAGGGATAACATTAATATTTAGAAGCAGAGGGAGATGGGAAAGGTCCGTTTCTGTTCTTTTTTTGCAGGACAGTGACTCACTTTCTCTTTTTCCCCTTGCAGGTATGACATCATGAACTTGCAGTACATAGAGCCCAACCGCTATGACTACGTGCTCATTGGGACCTGGCATGAGGGTGTGCTCAACATCGACGACTACAGGATTCAGATGAATAAGAGCGGAATGGTCCGATCAGTGTGCAGCGAGCCTTGCTTGAAGGGCCAGATTAAGGTGTGCCTCAGACACTTTCTGCTATAAAAATGTGAATATCCAGCCAGTGTTTTCCCCTAAACCCAAGCAAGCTTCTTTTTAAGCCAAGGGATAGGACCTCCTTTTCTTAAGGAAAGCCAAAATTGAAGAAAGACTCCTAGATTAATATCGTTCTTTAACGATCCCATATACAGGCCCATATTTTCTAAAATTACCCTTTGTAGGGATGCAGAATCTTCTAGTGTGGCAGGATTTGAATTTCACCTCATGTGAGAAAGAATAAGGTTTGCACTTAGTCATTGCATACAACATTCAGTGGCTGTGATTCACTTGGGGGCTGATCCTGAAAATATCGCGACCTATGGGAATCCACTATTTTGTTCCACCAATAACACCTGCAAGGAAATGTTTAAAAATAATAATAATAATAATAAAAAAACCTATTTGTATCTCATGTTCACAACAGGAGGTATGGAAGCACAAATGAAATTACTCTGTGTTTACCAAACAATAGCACTTGCATCAGGCTACAAATAATTTGCCACCTGTCATATCTGGATGACATAAAGACATGTACCACTACTATCAAAATGGTATGGATGCAGTAAGTTTAAAATGGCAAGAAGCCCGTTCAGGAAAATCTCCTTAGAGCAGACCTTCCTTTCTATATTTATTTAATAAGCACATTTGCAGCTTTTTATTTCTATATTGCTACTCTAAGCAATAAGTGATTGATGCTTTGGCAAAGGCACAGTGACATAATCCAACTATCTTGGAGAAGAAACATTGTTGGTATTTACTACCCGCCAAAACATCTTTTCCCTGTTTTTGAGATTGTGCAGTTTGTGTATGTGTGTATATGTAAACACCATGCATACAAAATGCCAGCTTCATCTCTCTGAAGTCTATTGGACTCTCTCCACAGATTGCAGGAGGAAATGTTAACTAAAAAAACCCACAAAGCCAATATTCAATAAAACAAACATTTTGCATTTCACTACTGTAGTTATCTCTGCATATAGTTGGATAGGAAGATCCTGAAAAGGCGGCTAGATTTCCCCTTCCTGACAAATGGGGCCAGAGTCTTTGTCAGAGCCCTATGAGTTTGAGATATCCTTAATCTTTCTTTCAGCCTCAGGGTAATGAAACTAGGAGTCAAGACAAGGAAAACATCTTTTCAACATTGTATCATTACAGTTAGCAGCACTTCCAGTGAAGAAAGAAAGCTTTCAGAGACATTTGTCTCTAGAAGAGCTGCTCTGAAACATGCACTTGGTCATGCATAACAGTTTTCTTTTCTACTAGAAATCAATTCATCCATTTAGCATTATTTTTTTTAATTTGCTCTTCTTTAAATTTCTATTTATGCTTGTGTATTGAGCCCCAAAGAGACTTATATGTAAATTGGAATTTATGTGTATGTGAATGTGCTTGTGTGTAGATGTAAATATATATGTATATTCATGAATCACTCTTTGTTCTAACCTTTGACTTTGTTTACTGCTTTTTACTATGCAATAGATATCAAGTGTGGGCTGAAGTACTTGTCCTGACCTCAACCCCCTCCAGATTAAACCTCAAATTTGATTGAAAATGTGACACTCACCATGCCTCTGTACCAAAGGGATAACTGTTTTGTACTTTTAACTCAGAAGTGCTCTCAGCAAAACAAAATAGAGTTGCCCCCAGAGATTATCCTGAACTCCTAAACACAAATTTTAATATACAGGGATAGATACAAAATCATGATTCATGTTTTTTAGCTGTTTGAAATGTGCCATAAACAGGAATCCTGTCAAATTTTAAACAGCTCATGTGTTATCTGTTTGCTGGGAGGGGTTTCTTTGTGTGTTATAGAGGATTAAAACGGAGGATGTATTTTGCATTGCAGGTGATCAGGAAAGGAGAAGTAAGCTGCTGCTGGATTTGTACTGCCTGCAAGGAGAATGAATTTGTTCAGGATGAATTCACATGTAAAGCCTGTGAGCTTGGCTGGTGGCCAAATGCTGACCTGACAGGTAGGGATGTGTCCCTCCAAACACATGCCCTTCCTACAGAGCAAAAGGAAAATGCTTTGTGGTGGACAGTAAGGTGGCAGCATGCAGAGATATTAAGGTACATACTTGGACACATATTCCAGTGCAGTTTAGAGGGAGTGAAAAGTGCTATGTCTTTTGGCTTAGTGGAACAGCAGTGACAATAATGACAGCAAAATTTCTAGTAAGAAGAAATGTCATAGTCTGTTCCTCCCCTTCAGTTAGCATTAATAACGTTGTTAAGACTGCTAATGAACTCAGCAGCATTTGCTGCAATTTAGCAGTGACTATCACAACAGTTCAGTGCATTCTTGTCATACTGACTTGATACTCTTTCTGATCATTCTACCATGCAATTAGTAATACTTTTTGTGGGATTTCAGGCGATTCAGTAACTGATTACTGGACTGTTTGTATAAAGGTCGTTCTCACTGTACCCAACAACAAGAGGAATTTCAGTAAAATCCTGAGAAAAGCTGGCTGGAAAGAGCTAGAATTTGTCTCCCTTGTGTATATGCTGTTGATGAGTTGCATGTTATGGCATCTTTCTGTTTATTTTGTACCTACTAAGGTCAACATCCACACCTGCTCTGGGCTTTGCAGCAACCCTTACCCCAAGAAAATAGATATAACACATGTAGAAGTATCACCCTGACCTTAATGTTTGCTTTGTATCACTGTAAAAAACTACTGACACCTCTGTCCCATATCACCTCTGCAAATCTTGGATACCAGTATTCAGCAGGGCATCATTCCTAGTCAGAGGAACAATCTGATCACCTACAAGAAGAGCAAATGTGTAACTTAGCACATCTTTGTCTGGTTGGTAAGTAGATGCTGCTGCAACATTTAACACATAGAGAAAGTCCTCCAAGAGATACTTTTAGGCTAGTCACTGAAGACAAATGAGCTTTCAGAGGATGTCTTTTGAGAGGGAAAGCTGGCTACATCTCCAGCTAAAAAACATATTATTAATCACAATAGACTAGGAAACTTGACACATCGTCTATCTTGGATTTCCATGGAAAATAAGCTATGGTCATGTCCCAGATGCATGCATAACTGTCTATATCCTATTACTCTTACTCCAACACTCCCAACCTCCCACTCCCACCTCTGCCCCAGCCCTGCTCTGGTGTGCAGCTGAACCTACAAACAGATTTGTCAGCATATAAAAATCTTAGTGATCATTCAGTTCCTTCAAGTTTCATATAAGTGGGTTGTAGGAAGAGGAGTTCATAAAAAATACCTTCCATAAGGGTCTCAACTGTGGGAAAAAAATATTGTTTTACTAGAAACCAGAAAATCCACAGAACTTATCATAAATATCCTGACTATTGGAAAAGTTCATATTTAATTCCCACCTCCTAGGACACGAGTGTCCATTAATTTTAAAGCAGATCCATAGACAAACAGGTTTTGTTGGTCTTGGCGGTTCACAGAACTATTTGTATCTGCTCTTCAGGGAAAAAAATGGGGACTTCTTTTTAATCAATAAGGCAGAACAAGAACCTAGTGAGAGATCAATGTGCACTTGAAAGAACATGGTTCAGTGCTACCAACTGCTCAAAGTAGTTCAAAAGGGGTCATGTCAAAATGACAGGCACTGCTGAAAAGAGTTGAAGAAAGCATCAGTGCTGGAAAAAATCTCAGAGGCATGTTGCAATCTATTAACTTTTAATGAAATCAGTAGATGACCTGCTGATTTGTGTTTCTTCTCAGCAAGGAGACTGGACTGATGCTGTTATAAAATCACAGTGGCATCAGCCAAATGGCAGCTTAGCCATCGACTGATTTCCTAGAGAACATTGAAATGGCAGTCTGCTCCTGCACAGCTTCTTCAGTCTGTTTTATTGAGGAAAAAAATCTTTTTTTTAACCCCTGAAATTCATTTACTTGAACTGTAGTACTAAGTACAAAGCTGTGAAGAGAAGCTGATGCCATCCTAATCCTTAGAAAAGGGTGATTCAGATAGATAAAATCTGGCTCTTGAACTTTGTGGGAGTCACCATTGGTATAATTTAATTTGGAATTCTCTTCTCTTGCCAAGACTCCCATCAAATGTCTTTTAATAGCTTGATTTTATATGTTGTATTCATACCCTGACAGTCATCTAGACACAGACGGTAGCATCTCAAAGTTCAGATTATTTTTCCCTTTGCCTTAAATCTTAAATGCTAAACACGTACACAGTTTTAGTCCCATTTTGCATCACAGACAGAGGCTCTGAAATCCTTAATCCCTTCAAGAAACGTGAAGCACATACTAACCCATTTCCTAAGACATGCTTTTCAAGGTGCTCATTCTCTCCATTTGAAATCAGTCTCTGTTGCTGAGTAGACCTTTCCTGACATTTTAATTTTATTTCTAAATGTAAACAATTTTTTTTAGATTGCTTCCCCTAAATGTGAGTTCAGTGAGGTTGAGTCAGCAGGCACAAAGGATTTCTCACTATAGATGTTGAGAACCTAACCTGACAAATAGTCAGTAAAGCCAGTACCTTAGGCCTTGTGCCAAGAGAAGAGATATCTTTCATAGCACCAGAATATAACATAAGAAGGATGAATGTCAAGCTAATAAACCTAGTTTACATAAATCATCTTAAATAAGCAATAAATCAAGATAAGACAGGAGGTTTTATAGATTTATGAAATTAATCATAAAGTTTTGGGCTATCGATTACCTGTGATGTGTCAATGACCTCAGAAAACATCATAGATTGTCTTATTGGCTTTGCCTATACTATTATACTAATAGTATAATAATTACAAAAAATAATCGATTTACCTTCTGATCTTGGAAATTATTCACAGTTAAAGTGCAGGAAAAATAGTACATGAAAGTTATCAGACAGCTTTTTACTAGAAAATTTTAACTGTGAAGCTTTTGCCACTAATTCTCTGGTTTTTTGAAGTTTGGGTTAGTTGTTTTGGGGGCGCTTTTTTAGCTGTTGTTTTGTTGGTGTTTTAAAGTCATACACACACAATTTCCTGGGTATCCTCCCCCAGTCTCAACAAAGTTCCAGAGCCCATTTTCTCCTGGCTGGGAAATGATCCACTTTCACAGGTGTTGACAAACAACAAATGTTAGCCAATGGTAAACAGTGCAGGAAAATTTTTGCATTGTTTGTAGAACATGTGGTTCTTGAGCTTGCTGATGCACAGGAATTATATTGATTTAATGAAACAGATTTCTAAGACATTATGCAGGATAAGCTTAAAGAAATAATAGGTTTAACTACCATGTTGGCTCTGAAAATATAGTTTAAAATGGAATAATGTGAGTGCTTCTTCATGTTGCTAAGGTTAAATATCATATTGAAACTTAACCCTTCCAACAACCGCTGACCAACTTCTTGTTTAAGAAGAGCTTTACATGTATTAATCAATGAACAGGAGCTTCTGATCCTTAGTCTTGTTGTTAATTATAGGAGCCAGCTTCCCCTCAGGGCAGCTGAGGCCAATGGCCAGAGATTTCTGCTTCTAATAAAGAGCTTTCTCTCCATACTTCACCATAAAAATACTGTCTGAAAATACGTTTCCTCATCTATCTGAGTCTTGAACAGACCACCACAAGCAAAATGGAATTTCTTTTTTTATAAAATAAGACCTCAAGTTGCAACTGCTATAATTTCTACTGGTTTTGATGTTACAAGCATGTGTAACAACAATACCTGTAGTCAAGTCAACCTGGTATCCTTAATGACAAAGCGTACAGAATTATAGGACCTTTTTCAGTTCATATGACAGTGGAAGACATTTAAAGTTCAAGCAGAAATTTTCCATGTCAGGACTTTGCCTTGGGATAATCTTTGTGGTTTTTTGGGTTTTTTTTTTTTTTTTTTTTTTTTTTGTTTGTTTTGTTTTGTTTGTTTTTTTTAGATTTCAAGGAAAAAATGTTTTTTCTCCTTCTGTTTCTCAAAATTAGGTGACAGTAAATCTCTTCCACCCTGATACAAAAATCCAGATCTCTGCTTACTTCTCTCTTACTTCTCTTACATCTTCTATCTGTGGAAGATGCACATAATTTAAGCACAACTCTGGGTCTTAGAAGTTTTTAGTTCATAGATGGTTTCTGCAGATACTCTCCATAATGAGGAGGAAGGGTCTGAGCACAACTTTTGCCCATCACAATGTCAGGGCCCTTGCTAAGGTTTAACAACAAAACTGAGAGAAAAAAATGCATCTCTCACAAGCTTGCTGACATCACCACCCATCTCTTGTCAGCTGTGTCCAACAACTCAGGCAGAGCTGATGAGCAGCCAGTCCGAGTTGTGAAAAGGTGGATCAGCCGTTCGTAATGGACACATCTGGGTGGAGAGGTGGCCAGGAAGAAAATGAGTGGAAGAGGAACTGAGATGGGGATGTCTGGGGACTTGGGGGGAAGATACTTGAGAGGTGGGGAAAGGCACAGAAGGTGAGCTGGGTCCAAGGGAAACCAGATGCACACATCCTGGCAGGCAGCAAAAAGAAACAAAAGAAACAAGAAGTAGAAGAAGCCATGGATACTTTTCTTGGGATAAAGAAACATGTTAAAGAAATTAGAAAATGCTAGAATGAAGGTTTTCAGTAACATCTTGTAAACCATAACATAAATCATCCACAAGGGACTTTTTTTCTCTGTGATGTTTCTTGATGGAATTACTTCTTCGGCACAGTGAGGAAGGTACCTAGAGACTGTTTTAACTCAAGTGCGGGAGAGAGGAGTTGAGTACCCTCTTAACAGATACCTATGTTTGCACGCCTTTATAGTCATAGAGGAGAGCTTTTCCAGTTATTTTTTGAAGGTATGCATATTCTTTGGGTTTGATTTTTTCCAAGAGAATTAAATTACATTATTTAGTGGAAAAACAGCGAGTATAGGGTTTGACAACATAAGACTAAGTTAATGTTAAGAAAGAAAAAATAGAAATATACTAAGAAGGTAAAGTATCCATGGTAAGGTTCCATTAAAGTTTTGGATTTATTACTATTTTTCTGTCCAGAGATCCCTAATTAATTTATATTATGTATAGAATCACCCTCACAAAAATGTAGTGGGGCAAAATATAATGATTTTGTTAAAGATTAAAATAAGTTAACCTGAGGAGGTCGAAACACTGCTCATTCTGATTCGTAACAATCCTTTCCTTGCTGAAGTGAAAGGATGGTGCTGAGTTTGTTGGGATTCTGTTCCCAGATTTGCCTTTGATATGCTGGGCTTGTAAGCAGGCATTTCAAGAAATATTATGAAAAATTTCTAAATCACATTTCCAGTTGCAGCATCATGAGCAAATTTTGGGACATCCAAAACTGATGTCTCTTTCTTGAATATATTTTATCCAAACTTCTCCATGCTGCAGTTCAATCCTTTGCAAAATGGCTTTAGTAATCCATGCCACATGCATATGCTAACGTTCAGATTTCATTGGGATACAGGAAAAAAACTTCTTCAAGCAGCTACCTTTCTAACACTCTGTTTCTCTTCTGTACACTGCAGGCTGTGAACCCATCCCTGTAAAGTACCTCCAGTGGAGCAATATAGAGTCTATTGTGGCTGTGGTCTTTTCCTGCCTGGGGATCCTGGTCACCATGTTTGTTACCCTTATCTTTGTGCTCTACAGAGACACCCCTGTTGTCAAGTCCTCCAGCCGGGAGCTTTGCTATATTATTCTTGCTGGCATCTTTCTGGGTTACGTCTGCCCTTTCACCCTTATAGCTAAACCCACCACGACATCCTGCTACCTCCAGCGCCTTTTAGTGGGCCTCTCCTCTGCCATGTGCTATTCTGCCCTTGTGACCAAAACCAACCGCATTGCACGCATCCTGGCAGGCAGCAAAAAGAAGATCTGCACCCGCAAACCACGTTTCATGAGTGCGTGGGCCCAAGTGGTCATTGCCTCCATTTTGATCAGCGTGCAGCTGACACTGGTGATCACGCTGATCATCCTGGAGCCCCCCATGCCCATCCTCTCCTACCCTAGCATTAAGGAAGTTTACCTTATCTGCAACACCAGCAACCTAGGCGTCGTGGCTCCTGTGGGCTACAATGGACTCCTCATCATGAGCTGCACATACTATGCCTTCAAGACTCGCAATGTGCCTGCCAACTTCAATGAGGCCAAGTACATTGCATTCACCATGTACACCACTTGTATCATCTGGCTGGCCTTTGTGCCTATCTATTTTGGGAGCAACTACAAGATCATCACGACCTGTTTTGCAGTGAGCCTGAGCGTGACAGTGGCACTGGGGTGCATGTTCACTCCTAAGATGTACATCATTATAGCCAAGCCTGAGAGGAATGTCCGCAGTGCCTTCACCACCTCAGACGTGGTGCGTATGCATGTCGGGGATGGCAAGGCACCTTGCAAGTCCAACACTTTCCTCAACATATTCCGGAGAAAGAAGCCAGGGGCTGGAAATCCAAAGTAAGTGGATTGACTGCAGGTACACATCTGTCAGTATATGTCCCTCTCTTTGCCATTCTCTCTTGACTGACTGTAGTCTGCTGAATAGTAAGGTATGTAACAGTTTTTTATCTCACATATAGCAGAAAAGGTGAAAATTACCCTTCAGGTCTAAACCTCAGATGGATATTGGCATGTTGCTTATTATCTTCTCTCCTGCTCTAAAGGCAGCCCTGTACACAACAACCCCTACCACTGGAGCAGGTCAGGAAGTGGCAGAGTAACCAAGCTCCATTTGCAGCTTCTCCCTTCTCTCTGTGCATGTGACAGGGACTTTATGCCTTGACATGCAGTTGCTCTGCATTATGTTCAAACTGAGGTTCTATTGTAGCCTTTTGGAAAAGGAGAAAAGAAATTTTTGTCTGAGTGGTTGTAAATTACATGTACTTGTCTAAGGCCACTGGAATGTGTGTGTGAAAGCTGGGGATTGAATGCCAGTTTTTAAAGTAGTGTTTTGTGACAGTTCTCATGATCATGATTCAAAAGTACCATCCATACTATCCCTGTTTTCTATTCAATATTCAGAATTGTGACCTCTTATAGTCTTAATCAACATTACAGTAAATTTCTTGATGTTCTCAAATCCAGCATTAGTGTGAAAGTTGCAGAAGTCACCTGATGATGAAAATGAACTTGCATCCACATCTACTGAACCTGTTACTTTCCTTGCTAATAATTAAAAGCAATCCAGATGCAGCAGAGGCAGAGAGAGAACTGTTAATTCAAAGCATGTCCCTGTGAGAAGCTGTCTGAAAATTTGCATTCTTTATTATCTTACTGCTTTTTAATCTTTAAAGAAGCATCATAGGGCCAGACATGAGCTTAGACTATTTTTGTCCCAATTAAAAAAAAAATCAAAATAATAAAACACCAGTGAAGTCTACATTGCTGAGCTTCCAAATGAAATTAAAATTTAGATAATTTCCAGTTTTATGGGGTCTGCTGGTTCATCTGAGTCACTTGAGTTGATTTTTATTCAGTTTACATAAGAACCATTTTCATCTGTCCTGGTGATGAATGTGATACTCTAGAAAACCCATGTTGTGATCAATTTTGCCTTTATGCTACTTCCATTTTATTTTTTTGCTAGACAGGGGGTAGGAAGAGAAGGAAATAGATACATAACTGACCTAAATATATAGTTCAGTGTGCCATGGAGGCCACAATAACACTGCCAGCTCTTGAGCTAGACAGAGGGACCAGGAATTTACAAGCTGCCCTGAAAGCTCCCCCAGCCAAAAATCTTTGCAGCTAAAGAGCCTGAATTCCATGTAAATAGAAAGATGGAACCTGATCTACCTTTCTTACACTCTGTGGTAGTTGGATGGGGACTCTGATGTCTGCTAGAAATTGGTGTGGTGTCTCTGCCGTGTCATCTCTGGATAATACAGTTTGGTCTCTGGATAACAGCTGGATGATGCCTGTCAAGAAAAAAGAGGACTTTTGAGTATTTTAGATAATGAGAAACTTAGCAACTAGTTCTTTGTCATGCTTCTTCTACTTTTACCAAAAAAAAAAAAAAATCATCCTGTTCAAAAGCTGAGCTTCCCCCTCAGCACTGTCACCAAGCACAACAGGACTTTTTAGCAATTTGTGACATAATTTTAGTACAATTTTTTTGACCTCTCTGTTGAGCCTGTGTGACTGTTATAAAGCAAAAAAGCTTAATATGCCTTTTTGTCTCAAGTTAAGCCTCCACATCTTTTATACAGTCAAATTCCAACCTCTGACCTAAACCTCTTGCGCAGTTACTGTTATGTTCTTCCCCTAAACCAGCACAGGTGCAGAGGCACACGAGGCTTGCTGATGGAGAAGGACAGAATACCTCTCTATACATCCACATGAAGAATGGAAAGTAGTTTACTATACAAACATGTGGCTTTGGAAATAAAATCATAAGGTGAAACAAAAAGTAATTTCAGGGCTTTGGAGGATTTTTTAAACTCCTAGCCGAGTCCATTGCAAAGTTTATGAGGACATTGTGCTGACACGGATAAAGAAGTGTGAGTCACTGAGGAAACAAAGAAGGAAAAAGTATATTTCCAAGAAGAAAAAAGTATAATTTGCTGTGAGCTTTGAAGCACCTAGGTAGATCAAATGTGTAGTCAAGTCCTTCCTGAAACAGGAAGCTGCTGCTACATGCTACATGCCCATAGGAATGGCCTGGAGACTGATTTTCTATGATGGTTTTGGTTTCCTTTTTTTTGTTTGTTGGTTTGGGGTTTTGTTTTTTTTTGTTTTGTTTTGGTTTTTTTGTTTGTTTGTTTTTTGTTTTTGTTTGTTTGTTTGTTTTGGGTTTTTTGTTTGTTTTGGTGGGGTTTTTGTTTTGTTTTTTGTTTTGTTTTGGTTTGGTTTGGTTTGGTTTTTTGTTTTGTTTTGTTTTGTTTCCCCAGGGCTATCAAAATCTGGGATTTATTTGCCAGTTTTCAGGAAGTCAGATCCCTGTATGTATGTTGCTCTGCTCCTAGATTCTTCAGTTGTCCCTACCTATGGCCACATTTTTCTGTCTGTAACTAGCCAGCAGTGCTGCACTCAAAAGATTTCTGTTTCAATTGTCTTACAACAATTTTTCATCTATTTCCTTCTTATCCCTTCTCTCTCTTCCTAGTTTGTTTTCCTTTTTCTGTTTTTCAATTTTCGTCTCTTTTCCTGTCTTTATGAAACCTCTTCTCTGCTCAACCCAGTGAATTCCAGTTCCTAAATGAAAAAGCAGCATTCATCTAAATTAAACTTGTGTGCAGACATAGGGTTAAATTGAATTAGTTTTAAAAATGGAAAGTAATTTACATTTACAAGGGCAAATAAAACTTACATAGGCCTTGATAAAGAACTCACATGTAATGTTGTGCTACTAGTTTAACTAGTATAACTTGGGGACTAGAGCAAGCCAAGCCACTCTTCCTTTCTCCTTCCTAAAGTAGAGCAAAAGAATTAACCAGGTAAGTCCATCGACACAGGATCTATTAGTCAAGCCAAAACCTTCAGCTATCCGTGTTGCTCCTATAAAGGTCAGAAAAATCCTGTTGAAAATTATCTGTCCCAGCATTGCCAACAGAGTTTCAGGGAAAATAAATTGCTCAGTAAAGCTGGTCTTAACTTAAATAACAATGCACGCTGATTTTATTGCTCTGTTACACTCTGAAGATGGTACATGAAGTCTTGAGGATTTGAAGTCTCTCTTACTTTGGTTGAATTAAAATGTAAGCAATTACAGCCAGCATTCTTTTCAATAGAGTTGGTTGGGAAATGTTCAGTGGAATAAGTTTTCCCTCTGAAAATTCTGGCCTCTCAAAATGTTTCATAGAATTGGGTTCTGATGGTAGGGATTCTCCCTGGGCCAGGAGGACTTTTTTTTTCCCCAGGGAGAGATGAAGGCATTGGGAAACCATGAGGGAACTTCACATCAACAGTTAAAGCACTCAATTAGGTTAAAAGCATCTCCTTCCCTTGCCAGGTGAATGCTCTATAACTGGACTATGCAGGGTCCCAGGGCAAGTCTTCTTTCTCTGTGTTCTCATCCAGCAGTGTTGTGGAACAGACAAAAAACATCCTGATGCAAACTCTAAAGAAATACTTTGTATTATTCTGTGAGAGTGCCTGAATCTGGGTCTGAGAGATCCCTTGCGAGTATCTTCAGTACTAAGCAACTGTCAGTCTTTCCCCCTTGTCAAATGAATATTTAAATGTGTATAAAAAATAGAGCAGCTCCACCAGGAGAGATGAAGAGAGAGTGATATCTGCTGCTTTTATTGAAGATTTGTGGGAACATTTATTGTTAGTTTGCTGCTTGATGGTGTTACAAGGTCCTGGCTATTAAGGATGATGGCATAGTAGCATTTGTTAGGAGAGTCTTTCGAATCTATTTTTTTTTCTAGCTGTAAGACTGCAACTTCTGGAGAGGGATCTTACTGTGATCATTAGCCTTGTCTTGACCAGAAATGTTTGGTCTACAAGAGTCAATGAGCACTCCTGTACAGGATCACTTCCCTGAAGGAGCAATGCTCCTTTCTGTACTACATGCAGAAGAAAAGTATCCAGTGACACTTAACATGATATCCTCTGACGAGGGTTCAGGAAACACCTTCCCCAGTCACTGCTTCAAATGGACCCAACTCAATGTGCTGGAGACCCAAGCCAGACTTGCAGCTTGCAGGTCTATCGTGTTGCTTTTCTGTAGTACACACACAATTCAAACAGAGTTTGAGCCCCACAGCAAGACTCACCTCTTCTCCCATGCTTCTTGTGGGTTGCAGTAGCGTGAGAAGGATCAATGTTGCAGGAGAGGAAAAAGTTCATTGTGTATCATTGGGTAATTAGCTCCAGGTTTGCCAGTGATGATTAGCTGCTATACATGTATGTTGTCACATACAAATTATTTTAAATTTATTGTTGAGACCCCAAGTCTGGACACCATTTGAGTGCATTTTGAATCAGAGTAAGTAAGGATTTAGTTATCAGTGTAAGTTATGCAGCAAAATCTGAGTTGCTGGGAAGGTCAACTAGTAAGACACACTGAATGGCCAGAACTCCACATTAATGCATAGGCCACCTGCTTCTTCCTTGTAATTTTAGTATATTTGCATTCAATTATTTTGCTCCTGAGAGGTGTCTGCCCTCAGAAATGAATAGCTGGTTTTAAATATTTCCAAACATGTAGTTTATCCTTTAACATGTTTTGTCAATCCATGTCTCTAGACTGCTGTCACAGGCATCCACTCTCAGCACTGTCTGGGCAGTCATCTGGGCCAAGGATCTCTCAAAATGGCTTTATTTTATTCCAAGAAAAAGTTCCAGAAACCCCCAAATAGTACCTTCTCCCTGCTTCCTTTACAGTAGCCTGTTCCTGTCCTTTGTCCTTTCTCTCTCCATGCTGGATCCTTACATACAGTTTCTTAACTGGGAATCAGGTAACCTCTAGTAACACATCTGTTCCCTTAGCATGGCTTAGGGGAACCACCAACTTTTTTGTCTTGCCAGTTACAAAATTATGTCTAGATATTCTTAAGTTACTCTTTCTATTTAAACTGACTTGATGAGTTGCCGTTTTATCTTGAGTGAGCTGTCCTGACAAGACATGTTTTTCTGGGACTCATTTCACTTGTCCACAGTAAACTATGGACTCACAGTCCACAAAGGCTTTTGGGCTCTTCAGTTCCTTAATTTTCAAAGCTTCCCACAGAAACGGGGTGAGGGGAATCTTAGCAATAGTATGTCCAGAAGGCAGGACATTTTGTTTCACTGGTTTTCATGCTGGTGGGAGGAGGCAAATGCACAGTGCAGTATGGCAAGAGCTGAAGCTTCCAGAAACAGAAAATAAATGTTCGGCACTAAACTACCATTTAGTGTAGTATTATCTTCCTACAGCACTACTAAACCAGTATAGACACAATTGCTGAACCTAATAGGAAATGGTAGACTAACTTGCTTTGCAATTTAGAAAATTGATGCAGTGGGTAAACTCACGTCCTGCAGTAGTATTGCACACACAGTAAGACAGCCCTTTATTTTTACCATTACACACCTTGGAAAATAACACATTCCAAGGCACTTTCAAGAAGACCCTTGAACCTGCCAGACCCACACAGCCATCCTGCTAAGGCCTACCCCAGGGAGGAATGACACATTATGGAAGAGAGTTGTGAAAGAGCAGAAAGGATGCAAAATTCTGCAAGGGGGAAAAATACAAAGATTAAAATGAAAAAAAAAGAAAAAAGAAAGAAAAAAAAGAAAAAAAGAAAAATAGTGGGAAAAAATTGTACAGGAGAGACAGTTTATTTCAATAATCTTTTGCTTTATATCTGCCCCCTCCATTAACCTTGCAATAAAATGTTAATGTCTATGCCTTGTTTTTGGGGCTGACTCTGTAGAGCAGTGGCAGCATGGGGCACAAGTTGTTGTGCTGGTCTGTGGCTTTAAGGCTCCAGGCTTTCCATCGGGGCATGGGGCTCCAAAACCCCTGGGCATTTGGTTTACCCTTGCATCACACTCAGGGCATATCACAGAGGAATCTGCTTCCTTCACAGTGCGGATACAGGTGTCTTATCCCTAGCATGCCTCCCTACCATGCTGTCACCAGGAAGCCAGGTGGCACCCTGGTCTGGCCTGATTGATTCATCTCCACACTGCAGCCCTCCCTGGCATTTGCTCAATATCAGTATTCAGCGTAGTCTTTCACCGTTTTCTGAGGTTACAGTGCATTTGTGGGAAAGCATCTTGTGCTTTCACAAAGAGAGCTGAGGTGTTAATGCCAAACATCTCTCTCTCGGAAGCTGGTATGTTTGATGGCTTCGCTGGGCTGCTTACTGGTCTTAAACCATGAATGATTTTGTAGACACATAGTGTTGTGGCATGTGACAGTTCTCTTGTTTATGTGATGTGAATTTCACATAAGAAAATACAACAAACTCAGTCAAGCTGTTCACTCCTTGTCAGTATACTGATTTAAGTGAATATTTAAAAATTTCAGAAGAAAGTTACATGGTTTCAAAGGTACTCTTAGAACTGATGTTAAAGAGCTGGGAAGAAGCACAAAATAAGAAGGGAGTCTGAAACATAACAATCCTATAGCAATCTATTCTAGCCCTGCTGCAGGGCTGTCCATTAAATTTGGGCTATGTCATTAATATTATCCTTCATAGCCTTGAATTATCATTTGATTGTGATGTACATATAATGTAGTTCTGGCCCATACACCAAAAAATATAGAATGGGTGAAAGACTCTGAAATATCATTTCCACATTTACATTCTTTCTCTTTTAAATAACTACTAAATATTGTATTTATTTAAAAACCAAGCATGTGTACACCAAATTATACACCAAATTGCCTATCTGTGTATATATGTGCAAAATAACCAGTCTGGTGTTAGAGAAGTTTTTTTATCCTTGTAATGAGAAATAAGGGACAAGGATACATAAAGCACTGTAAGTTTTCCGTGTGAATTACACCAGCTAAAGGAAGTGCCAGCACATGCATAACTGTGTTGATCACATGAAACTTCTAGGGCAAGCTGAGGAGAAGGAGCAGGGACAGATGCACAATATGATTGAGATGTTTGTCATCAAGTATGAGCTAAGAGGTCTGGCAGTTTATGCTTAGTCCTCTGGGGTTTCTTCCATAAACAAAGAGAGGCTTCCTGAACCTACATTTAAGAGAAATAACTTGGAAAAGTTATGAGGTTCTGCACTAAAAGCAGTGGGGATCAACCACTTTCAGGTAAAACCCAGGTTATATTGAATAAGTTTACAGGATACATTGCCTTCATCATGGGCTCCCATCCAGAATTCTGCTTCTTTTTCACCAGTCAGAACCACATTTTATTTGTCCCTTTAAATGAGAGTTGCTTTGCTTAGGGGCACTGTTGTAGCACCAGTCTACAGCCTGGTTTCATTTATATAACGAATCTCAATACTTAAGCATAATGAAGCATAGATAGACAGTCACATCAGAGGGGAGCTTTACGGTTATGAACCATAAACTCTGCCTCCTGACTGAGGGGAAGCAAAGGCAATACTACAGAATCCTGGGGAAAGCTAGTATCTTTCTTGGCATAAAACACAGGAATAAGGACACCACTTGTAATTTAATTTCTTGCTCGACTGGATCACTTATTGCACTTCCTTGTATTTTGGTATTTGTATACATCATTTATATCCAGTTAGGAGACCACGAAAGTATGCTAACTCAATAGTGAGTGACACAAACAATTACATCAGGAAAAAGCAAGTGCTGTTTATCTGCTTCGCACCATAATTTCACATTGTTTTGGTTAGAATTGTTGCTGTGAGAAAAACAAGGAAGAAAACTTCACCTTTTAAGAGGGTCAGATAAATAAATATGTGCATCCAGGTAAGCACCTAAACTCCTGGATATTTCTCTCTATTACATATAGAAGTCAGATTCCAACTGTCATAAGCACATAATTAGGAAAAAAATAAGTCCCCATCATGTTTGTGGTGATGTTCTGAAATATAATTTAAAAATGTGTAACAGCCAATTATTTATTTATTTAAATCAGCATTTTAAAATAGAAATTAAATAAAGAGCTAAAATGCAAGTCTCCTAGAGGCTACTTTAACATTTTTAAAGTCAAGAATGCATTTAAATTCCTTCCTATCTTGAAAGGTGTGATGTTTTAGCCCATGCCTCTGTTGTTCATCTCCCCTCAGCAAAAACAAAGGGAGCTGTGACATTTCACAATCACATGATAATTCACATACAAATACTTGCTAGAATAAACACTCAGAATATTCTGCAAGTGTATATTTTGCAAGGGTCTCTGAGCCACCTTGTGATTTCATACATCTTTGAGCTAATTTAGACATGAACAAAAATTAGAGTACTAAAGGATATCATGGATCTCTGATACCCTTCATATAAGAGGGAAAGGCTATGAAACAGCACAAGTATCTATATAAAGTTAATATTGGAATTTGTTATTTTCCTCAAATTAAGATGTCTTATAATATCTTTGATTAATCTCAGAGATTCAGTGCAAAATTACTGATGTAAAATGCAGAACTGCTGCTAATTTATTTAATCCTTTTCTATGCTTAGGGACACATAAGAGGCACATAAGAATGTGCAAAGAGGATAGCACTCTTGGATGTTTCCTCTTTCACTGATGGGAAAGGCATTTTGCATTCTGACTTGTCCACCAAGCTTGTCCCTGCTTGTGATGAGCACTCCCCTTTGCTCAGAGTTACTTTACAAAACAAAACACTGCAAGACAAACCGCAGAGGCTGCGATCACATGCTGACAGAGCATCTGATTTTTAACAAGACTCTGTATTTCAGAAGTGAATCACATACCCCCAGAGAGAGAAAATGGTCCATCTCTGTTAAGGGAATGCAGGCATGTATGGTTTTTCACCCTCTTAGAAATTAAGTCAGGATTTTATCCTGATTATACAGTGTTAAACTTGGTCCTGTATTACTCCATCTTTCATTAGGAAAATATCTTCAAAGCTCTTGGTGGATGACAGTAGCATAAACATATGAAATATGTTTTATTTGCCGTGGGAAGAGGCCCGCACATTGCTCTCTCAGTCGGTCAGTAATGTGTTTCAAAACAAATTTGTTAGGATGATGCCTGCTGTCACCAAGGTACAAAGACCTGACTATCCTGACTTGAACCACCACTGTAATTTGGGAATGCTCCTCACACCTCTTCCTTATCCTAAGGAAGGATTTGGAAAAATTTCTCACCAGCTCACCTAATAGCTCAGGTTAGCCCCCCGCCACCTGCCCCCGCCTCCATTTGCTCCCAGACCTGGGAGTATTTGACACTGGGAATTTTACTAAGCTTTGGAAACAAAAGCCATACAGCTTCAATTTGCATATCCCTCAACAGCATGAACCAGTGCCCAACTGCATTAGCCTTTGTGAGACTACAACTTGCTCACCTTTGTGCGTGACATTCAGCAGCACGGAGAGGACACAGCGTGCTTGCCAGTCACCTGAAGAAGCCTATTTTTCTTAAAATACCTGCAAATTCTGACACATTCATTTACAAATACCTGTATATGGATATGATGGATATGGCAAAGCAGAGACTAAGTTCTGGTGCACTACTCAGTCCAAAATCTGAATGTAGTCTTTGCTAAATGTCTGTCCCACAGATGTGTGTAATGGATCAACTTGCTTTCTTATATTTTTTCCTTGGTGATTTAAGAGTTTATAAAGGGAAGAGCAAGGAATTTCAAAATCTCCATTTTTGCTTTCTACTTGACTTTGATTATTTTTTCTTTTTTTTTTTTTTTAGTTAGTTAGCTAAGGTTTGATGCTTTTCTCACCTGTCCTCTGATACTGTTTCTTGTCTGTCCCAAACACACTGAGAACCATTCACATGCAGAACAGAGATCTGATCACACTGACTTCTGTTCTCCCCATTCCCTGAAGTCTCCCAAGGACTCTGAACGGGCAAATTCATCATTGCCAGATCTTTGTTTAGGGTTTCCAGACCAAGGTGTGAGTATCTGCAGAACAGACTCCATACAGAAGACATGCACTGTCACAGAGTCACTAATAAACATGGCCACCATCAGAAGTTATGTTCTCTGCTATGCCAAAGGACTCTAAGAAACAACTTTAAGTGTGGGTTCAAAAGTATATTGTATCAATATAACATCTGCCTCCACATTAAAGTTGTTAAAAACTATTTAATTTTGAAATAACAAGTCAGCTAAATCTTCAGAACACGTATGTGCTCTGGCGTACAGCCTCCCACACCTGACAAGCATAGGTTAAAAGTCACTATCACTGTAAACAGCAAACAATTGTGAAGGCTTGAAGTAATCACACAAGTTGTCAGTTTAAAGCCCACTTAAAAACTAGAAGCTCCAGGTTTTTTGTTATTGCATTATAGACAATTTACCATTTATAGCTTACTGCTTCAGTTTATCTCTTCTTAAACTGTTTCCTCTTCTCTGCTCTGTGGTTTTCTTCTTTTGAGGTATGCAAGACGTGGCCTTCTTCCACCCTGTAAAATTAATCTTGCAGAGAGGAAAAAAGAAAAGAAAACTAATTAACGTCTGCTATATTCCTTGAGCCAGCTCTCAAGGTCAGATAGACAATAATATCAGCACCAGAGAAGGTGTCCCTGATCCTCCTAGCTTGGGGAACAGGAGTGAGAGTTGTCCATTTCAGCAGCAAATCATTAGATTAGCTCAGCTGTTTTGCAGCACCACAGCCACAGATGTCAAACCTGATCTTAAACTCTAGCAAAACAAGAGCTCCGATCTGATTCTAGCAAATCCTCACTAGTAGATGGTTTTCCGGTGTTTGCAGTTCCAGTCTGATCGGGCCCTGAGAATCACAGGTTCAGTTTAAATGACCATCTACAAGCCACCATCTACTTAGTATATCCTTCTTTCTCTTTACCTAACAGTATTAATCCTTACTCATCCTTGGTGTATTAAAGCCAAGAATGTTTGCTCTTTCTTACTTAAAATTCTTGTTAGTCTTTCCCTCTACTCCAATGGATTTTTTTTTTTTAATGTTGTCTTCTGTCCATTTCTTTTCCTAGCACAAGCTAAATCTTCAGATGGTTCAGTTTAGCCTGTTTTGGTTTGCTTGCTAGCTTTGCATTACCAAAGAAAGAACTGTCTGAAATTGGGACTTATGCCACATTACTAATTTTTTGCATTCCAAAAGACCCCAAACAAGCTAACTAACCAGACAGCCAGCAGAAACAGACCCAAGAAACAAAGAATAAAACAAAAAAAAAGGGAATCCCACAGTCTGTGTAAAACCCCCACAGAGAGATTATCTACCTTGAGCAGACTGACAAGGAGCTATGCTTGAAAGCATAGCCACAGCAGCACAGACAACTGCAAAAAGTGCCCAGTAAGCAGATGTGGTGTGTGGGTGGCGTTAACCCCGCTGAGCTATGGGTTCTTGAGCCCCAGGTGGCAGATTAATTCTGTGAGCACTTGTGTGCAACCCAGTAGCTCCACAAGGTCCTCTGGAGCTCGTGCGTGCACAACGTGGGCTCATGGGGGTGTAGTGGGAGGTTGTGTGGGGGTGTAGCAGGGGCTCACATGTGTGTGCAGTGGCAGCTTGTGTGTCTGGGCAGTACAGGATCCTGTGGAGTACAAAGTATGGCCCCAGGCATCTCTGTGCTCTCTAGTCCGTGAGCAGTTCTTCCTCCTTTATTTTCACGTATCCTCTGAAACATACAGTTATATGCATTTCTTAATCCTTTGTGTTATATGCACTATTTCAAAAACCTCTCCTGCCACCAACCCGGACAGCCAAGAGATTTGCTTGTGGCCACTTTGGGCTATCATAGTCTGTAAATCCACAAATGCTTTAAGCTTCCCTAAGCCAGAAGTGACACCCAAAGCCGTCCTTTATCCCATGCCATCCAGGGACAAGAATCTGGACAGCCATGCTGTGAACTTCAACTGGGAATTGATAGGGGGTTTTTTCCCCTTTCTTTTTCTGGCATAGTTGTACTATGACTACTATGATAACTACTGTGACCCAGAGTACTTATCCCTGTCATTTTCTGCCAGTTGATTGAACAATTGCTCCAAGGGTTGTGCTGACATAGAGGGGAGAGTGGAGCAGCAGAAGGGAGCAGCCAGGAAGCACTCCCACAGGCAAACAGCTGGCTGTTGCTGCCCTGAGGCAACCTGAAGCACACAAGGCCTTTGCTGTATCTTCACCATGGAACTCAGTGCCACATTTTTCTGGACATCCTTCTGGGACTGCGGTCGCCCTGGTGACCTTGACCCTTCTCTCCTATTTAGCAGATGCTCACAACTTGACAGAGGGGGAATGTGTTAAATCCCTCTTGCTCCTCAGTCTTCCATGGATGATAATTATCAGCATGCCTCACTCTGCTGGGGAAGGGTGACTGACCCCATAACCTCCTCTTACTTGTATTTCTTTTTGCTCCACAGCTCTTAATGATTTCTTTCTCTCGAAAACCCACCATTATGCCATTGATTAGCATAATTAATTTAAAACAGAGAACAATTATTTCCAGCCATCATTTAGACTGGCATTTGTACTGAAAACCTGTCCACCTTCCCAACTTATTCTATTTGCTCAGAAATCTTCTCAGATCCTGGCTCATACAAAAGTTATTGAAAATTCAGTTCCTCATCCTACAGGAAAAGGACATGGCCTTTTACTTTATGTAGGAATTTTTTGATCCAGCCATGACAACCACACATAAAACCTAACCTTTCAAGGACACAAACATCTGAAGAGGAACATGCTTCTGCCTAGGAAGATGCTACAGTTGGAGCACCAAGGGGGTTTGGGAAGAGTTGAGCACTTTACTGATCTGGTTCTACAGATGAAGTGTGCTTACCTCCCCAGTTACCTCGCAGACCAGAAAGTTTGTGGCATTGGTGAGCTGCCCCTTGGGAGGGCAGAAGGCAATCAACCTGAGTACCGGGGCAGGAACTGCTCTTAAATGTGTGGCAGTGTGCCAAGGGCTCATGGTATAATGCTTGTGCTTTCCTGTATTAAAGCTAGGGGTTATACATAAGATCTTAAAAATGAGGAGTTGATTCAGGGCTATCACTCTAAGCATCAGCATGATGCCATTATCACTTCTCTTGAATTTCTTCCCCACCTTATTCTCTTCCTAATGTTACTGATGGTCAGTTGTTTCACATGAGATTGTATAAAATCTGGGGCTGTGCTATTCTGTATTTTTTTGACTGGGGGAATGTGAAAGATTTTCTTACAGCTTGGACAACCTCTAGTGAGGAGGATCTCTGACCGCGGCTTCAAATAATAGGTAACACATCATACTGCACTTCAGTTTTCTTGGACACCAGAAAAAATCGTTCTGTTTGTGTCTGTTTGAGGAGCCTGATTGAGCAGGGAGAGTAATTTCAGAGCAGAAGGTGAATGTTTCTAGTTTCACAGCTGTTCAGATATAAAACACTGCAGATAGGAATTTACACTTTCCTGACACAGATGTTTGCCTTGTGGGATGATTCATTTACACTTAAGAGCAAAAATAGTGGCAAAAGTGACTCTTCCCTCAAATCCTTTATATTCCTCACTTCAGATTTCAACAGGTCTGTTACCTATCCTGTTCTGAATGACTAGCTAGAAGCATTTTTCTGCTTCAAAGAACATAAAGTAAAGTAATTAATCCACTTCTTTCAGGAAGTGCCTGCACTGCTACCCTGCTTCCTCTACCAGACTCCCTGTTACTGCACCCAGGGGTTTGTTGTAAAGCAATTCAGACACTTTCATGACGGTATGCCAGCTTCTTGTTCAAATGCACAGAAGATCAATCATGCCTCTGGGCTCAGGATACAAATAATCACTCAGCAGGAATTACCCTGGAGAAGACTGTCCCCAAAATGATTCATTAATCTTCATATTGTAAAGATAGGCAGGCTACCTAATTTTTTGATAACTAAAAAAATATATGTGAAATGCCATCACTGCCTGCAAGGCTGGGAGAAGGAAGAGGGGGATACCTTACCATAATTAAAAATAGAATAAAAAAAGAAAGGTATAGAGATCTGGGCACTAATTCTAAATCATGGCTCTGCAGTATTAACACACACTGCTAGTAAGACAAAGACAGCCTATAAGGATACTTAAAGTTGAATGCTCCAAAAGTATTTATTATTATTTATGCAGCTGACAATAATTTGATAACTGGAAAATAATTCACTGAAATACAATCCACTCCTGCACTACATTTCCCATAATTATAAACCTAAATTTCACTAGAAATCCAAATCCAATATAGGCATAAGCCTTGAGATTTAGAGCTGATTTCTGTAGTGTATATACTGTGTATCACCATGTATGGATTGCCCTTGACCAAAAGGCAGATGGCTGATTTGAGCTTGGCAGAATTTGACAACAACAACCTCCTGCAGAATGCAAACCTGGCCAGGAATTTTGGGTTTGCATACTCTATTACATGCTTAGTGTTATAACATGTTTGATTTTCTGAGGAGAACAACTGCAGTCACAGCAAGAGAAGATTTTGCTGTATTTTGAACATGTTTTGAAGCATTTTGAACTGCTTGAGGAAGCAGGCTTCTTTTATCCTTCCATTTAGCAAGTTCTCATAACAAGACCTACAAATGCCCAAAGCTTAGAGAGCAAAATTCTCTGAACTCACTCCGGGGATACATATGAATAAGAAATACAAGGCAGGTGCAACTAAGTAAACAATAAGTGACAGCCAACTGCAGCAGCTTAGGGGTGATGGCTGGCAACGCCTGTTGACTCAGAAAGACCCAAGTCCCCAGCAGTGCCTCGAAACAAAAGTCTTCCACCTTTACCATGGTCCCTGAGCAGGGCTCTCTCTGTCTGTGTGCCCTCTATTGTGCATACAACAGTGTGTGTGTGTGAAATACATTTAGAACTCAAATACATTTCTCTCAGATAATCAACTTCATGTTGCTACTTGTTTTGTAAAATTTGCTCATGTGAGTGAACAAAAAGCACAGGAATTAGAAAGCTCTTACTCTCTCAATTGATGAAGAAAACTGGAAGTCTGTAGAAATGTTGGATGTTCAGTTTAATCAGAAGCTTAACAATACCTGTAACTTTACTAGGGTGTAGGAGAGAGCATGGTAGCTAAGTTCCTAATCGTGATCACTTTTAAATTTACAAATCTCAGAGATCTCATTACACCTGACAAGGAATTTTATTCTATAAACTTCAAAGTGATTAGGTTTGCAAAACTGCTCAGCAGAATGTCTTATTTGTGTTTTATTCATAATAGTTCGGAAGTCATCTCAAGGCATCTACTGCTCCAAAATGGGTATGCATGTATTCTGTGTACATCACATTGTGAACTCATGCTTTAGTATGTGGTGAGAGGAATGGCTTGTTTGGCTCATGAGCAGCTGTACTGAGTATGTAGTACATGCACATACCATCCATGAATCTGTTGTTTTGAGGTAAACAGTAGTCTGGCAAGCATGCACTATGATTGTTTGATGGGAAGAAATGCTGAATATTAATTTTAATTTTATTTGCAATACAATGCCAATTTTTTTTTGCAGAAATTCATTGATACATTCCCATGTGCAAATTTACCTGAGATTTTTGTCAAAGCACACATGTGTGCGTGTATTATTTATATTGATACTGGGGAAGACAAATGAGAATTTGCATTCACTTGATAGGGTAAGGAAGAGGAGAAAATGAAGTGGAAATTGTCTTATATTAATGGCCAAAAGCGCAATCTGCAATCCCATATTGAATTACCTTTGCAGATAGAGTGCTGAGGAGACTATTCATTTTGTGTCTACCTCAATAAGGCAAATGTTTCCCTGAAAAAACAAAGGAAGTACAATAGTGAAATCACATATGATGAAAGCTAGTGACTATTCAGCTAGAGATCCAAAAGTAAAAGAAAGGAAAACACTCTCTACAACTTCATCGCTCTCTACAACTCCCAGACAGAAGGTTGTAGCCAGGTGGGGGTTGGTCTCTTCTCCCACGCAACTATCAGTATGACAAGAGGGCATGGTCTCAGGCTCTGCCAGGGGAGGTTTAGATTAGATATTAGGAAGAAATTCTTTACAGAGAGGGCAATCAGACATGAGAATGGGCTGTCCAGGGAGGTGGTGGATTCTCCATCCCTGGAGGTATTCAAGAAAAGACTGGATGTGGCACTTCGTGCCACAGTCTAGTAACTGTGGTGGTAGTGGATCAAGGGTTGGACTTGATGATCTCAGAGGTCCTTTCCAACCCATCTGATTCTATGATTCTACGATTTAGAAAGACAGATTAGGGAAATAAGAGACAAAGGAAAAAGTGGCAGATGAGTGTGTCTTAAAAACTCCATGAACAAAAACTTTTGGTGGTGCTTTAGTAAATAAGATTTGAAAGGCAGGGGCTTCTTTTTCACCGTTTCGTCCTGTGTGAAGAAGTCCCCATGGGCAAAGTCCCTCTGACAGCTAGATGAACAGCAGCCCTTGCCATCTGGTATGTAAAGCACATCAAGGCTCAGCAGAGGAAGCAGGAATGAACATCACAAAAGCCTATTTTAAGCAATATTGTGCTGGAGTCAAGAAGAAATCTATGTGGAAGTTGAGGTGACAAGAGGAGAAAAGATGGCAAAGCCATCAGATGTAGGTCAGGGACGGGCACCTATTGAGTGGTACAGCCACCATGTGTGCACATGTGTATAACCACTCACTGGGTGTCTTTTTCTTTTCAATCTTCAGGAAGAGGCAGCCAGAGTTCTCGCCCACCAGCCAGTGTCCGTCGGCACATGTGCAGCTTTGAAAAATCCCACACTGCAGTGAATGTGTAAGAGAAGCTGCATGACGAAGGGTGGTTTTACCCCTTGCTTTCTTTTTCTCATTGGTTTATCATGTCTAATGATGGGACAAATGTGGTGCATGCCATTAAATATGGGAAATTTGCTTATGTCCCCTTGTTTCACACAATACCTTAAACTGATTGTCCAGATGTGATGAAGAGGACAGTGAATACTTTTTTTGCAGTTTTATTTTTTTTCTAAAGCTTTCAATTTTATTTTTAAATGCCTACAACCTTGGAAATACATACTTTTTTGGTACTAATTTTATCTTCTTTTTCCATTTAGCCAATTTTTTTTTCTTTTTTTACAGTTTTGCATAGAGAGGACATTATCCTGTGTGTTTTAAGGATCAACTTAGTGACTAGCTCACGGCGAGACACCTTTGCTGTGCAAAACTTTTGCTATCTGTGCTTGTTAGTGAACTGTGGCTGCACAGCCAGCAGAGGGAACACAGAAAACATTTGTTTGGTGGGGTTCTTAGAACAGGTAAAACATTAGCAGGCACATGTAAATATAACCAGCAGGATTTGGCCTCGGAACGAACAGTAGCTTTAAAGAATAGCAGATTTTTTTTCTGTTATAATTTCTGAAAGATGTTCAGATTCTGCATATTCTGCGCTCAGTGAACAATAGAAAAATTCTGCTTTTCAGAAGCAAAAAGTGCAAATACTGCCCTCTTTGAGCAAACATAAACACAGTGGAGAAAACATGCTAGCTGTTGCAGAAACAGAAAGGCATTTCTTCCAGATCTATGCTCATTTCCACCTGATAAAATGTGGATGTAAAACAGTCCTGCTCCCTGCCGCAGGGAAGGTTGTGCAGTGACTAGCTGAAAAGCTGCCTGTGATCCACTGACACAGCATTTTGAGCAGTGCTGTCTCACTACAGAGATGCTGTTCCCCTGCTCTAATCAGTGCAAAGCATTCTAGCTCTGTGTATGTCTCAGACAGTTTATGCAATTTGTGCACAGGTAGCAGTGAAGTTAATTCAATCAAATCTACCCTTCTGATTTGCAGATCAGAAGAAATCCATAGAATGCATCATACATTTGGAGCAGTAGTGATGGCTTTTACAGGGCTTGTGCAACAACCAGATTTGGCAATCTGAAAGGCAAACTGTACACAGGCAGTGTAAGGAATAGTACAAACATTTTGTTACTAGTTTCTAATCACACAATATGCCTTTCTTTTCTGAACCAGAACTAGTGCTGCAGATTTCCAGGGCACAGATCATCAATTGTCTGTCCAGAAACTCAAATGGGAGTCCAACATAGACATTCTATTAGGAGGCAAAGATGAATGCAACAACAATTTCTACTCAAAAAAGCATGCGCACAAGCTGTGAAAGTCCTGAGCACAGGGAAGGCTGAACCTCCTTCTTTTTGCATGACAACGCTTGGGACTTTTTTTTCAGTTTGGAAAAAAAAGTCCCCATTCACGTGAGCTCCTGAGAAACACCTCTGGTGGGACTTCAACCAGTCACTGGGACTTCAAATGCCTGTGGCAGCTGCCCAGATAAAAAAGGCTTTAAGAAGCAGTGGAGCTTTTCAGACCTGCTGAGCATGAAGCTACTTTGGTTTCTCTGCCCATCCCTGCCCGTCAGGCTTCCTTCTCCCTCCAGCCAGGGCTGATGCATTCAGAGGCCTGGTAGTGTTGCACTGTATCCTGGGGAAGGGCATGTCTTCTATCTGCAACTGGCTGCCCAGGCTCCCTGAGGCCACAAATCCCAGTTTGAGCAGTAGACCTGGGTCTGTCATATCACCAGCTGCCCAACACCACTGCCTTGTCTCATGCCTCAGTCTCATTCACCAAAATTGTTGCAGCTTGCAAGTCCAGGTTTTTCTGGGAAAGCCCTGCTTCACTACCACAACATGCTAGAAATCATCACGGGTGCTATGGTTTCCCTCACCTTCCAGTTACAAGCAAATAGATGTAGAGTCTCAAAACTGTCTTGTGTTTTGATGAACCCAACACTCAGCATCAGGGTTTTTTTCACTAATGTTAATCTCCATTCTCTGTATAATTCTGGAGATGATTAGAAATGCAGAATCATGAAAATATAGAATAATAAAATTTTATTATCATATTTAAAAACACCAGAAACACTCTGAGTGTCAGGGCTCTTTTCTTCTGAAGCTGCACATTCGTTACCATGGAAACTTTCAGATACACCCAAAAAACCCACAGGCTTTACAGTCTGCTCTACCTACTGCAGAATATTAGGGAGAGCTGTACATTACAAACCAGGGGCCTCATGACTAGGCTTCCTGTGGCAACAGGGTTAAGTTTGCACTCAAAATGCTGGCATGTTAAGGCAAGTCTGATGTCTTTGAGCACTGTTCAAATTGCTGGGAGTTTATTTTATTCTCAAGTGTACCAGAGAATCTGACAAGTTCTAGTGGGAGAAAGACCTCATTGACCGCTATCTCTGCAAGGGTTGCACATGTTTTGGCAGCAAATATCCAGGGCAAATGGCTTATCTGTTCATTAGGAATTTATTCCCACTGTGATACAGCTATTGACTAGAAAACATTCTGGATGTTTAGCATAAATTGTCCCTTTTGTATTTTCATCTAGAGGTCTCAGTTGTGCATCTATATGTCACATGAAATACCTCCCAGCCTCGATGCTAACGCTTTTGAGATGACTGAAGAAAATCTGAATACATTTGGCTATTTTAGTTTTATCTCATGCACTCTTTTCTCTATCCCCAGTGCTTTTTGTTGCTGTTCAGTATACAGCTTTCAGCTTGTCAATATCCTTCTGGTAAAAACATGGTGCCCCAAATAATTTTCTATCAGAACCACAGAGTATTACAGAAAGCAAGGAAAAACCTCCAACTGTCTTAATTACTATTAAACTGCATTCATAGGAAAGACCTCCCATACACGATCTGGTGCTTTTGAGCGGGGAACACAAAATTAATGGGCAATTTTTGTGGTTTTATTGTATTCAAAGTTCATTAATTAGTGTTTCTTATTCAACAGCAGCTCCATAGCATTTCTTTTGATGTAATGTTTTGAAAGTTTTTGATCTTCACAGCCTCCCAGTCCTACATACTATTTTGCCTTACTTGCACCCACCTACACTCTTTCTAAATGAATTTAATTCTAGCATGTTCTTCACATTTTCCTAAGCTTTCCAGGTCCCTTTGTGCAAAACATTGTACTTTTCAGTTTTCAGGTTCTATTAACTGTGCTCCTTTTTAGCCTGTCTGAATAAATGTTTCAGTTCAGACATTATGACTGGTTGCACTGTCATATACATTTATCTGAATGTGCAGCATAAGACATCTTCAGATAACACAAATATGCCTCTCCATTAATAACAGATACTCTCTGATGATTTAAACAATTATTTTTCCATGCATCAACTTCATTACCCTTAAAAAAAAGTTACAAAAAATTTTTCAGTAGGATGAATTAATTCTGAATATTTGGTGAGGTTTATTTATTAAAAACAACAAAATAAACAGATTCAAAAGCTATTCATTAGTAAGAACACTTTTCAATTTCACTTTCATTTGCAGGTTTCCCATCTTTGTTTCCTGAACACAGGATGAATTTTCCTGCTCTTTGTGACAAGTTGTTTATTATCCTGATCTTTGTATTATCTATTAGATTAAGTTGTTTTCTCAAAGTAACGCATTAGTAGTGATTTGATAATTTTTTCAAAATACCTAATGAACACGCATGTGAACCAAATTTTTTTTCACCAGTAATTAGAAAGACGACAGAAATGTGGCATAGGTTCTATATTTTAGATGAGATTAAAAGTTTACAGTAGTAATTATAAATAGTAGTCAGACCTTCATACACATTATCAGTGCAATATTCTCACACTTTCACTGAGCTGGGCAAGTAAGGTCTGTGATACATGCTGAAGTTGTAGGCATTCAACTACCTTCAACTTCAACTACACTATCATCTCTCACCATCCCCAACTCCCTGAATTCCAAGTTGTATAAAAGTGCTAGATATAACTACTGCATCCACATTACAGACTGTATAATATTAACATTTCAATTTAAAAAAGAAAAAAAACAGTTATCAATAGGGTCAATGTACATTATTAGCCTATATGTAACTCAGATAAAATATTATTTAAGTTTTGCATTAGAGTTACCAATGAAGGAAATTAATATATTAGATTTACTTGGCATAAGCCAGTGGCAACACAGAGAGTTGGAAAGGTAGTTCTGGGCTTGTTCTAGTTCACAACACCCCTAAGTGTCATCAGGTTCTTCCCCAGCAAGACAGCATGACAGTGTTATGCTTTCCTATGTTTTGCATAGCAGTTTCCAGCATACATTTAAAGCAGCTCTCTGATTTACACAGAATATTCTGTCCCACACCCAAGGCAATTTTGTCCATAACAAAAAAAAAACAAACACCAAAAAAAAACACCAAGAAAACCAAACAGCAAGTGGAGCAACAAGGAAAAGTTAGTCCAGTAACTTAAATTTCCAGAAACACAAGCAGGAGGTTAAACTTTGCTCTAATTATACAGCACCAGAGAAAGCATTGGAGTCCTGCTGTGAGAATTGTGAGAACTGTTCTAAGTTCCTCTTATCACCAAGATAGAGGTTACAGTATAAAAGAACTAAGGCTGAACTCGATTTGGGATTCATGCTTTTTTTCATTTAGGTGTTAATATCAGCCAAAAATCCTAAGCATACATCAGATAGGGACTGTGGTCAATGATGGCTCCCTCACTCATGGGAGAGTGCAGAGAAGTTTTACTAACCCAGGTGTAAGAGATTAATCCCTAGAAGCAATGCTCCAGAAGTTAGGCTTGTAGGAACACATTAACCAGCATGGCTTGCTAATGAGTGGCAGGACCGGCTGCAGCAGCTCTGAGAGGAGGGGCTGCTCCGTACAGGGAGGTATCATCACCCTGGATTAAAATCAGCTCTCTCCTTTAATCAAACATCATGCCCCAGTGGCCTTACTGAAATGGAGACAATAATAGAAGAGACCTCGGTGATACCAGCTAAGCACCTACAGTGTGCTGCAGTGCAGCTACCAGCCTTAAATTTTAAGCTTGTTAGCTTGGGCCCTGGGAACAGTGAGGCAGCAGCGGGACAGAGCTTTTCTCAGGCTCATTACCACTTCTTACATGACTGCTGGGTTGGAGAAAGCTTGCAGTTGACTAAATGCCTTTCTGTGGGCAGGGCAGAAGTTCCTCCACTGGCTTCCCTAGGATGGCATCCATCAGCAACTGCTATGTGGGATGAGAAAGGTTTTGTCCAATGCACAGTTTTGAACCGTGCATTCCCTTTTGCTCTGCATCCCTACTGTCTCCAAAGGCTGTCCATCTCTGTGTCAGTGCTCAGAATCAGCCCTGTGCACTCTGCATTCTGGAGCCATCTGTCAGGTGGCTGTAACTGTGCCCCACTCTGTGAAGGTGGGAGCATTTTTTGGCTGGGCAGTACCTGACACTGACTTCATCTAGTTGCTGATAGGGTTTCTTTTGGACTCAATTTTTGCTGATAAAGTTGATAGGCTCTTCTTGGTTTGCATTTTATGTTCATTACTAAGATTTTGTCTTCATAAAAGGGACTGCAAGGCTATCTCGATGCTTCCTACTAACTATGGCATTTCAGTTACTATAGTGACTACAAGGAGGTAGATTGGGACAAAGCATCAGTCTGACAAAGAAAGAAAGGTAATATTTATCATTTCTCCTATATCTTTTTCCTCTGGTTAATTGCCATTGCTGCTTTTTAAAATAACAGCCTTAAATCATAAATCTGTGTTCTAAATCTTGTCTAGCACCACTGGGCCTGGCCCAAATTACTGTATCCCTCATCTCGCAAGCTTGAGATCGTCCCTCGGCTCATGGCCTTTTGGAGCAGATTACAGACCGTCATTCTGGCATTCTAAAGTGATGAAACAGGGGATGAACTCTAACAGATCAAGGAATGTCCCTTGCTGCTTTAACTGAAGGGCTCTTTCTCAAGCACTGCACCTAACTGCACCTGAATCCATTTCCCAACTTGTGGGTTCCTGAAGTTAACCTCATCATAGCACATATCACTCTGTTAAACCATTTCATGTGGTATCAGTTAGGGATTGTTATGCATGAAGTGGTCAAGACAAAAAAAGTCAGCATTTCAGGCGCACGGAACTCAAAGTTGATTTAATTCTCTGTACTCTGGATCTCAGGCTGTAACTTTGCTGGTAAAAGGATCAGAGAGTTGCACAAACTAACTTAGACCACTGGGACAACGATTTCTCACCTCAGAAGCATTCAGCCTCTAAGATATAAAAAAAACTTTTGCTATTCAAAGTCTAAAGTAAGGCATCTTCAGGATCCTGCAGTGTGGAGAGGAAGCACCTGTTACGGGGTGCTCAGACTTGATATTGTTCCAAGGAAGCCAACAGGGTCAGATCCTCCAGGCAGTGGCAGGAGCAGGATTGTGTTCTTGGACTGAAAATGGCCTTAAGTCTGGGGAACTCCTTGTCACAAGGAGGAGTCAGATTTTGAGCATCTGAAGATACTTAACAATAGTGGACTATCTAACAAGCTGTAGGCATGTCCTACAGTTGGGCAGGATTATTTTGAACTACAGTCTCAGATTTGGATGCATCAGTTATTTTAAAATATCAGTTTATCAGTTATTTTAAAAACTTTTAGCTAGTAACTATTAAGGTCTGAAGTTATTTTCTGTCTTGTTTAGTAATTAATAATCATCTGAAAGTACCAGAAAATGACTGCCCCATAGTCATGCAGAGAGTATGTTATAAAGATTAATGCATGTATTAAAAACAACACTTGGAATTACCAAAAACAGCAACAGATCTTCTCATAGAACTAATAAAAATTCACATAAGAACTATACTTCTATTTCCTCCAAAAACCAAACCCCATAGATAAAGCTGTGAAAATTGAGAAAGAGCAGCTAAATGTATGTCCTTGCCTACAAAGCACAAGCAAGCTCATCGTATGTGTTTATAGGATATCCATGAATCTGTCTCAATATTTAGGCTAGATATGAGGATTTGAAGAAATAGTAGTTCGAGTGTTACACTAATAAAATTCAAGTACATACCTAAAGATCCCTTGAGATTCCAGGGGGTTCACATCTTGGCAGTAAGTGGGAAGTCTAAATCCCACGGGAAATTGTCTACACTACAGAGAAAGTTAGCAAAGACAAATAAATACATGAAAGATATGAAATGGATAACCATCCTATTGATAAAAGCAAGAAACCACCACTTAGTCCCACCTTGTCGCTGTGCAATTGAACACCAGGTTTTCGACACCCTAACTGTCACTCCGCTTGGTGCCCTCTCTTTGAGAGGAAAACCATTCTTTCTTTCATTATGCCAAGCAAATTATTTTGATCTTCACCTTCTTCCATGGATAATTCCTTCAAAAGAGAAGATGATAATCACTTGGTGACCATGCCTCCCCCATGCAGTCAGGATTCTCATCATCACAAGTGAGGCAATTCCTTGTCTTGCTGAGACTCAGTTCAGGTCTGGGCTTCTGCAGACCCACCTTTCCTTATGTCTAAATGTCAATTAATGCCATTCAAGGTGGCTGGTCTTTGTTCCAGCATAACAAGTGTTTTTCTTGCATGTTAATTATTAATTTTGCCTGAATGTGCTAATCTTGGTGTGATCCCCTACCAGCCATCCAGCAAGACAGAGCCCAGGTATTTCTATGACAGTCTTGTGACTCCATTTCAAATGTGGCTCATTAACAGGCTAAAGGTGTGCGGACACAGCATGGAGGGCAAGTTGAGGGAAAGAACTGGAACAAGAGTCTGAGGAGAACAGTAACAGAAAAGAGATTTCCCAGTCGATATTGTCCAATGGATCCCACAGAGAGCCATTGCAGCTCTAAGGCTCTTTATCACGAGTCATGAACAGTAAGGTCTGGCAAGTGGAGGCAAGGTGAATCGGCATCAGCAGCTTTCCTCACAGGGCAAGCTGGTAACAGACAAATCCTGATGAAATGGTTTGTTCACATTTGAGTATTGCAGTC
Organism: Pachyramphus minor; assembly: GCA_013397135.1. Taxonomy (NCBI): domain Eukaryota; kingdom Metazoa; phylum Chordata; class Aves; order Passeriformes; family Tyrannidae; genus Pachyramphus; species Pachyramphus minor. Next base: position 87,526 of record VYXB01003808.1, read on the forward strand.
CTAGCACCATGGTTGTTGATTTGAGCTCAATTAAGTGCATTATGGAGGGTGCTACAGAAGAAAGAAGTCAGAAGAGCAGAATTTGAGAGTGAGGGAGAGGGAAATGAACTAAATAGGAGCATGATCTGAAGACAGAGGTAGTGAATTCCTTAAAATAGCAGTGCTTGCCTTTGATGTAAAATATAAAATCTTGGGAACAAAATGAGATAGAGACTAAACAGATGGTGTGAGAAGGGATTCAAAAGTGAGATGATGCACCAGAACTAGCATGAAGAAATAAATTATGCAGAAGTGGACTTAGCACAAAAGGTAGCAGATAATCATCATATTTTTTTTTCAGAAAAGCCCTTTGCAGTATTTGTAAGCTACAGCATCAGCAAAATACAACATGAGAGCACTTGACTTATTTTCCTCTCTACAAGAAGAGACTTGTTTTGAAGTTAAAGCAGATAAAATGTGTTTTTGTATGAAGAGTTTGCAGATCTTGGCATGTTAAAATATTACTTTAAAAATCTTTCACACCCAACAGTTATATTCATTTGCTTAGCTGTATAGCACTTCAAAAAAAAAAGTCATACCACAGCTCATTTGGATAAAAACAGGAATGCTTCTAAACCTTCATTCTTATCTTTTCATTGATCAGTATAATACAGAGTTTTCATTCTTCAGCTGGGAACTTGTCTTTTTAACTTTCTATGCTAAAGCTCTAAATCCAAGCAACTCCAGATCCAACCCACTACATGCTTTGGGGACTTACAAATTTTTTATATTGGCCCTTTCTCGTGCCCCAGTTCCCACAGAGGTAGTGGGTCCAGTGTTTAGAGTCTGGAGTTCAACTTCCTAGTTTGGATCCACCCCAAAAGCTTTTTTCTTTTTCTCCAGGAATATTTACTGCTCAGCAGACAAGTGACACATTGTCATGTACATTTCTTTTTTTGACAGATTTACAACACTATCTGTGTTGTACCAGCTATGACAAAGTCAGACAATATTTTTTTTAATAAAATTCAACTGGTAATTATTTACTCCCTGAAAAAGAGAACTGCAAGAGTCTGAGCAAGGAAATGCTAAATACTTAGAACAATACTGCAGTACAGTAAAGAGAAGCTATCTCCCCTTATGTGTGCAGTAGCAGGAGACTGGGCTGCTCCCACACAGTTTTCCACCCACCAGCAAGGCAATCATAGGGTCTGAAATTTAACCCTCAGGGCTCCTGGCCACTGAGGGATGAAACCCTGAGATAAGACTGCTTCGAATAAATCATCTCAGAATTTCTCTCTGTCTCTGGTTTCCACACAGGTGATGTATATTATAATTTGTCAATGATCTCTACTGCCTGACCTGCAATGAAACGGTTGCTTGATCCTTTTAAGCAACACTCAGCTCCCTGTCCCACCAGCTGCTAACGAGCTGCCACTCTGCTTTGTGTGCTGCTCCCTTCAAGGGCACAGGGAAATAAAAAAAAAACCCTACAGTTCCTCAAGGGCAGATGACCCTCAGATCCTCACTCAGCCAAACTGCCCTGGGCTTTGACGGAACCCAGCCTGTATGTGGAGTCAGAGGGTTTGACTCACCCTGATCTTGTCTCTGCTTGTTCATCCACCCAGACAAATCAGCTGTTTCAGTCCCAGCACTTTATCGTGGTTTGTAAATAATAGTCACCTGGGAAGAAGTGCATTTGCCTCCTACATGATGGAGGCCAGAGGAATCCTTAATTTCTCTGATAGCTAAGCTATTCCTAAATGCAAAAGGGGGAGAGGGAATAAAAAGGAAAGGAGAGATTAGCATGCTCTCTACCCAGCATGCCAAAGGCTATAACTGTGGGTTGTTTTTCTTCCAACAGCTTGAAAATATTTCCTATAAGCTGTAAATCAGGCTTAATTAAAGCTCTTCCTGTGACTTTTTTCCCATTTTGTTTCCTTCCCCCCTGCAAGGTGGGATGAGCAAATCTAGATACAAAAATGATATAACTCAAGTCCTCAAATCACAGCCAGCCCTCCTGGAGCCCTTCCCACAGGCTAGCCTCTCCAGGCTGGCTGTAAGATTGATAACCATCACGAATTCATCACTTTTGGATGACATTCAAAGTAACTGCTGCTGTTAAAAAACGTTGTTTCCTTACACAGTTTTTCTGGGAGGGCAAAAAGAACTGGAGGGGGGAGGCTTATTAATAAGGCAAAGCAATCAGTATTTTTGTAGGCTTGTTTGTTATACTGCCTATGTCTGCACAATGTAAATGTAAATAAATCCATCTTTATTTTATTCATAGTTCTAATGGAAAGTCTGTGTCATGGTCTGAACCAGGTGGAAGACAAGATCCCAAAGGGGAACATACATGGCACAGACTCTCAGTGCATGTGAAGAACCAGGAGACAGGGTGCAATCAGACAGCAGTGATCAAACCCCTCACTAAAGACTACCACGGCCAAAGCCTGACTTTTACCGACATCAGCAGTAAGACTCTGTACAATGTGGTGGAGGAAGAAGATAGAGAGCCTGTTCGCCTCAACCAGACCAGCAGCCCCTCCATGGTGGTGCACAGACGGGTGGCAACCACCCCCCCTCTGCAGGTCGCAGCGGAGGAGACCCAGCTCTTCTTGCCTGAGCAGTCCCCCAAGACCCTTCCCCTGCAGCCACAGTCTCTCATGGACCAGCTGCAAGGAGTGGTCAACAAGTTCGCCACCGGCATCCCAGAGTTCAGTGCTGCCCTGCCCACTCCCGGCTCAGGGAATGGCGTGCGGCCCCCGTACCAGCCACCGCCACCGCAGCAGTCGCCCCTGCAGCCTTTCCAGGTGGCTGCCTTCAGCGAGGAGACCCTCTCTCCCCCGGCTGACGAAGCGGAGAGTGAGAAGGTAAAGCTCATTCAGGGATATGTGTATGAGAAAAACACAGAGGAGGAGGAGGACGAGGAGCCGGTGACCAGCAAACTGACTCTGGAAGACTCTCCGGCGCTGACGCCCCCGTCCCCTTTCCGGGATTCAGTGGTTTCGGGCAGCTCTGTGCCCAGCTCCCCTGTCTCGGAGTCGGTGCTCTGCACACCCCCAGATGTCACCTATGCCTCTGTCATCCTGAGGGATTATAAGCAAAGCTCGTCCACCCTGTAGATGCTGCAAGAGACAAGATGGGAAGGACTGCGGCAGCTGCTCGTTGGGAGGACTCGAGGAGACGAGTCTTCCAGAGCTGTGGGGAGAGAGCGCAGAGAATAAAGTCACAAGTGACAGGGCAAAATTTCTTTCTGCACTTAAATAACTAAAATGAAACAAAAAGAAAATAAAAATCCATTCTGAGGGCTCAAGATTCTCTATCTGTTAAAAATAAAAATATTGTACTTTGGAAAAATGTTAAGAAACCATAACAAAGCACAAACCCAAGAGACAACTTCTATAGC